>JAZKJV010000522.1:0-343755 GCA_037367405.1 Ottelia alismoides | reverse complement strand
TCAGGCTAATATTTAATCATATAACTAAGCAGCTTTAAAGACATATTATCGGTGACCCAACCGCTATTGAACCTAACCCGTGCCTCCACATGGCATGACAACATCTTTCGCACATTCACCCGGAGATAGTGGCTCCCAGGGTACCACGCGTTTCAAATCATTTGTTTCGTACACACTTATCATAACAGGGCAACCGTGTACCATCTAGGTAGGGAAACGCCAATACGGTTCCTTCCGACAAACCTACAGGTTGCATGCCCGACATGTAGTTTTACTCCCAGTCATCCTTAACGTAACAGATGATCCTTTTCAGGATCCCAACTCAAACCACATCAATTCCCATGATATAATTCTTTTGTTAAGTCTTCGATTTGCATAATCAGCAACATTTAGTGTAGAATCACATATATATTATTCATATGCATATATACTCGTATTTATGCCTATTTTAACTCCCAAACCTTAACTTTCAAAACTACCGCATCAATTTGATGCTTAAACCTTATTTTAGTGAAATCACAAAGCAACTCTTCAGACTTTCTCAAAAATAGCAAAATTAGGGTTCTTCATAGCAAAGAAGATAAAATTAAGAATTTCAATAATCTCGTATGAAAACCTAACAACAAAAGGAAGGATTTCGTTACCTAATCGAGCTCTCTCTCGCGTATGCAAGGCTTTATCGTCTTTTCGTTTTCATAAAGGATGTTTTAAGGCTCCTAAAAAGATCAAATTTCATTTTCATTTAAAAAATGCTAAGAACGTGTCAAGAACGCGAAGAACAAACGAAGAACACAAAGACCGCAAAGAACATGAAGAACACGAAGAACGCCAAGAACATATTTTCTCTTAAAATTTCATCAGAGCTTCCCTTATACGGGGTGATATTTCTAGGAATTTTGGCAGACTTTCCCCTTATATCGGGACATATTTCTCGGAAACTTTCGGCAGAGTTTCCCTTATATCGGGACATATTACAAAATAAAAACGAAAAGAGTTTCCTCTATAAAATCAATCGAGAGGACAATAACAACGAAACTGAAAAAATATACTCAAACAGAAGAGATGAAGAATTGGTAGACACCACGCATCTTAGGTGAGTGAACGTGTGACTGAATCACAGGGTTCACTGACGTGCATAACCGCATGTACCTAAGTAGGGTATTACACAGATTTCTCCATCAAAATAACTATAAAAGCATAATTGAAAGAATAGAAACATAAGCGATTGAGAATCAGTAGACACCACGTGTCTTAGATGAGTGAACGTGTGACGAATCACAGGTTTCACTGATGTGCCGCATGCACCTAAGCAGGATATTACACATATTTCTCCATCAAAATAACTATAAAAGCATAATTGAAAGAATATAAACATAAGAGATGGAGAATCGGTAGACACCACGTGTCTTAGATGAGTGAACGTGTAACGAATCGCAGGGTTCACTGACGTGCATAGCCGCACGTACCTAAGTAGGGTGTTTTACAGATTTCTCCTCGAACCACAACAGGAAACGAATCGGGAAGAAAGATGAATCAAGAACAAAACTTGGAAGAACAAGAGGATGAATTGAAAGCCTAGCTTACGAATCAAACTAAGAGAAAATCATACCTTTCTCATCCTCGTTCTCCCGGCAGTGCTTCGCTAGCGCTCCTTCCTCGCCTCCCACTCCTCCTCCCGACCTCTCGACTTTAGCCCTTGGGGTGGTAGTCGTAGTGGAAATCATAGAGAATGAATGGGTAGGGGGGTTGATAAACCCGATAGTTAAGCGGTCTTGTATTCCACACAAGGCGGGAACACAGTCGAAGTGTTGACCACTCAAAACCTGGATTTAATCAACAATTAACTCACAATAAAGAATAAATCCATTAAGTCCCAAAATTTGTGAATTAACATTTAACTCTACCACAAATTGTATAGTGAATAAGCATGTAGAGGTCGAACCACAGAGAGCAATACAAAAAGAATTAAGTAGCCTACAGTGTTCCTGTACAACAGAGTCATCCTTGTATAAATCCAAATTATGTGGGTAATTATATCATTTATACATTTTTTTTGTTTTTACAAATAGAATATATAAAGACTATAAGGAAAGAGGTGATAATATATTTATATAAATAAGGAAAAACACTCAAAAATTAGGAAATAAATGTTTTTGGTCTTTTTATATTTTGCTAATGTTTTTGTGATTTTTAAGAATTTTTCAAAACATTTTTTTTTGTATTTTGAATAGGCAAAATAAAGGAAAACAGGGAATTAGCTACTGGCTGAAGGTAAAATAGAACTTAAAAATATCAAACAGTCACAAAATTTTCCCAAATTAATTTTAAAATATAGATAATGAAACAAGGAAAGCACAGCAACTGAGTTTATATTTTTGTGATTTTGTTCTGTGATTTTATAATTTTTTATGAAGTTTTTAGAGGTTTTCAAATTTTTAAGGTTTTTCTTTTGCAATTTTTAGTGGTTTTTGGATTGACACAAGTAGATGATAAAACACACAGAATCTAATTTTTTTGGAATTTTTCAAAACGTTTTTATAATTTGTATGGGTTTTCTAATGCAAACAGTATGAAAAATGCATGTTATTCATTGTGTTAATAAATATGAAAATGCAACAAAATGAAATCTAAAAATATGCCGTGAAAGTACAAGTTAACAGGGGCTTAGCATAATTTTTGTGGAATTTTTCAAGTTAAGATGATGCATGAAATAAATGGAACAAGTAAGCACAAATATATGGCATGGCAGGGGCATTCTTGCAAATAAAAATAAAGACAGGGGCTGTAGTGCAAAAACACCAAAAATATTACACTTGGTCTGCAATTTTAAGGGCTAAAATGAAATACAAAACCCACCAGGGACCCCCACGTAAAATACCCATCACGTGGGACTACACGTGACCCGCACCCACAGGGACCAAAAAGTAATTTCATAAAGTTCAGGGTCCTTTACGCAAATATTCACAAAAATATTACACTTGGAATTTAATTTTATGGAATAAAATAAATACACAAACAAACAGGGGGTCTTGTGCAATTTACCCAACTCACGTGGGACGGCACGTGAGGTGACATGGACTGGACCTCCAGGTAATAGCATAAAGGTACAGGGAGGTACACGCAAAATTTACACAATGAAATAAACTTCAACTTTTATTTACAGGGCTAATCAATAAATACAAAAATCTGGGGCTGAATAAGAAATTTACCCCTTATTTAGGCGCTAACGGACGGCGATGAAGATCTCACTTGGACACGCGTCGCGCATCCGACGGTCCATACCGCTTCGCCGATGAAGGCTTCTGATTAGATCCGCCTCGCAGATCGGACGGTGATGGTTGGGCTTCATCCGACGATTCGCATTCAATCTGGGGCGCTCCTCCTGATCGGACGGCGATGAAGGCGTCTGGAGGAACAGAGAAGGAACTCGCACCAGGCGAGCTTCGATCTTGGAGCATGGGCTCCTCCGGCCCTCTTCCTCGCATCTAAGGTGTTCTGGTCGTAGCTGGAGGTCTTCCACATCGGCCGGTGGTCTTGGCATGGCTCCTGGAGGTCCAAGGAGGTCAAGCGAGGTCGATGAAGGTCGGGACCTCCAGGAGCCTCTTCCTGGATCCAAACGAGTCCCAAGGGGCTCGATGCTCTGCGATACCTGTACAGGAAGAACCGGGGGAACGAGGGCTATCTCCTCGACCCCGGGTATTGAAGCTTCGCAGCAAGGTGAGGTGAGGCGGAGGAGCTCCAGCGATAGGAGGATGTGGAGCTCCGATTCGCAAGGACTGGAGTTCCTTGGTTGAGTAAAAGTGATCGAGAGATGGAGAATGCGATGGGGAACGAAGTGAGGGGCATATGGCGGTCGGAGACAGTGGATATCACGGTGAAGAAGTCACCGGAGCGGAGCTCCAGCGAACTTCGATTTGACGATTTCACGCTACGCTACTGGACTAGGAACTAAACTAAGCACGGGAATGAAAAGCTAGAATTAAAATCTACCTAAAACGCAATAAAGAACAACTCTTATACCTGGGGGCCACCAGGGAGCAAGACGGACGCCGGAGCTCCGCCGCGACAAAACTTATCCCTCCTCCGGCCGATTCGCGTTGCTGAAATGCTCCCCCTGTCATGAGGAACCTCCTAGGAACTGATTCGAGGCGTTTAGGCGTTTGGGTGGATGGAAATTGGCCAACATTGTGGAGGAGGTCGAGGGCTCTTATTTATAGACATTCTGGGCGCCCCACTTGGTCCGCATATTCCGGCGAGTACAATGATTATTTTCTCGATCAAACCAGCATGCGTGATAGATGGATGATCCTTCTACAGATCTCGTAAAGGCGGCGAGCGAGATTAAGGGACGAGACGCCCGGGAAAAATGGCGCAAGTCATGGAAACAGCCAGGTTCAGAGGCGTCGGGTCCCGATGGGACAGTTGACCAGAGGTCAACAAAGGCCGCGCCCTCATTGGTCCACCTCGGACGCTAGAGGACAAAATAGGGGACCTTATTTTAAAATGAATTATCTAACATAATAAATGATTTATTAGATTTTACTTATAAAATAAAAAATGTGTATTAATTCATGTAGTACTTATTTATGATTTTTATTTAATTTTTTGATGTATTCTATTATGGTTTTATTTTAATAATGTATTTATGCATGTATTTACATGTATTTTGTATACTTTATTTTTATTTTGTTTATTTTATTTTATTATTTTATTTTCTTATTTTATAAAATTATAACTTATTTTTGTGAGTATAAATATATTTTTATTTAATTTTTATGAGTTTATTTACATTTTTAAATAAATAGGTATATGTATATGTAAGTATGCTTATAGGTATTTTACCTATATATTATATATACTTTATTTATTTAATGTATTTTATTTGTTTTTATTTTGGATTTGTATTTTTAAGAAATTAGATGTTATATTTACAATTTGATAAAAATATGCAAGAATAAAATAATAAAAGAATGTGTTCCCCTTTTATTCATGTATGTCTATAACATAGGTATTTTGCCAATGTATTACATAAGCTTATTTAATTTTACAAATTCTTTTTGGTTTTAATTCTGATTTCAGTATGTATATGTATTATGTATATTATTTACAAGATTCTAATTATTAATTTATAGAAATAATAATTAATGAATAGAATGAATATTTTAATCAGTACTATATACAATGAGGGCCCAAAACCTAACTTTCACAGATAAACTCCAAAAATTCTGAAACTAATTTTATTAAATAGTTCTTGGAAAGCTATATACAATTAAAGGTGAGTTTGGTGGATTTTGAGTTTTTATTTGCAAGATATTGGTCTGTGAAGTTGAGATTCTGCCTTTTTATTCTGTGTATAAAATGTACACTGTATATTATTTTTGTACAAACTCAATTTTGTAATTTTATTCACATTATTATCTACAACTTTCATGTACAACGTATTTTTATTTGATGATTAAATACTTATATACAAAATAGGTGTCAAAAATGCATAAATGAATGAATGAATAATGAGGTATTCATTGTGTTATTGGCCCTTATCTCCCCTTACTTTATTCCTTGTCGACCAATCACATTCTGGCCTTCGTCTCGGGGTACGGGTCATAAAATATTTGCAATATTTTATTTCTGTTTCTTTTCTTCTCTTGATTCTATAATTTTGGCATTAAACCTTGTTCTATGTACAATTAGTACCACAAATAATGAATGCTATTATGAACAAAGTGATGCTATTTACATGCATTTGCTGGGGTTGCCAAAATGATAGAATAAAGGTGATGAAATGGAGATTCATCAGGGGTCTATTTATAGGCTCCAGAAAATCACTAACCATGGTTAGAAAACCATGGTTTAGACCTTAACCATGGTTTAGCAGCTCAAGGTTTTGGCCCATGATTTTAGTCAAAACTTATCCCAAACTTGGGGCTTAAGTTATAATATTATTGAGGATTTTAGATTTGTTAATGACGCTTAATTAACACTAATCGTGATTAACTTTCACTAATCACGCTTTAGCTTTCACGACTTACGCTTATCTTTTGCTAACTATTGATTAGTGTTTGCTAATGATCATTAACGACTTTTAACCCATCATTAGTTTCTTTAATCATGTTTAATTAGCCTTAATGGCAGTCATTATGGGTTAATGACGTCTTAACCCTCCTTCTCTTTCTTCTGAAATTCATAACAAATCGAAACGAAGTCTGATTCACACGAAACAAATTTCATTGGTTTCCTCTTGACGAGCTGGATCTTATTATATAGGATCCGGGATATGCCAAGTTCAAGGCTTTACAATTATAACAACCTTAAAGGAAGTCTCGTCCTCGAGACTATAAATGCATGCATAACAACCTTAAAGAGAATAAATGTCATTTCATTTATAAAGAAGATATACAGCACATAGTACTCAAACAAGTAGGGGTATTTCTCTCTCATTTCCGCCTCAGGTTCCCATGTGGCTTCTTCAAACTCTTGGTTCCGCCACAATACTTTAACTAGAGGCACCTCTTTGTTTCTCAACTTCTTAATATCCCTGTCAAGTATTTGCACAGATATCTCTTGGTATGTCAAGTCTGGCTCAACATGTAAATCATCATAACTTATCTTATGCTCTGAATCCTTAACGTACTTTCTTAGATTTGATACGTGAAATACATCATGTACTGCCGAAAGATGTGGAGGAAGTGCAAGTATATATCCCACTTTTCTAATGTGCTGAATAATTTCAAAGGGACCCACGAACCTGGGTGTTAACTTCCCACGCACACCAAACCTATGAATTCCCTTCATAGGTGATACTTTGAGAAATACAAAGTCACCTACCTCAAACTCAAGGTCTCTTCGCCTAGTATCACTATAGCTTTTTCGGCGACTTTGAACAGTCAATAGTCTTTTTCGAGCAAGCTCTACAGCTTCCCGTGTCTCTTGCAGTGTATCTGAATCATAAAGGTTCTTTATCCCGACCTCTTGCCAACACAAAGGAGTAGTACACCTACGTCCATAAAGTGCTTCAAATGGTGTCATGTCAATACTTGTATGGTAACTGTTGTTGTATGTGAATTCTGCAAGAGGTAAATGTTTAATCCATGATTCCTTCCATTCTAAGGCACACGCTCGTAGCATATCCTCTAGTGTCTGAATCGTACGTTCTGACTGACAATCTGTTTGTAGATGATATGTTGTACTCAAGCATAGTTGTGTACCTAAGTCTTTCATGAAGTTCTCCCAATAGTGTGAGGTGAATCGTGAATCTCGATCAGAAACTACTTCCTTTGGGATACCATGGAGGCGAATCACATGTGTAATATATAATTCAGTAAGCTGGTCTGGAGTGAAAGATAAGCTTATCGGAATAAAGTCTGCCACCTTTGTCAGACGATCTATTATAACCCAGATACTATCTTTACTACCAGTCGTCTGAGGTAAGCCAGTACCGAGATCCATGGAAATGCTTTCCCATTTCCATTCAGGTATAGGGAGGGGTTGTAATAATCTCGGTGGCTTTTGGTGTGAAGCCTTTACCTGTTGGCAAGTGAAACATGAATTCACAAACTCAGCAACATCTTTCTTCATTCCCGACCACCCAAAGTATGAATGAAGATTTTTATACATCTTTGTAACTCCTGGATGAAGAGATAATCTTGAGTAGTGTGCTTCTCGTAAGATATCTTTCCTTAGTTCAGGTGTGTTTGGTACACAAACTCTGTGATGGTTATACAGTAACCCATCTTTTATCTGGAATTCCTCTATCTCATTCTTCTCAAGTTGTTGTCTCAAGTCTTTAAGGACTGGATCATCCTCCTGTCCTTTCTTTATTCTATCCCAGATCCCTGGTTTTGGAGAGGAATAGGTATAGTATCAGCACTACTATCAAAAGGTTTCCATTCACTTAACGTTGATAGTAAGCCCCAGAAGTGGATAGCACTCACCTACCCAGGTGAATAAGTTCTTCTGCTAAGGGCATATGCTACGACGTTTCCCTTACCATGGTGATAGGAGATAGTGCAATCATAGTCTTTCAATAACTCTAGCCACCGTCTCTGTCTCATTTTGAGTTCCTTCTGATCAGATATTTCAAGCTTTTATGATCAATGAAGATTTCAAAAGTAATATCATAGAGGTAATGTCTCCTATCTTTAAAGCAAAAACTACAGCAGCTAATTCAAGGTCATGTGTTGGTTAGTTCTTTTCATGTGTCATGAGTTGTCGTGATGCATACGCAACTACCTTACTATGTTGCATAAGAACTGCCCCAAGTCCTTCTTTAGACGCATCAGTGTACACTGTAAACCCTTCACTCCCAAAGGGTAGAGTAAGGATTGGTGCAGATGTTAGGCATTCTTTCAGTGTCTGAAAACTAGCTTCACATATATCAGACCATAAGAATGGGACTTCCTTCTGAGTTAGTCTAGTAATTGGCAATGTTATTCGTGAAAATCCTTCACGAACCTTCTATAATATCCATCTAAACCCAGAAAAGATGGTATTTCTGTGACAGTCTTCGGACGTTCCCAACTCATCACCGCACTAACCTTTGTAGGATCAACTGATATACCTTCCTCAGAAATAACATGGCCTAAGAAAGATACTTCAGATAGCCAGAAGTCACATTTGCTATATTTAACATACAGTTTGTTCTTCCTTAGAGTTTCAAGTGCCTGCCTGAGATAATGTTCGTGCAGATATTTATCCTTGGAGTAAATAAGCACATCATCAATAAAGACTACTACAAAGTGATCTAAGAACTCCTTAAATACTCTATTCATGAGATCCATGAAGGCTGCTGGGGCATTTGTTAGTCCAAAAGGCATAACTAAGAATTCATAATGCTCATATCCAGTTCGAAAAGCTGTCTTGGGAATATCTGTATCTTTAATTTTTAACTGATGGTATCCAGATCTTAAATCAATCTTGGAATACACAGTTGAAACCTGTAACTGATTAAAGAGATCATCTATTCTTGGTAGTGGATACTTATTCTTTATTGTCCTCTTCTTTAGTTGTCTATAGTCAATGCACAACCGCATCGATCCATCCTTTTTCCTGACAAATAAGACATGTGTACCTCATGGTGAAGTACTAGGATGAATGAATCCTTTATCTAGCTGTTCTTGCAACTGTACCTTTAATTCTCGTAACTCAGCCGGTGCCATCCTATACGGAGGGATAGAGATAGGCTGAGTATCAGGTATGAGAGAGATTTCTAATTCAATCTCTCGCTCAGGTGGTAATTCAGGTAGTTCCTCTGTAAATACACCAGGAAATTCGCACACTATAGGTATATCTTCTATTATTCTGTCTGACCCTGATGTAGTAGTTACATAAGCTAAATAGCCTTGGCACCCTTTCTCTAACAATTGTTGTGCCTTCAAAGTAGAGATATATTTGACATTATCATTGGATGTATTTCCAATGAACTGAAACTCTATCGAGTTAGGAAGGTGAAACGTTACTGTCTTCTGTAAACAGTCAAGACATGCATGATGCCTTTCTATCCAATCCAATCCATCCTTAGGATAAGATCAAAGTCCTCCATTTCTATTAGTACTAGTGAAACAGGTAACTGATGTTCTGCTATCAGTACTATACAATTATCCAGGATTCTTGGATTATGAATACTTGTCCTCCTGGTCCCTTGATCAGATAGAACTGTTATACGTCTACTGGTATCTTACCCAAAGTGGGTACTAACCATCGAGCAATAAATGAATGTAAAGTACCAGAATCAAATAAAGCATATACTGAAAAGCCATGAATAGTATCGGTACCTCGTACGACTGTGCCTGAATTGTGTGCTTGTTCTTCAGTGATTACATTAAGCTGGCCATTAGGAATAGGTAAGCTAGACCCGCAACACTTTGTGCTGGTTGTTGTGTAGGAGGCACTCCTTGTGAGCCACGACCTCTACCCTGTCTTCCTCCGCATGTTGCTCCATTGCTCGAAGTGGATCTTATACTGTTAATTGGGGTTGGTCTAAACCCTGAACCTCTCAACTGCAGACAGTCTTTCCTAATGTGACCTTCATGATGACAGTGATAACATGCACACGTTCCTGTCTGAGCTGAAGACCCAACTACAAAGGTACTAGTTCCTGGTGCTGAGTTACGGGGGTATAATGGAGGTCCAGAGAAACCCCCTCTTCTTGATAATTCCTGACCCAAGGTCGGTGGAGAGCTTATACTGCAACCGGCTGGATGATAGCGACAATCTCTATGATTATAATGTGCCTTGTGTTTGGATGGTCCACCATTAAAGTGGAAACTTCTTCTTTGGTGGTTTTCATCCCTCTCCGTCTCAATACGAGAGGCGATGTCCATTGCTTCATTTACAGTTGTAGCTCTAAAACCGGGAAGCTTTTCTCGCAGATCTCCCTGAAGACCGCTAACAAATTTTGTAAGACACTCTTCTGGTGAAGCTTCTAGAGCTGATGAGTAACGTAGTAGCTTAGTAAAGCGGATATGATAAATCTCGTACGGTCTTAGAATCCTGGTTCAAAGAAGCCAACTCTCTCCTCTTTAATTCTTCTCAATGAGAGGGACAGAAGTGAGCTCGGAACCTCTCTTCAAAGATATCCCATGGAACAGGATCTGCTAATTTCTTGGAAATTACTCTCCACCATCGGCGTGCGTAATCTGCTAGGGAGTAATCAGTAAAGTGCACCTAAGTGTCACCTGGTGCATGGATTATCCTCAACATCCTACTAACGTCATCGAGCCATAATTCAGCCTCGGAAGGTGTCTCTACACCTTTCAATCGAAGAATTTTTTCCTTTCGGTAATTATCTAGTAATGTTTGGTGTCTAAAAAGGGCCTTCTCCATTGCTCCTTCAGCTGGGGTAGGAGCAGACTCAGTTGAAGGATGGTAACTAGATTCTTCCTCAGAAAGATGAACAAAACCTTCAATCTAAGCATCCATAGGCTTAGATGCCTCGGATCTCTCAGCTTGTGCATTGAGCCTCTCCTCCAATGTTTGTTGCCTTTCCCCCATGTCTTGGAGCATTGCCATCATAGTCGCTAATTGCCTAGATACATCTTGGTCTTCCATGATCCTGGGATGAGTCAATGTCAAAGGTCAGATCCTATATGTCTTAGCATGATTTACATAAAAGACAATGACTTGTGAATGGTACTGCAGTTAGTTATTAAGATCAAAGCAACCTTAGTTTCTGAATATCGCTCATAGTTGTCAATTACTAAATAAATTACTAAAGTAACCTTGCTCTGATATCAATTTGTCACGACCCCAATTCCGGGTCCGTTAGATCCTCCCATATCCGGGTCTGGTTTTTCTACAATAATTTATTCAGCAATCACAACTAACATTCAGAAACATACTGCAAATAAAAATTCTCAGAAGGAAATATTTCAATTCTTTACCATTCACAAAATAAAGTTTACATGATTCATTGTCCCAGTACAACGCTTTACATGTACATCAGCTAAAGGAAATATACAGACATATTACTAGCTACCTTACAAAGAAAAGCTATTGTGGCTGGCTGGATGTCTAGTATATAAGCTGGATGGATTTTTAAAGTCCTTGCGATGACTCACCGAAATATGTTGGGTTTTCCATAAATCATATGATAAAAAATTAGCGAATGCTAAGTAACGAAGAAGAGAAAAGAAAATAAATTGTGTAATTTTGCAAAACTTGTTATCACAAAAGGTTTCATTCCTTCTTGTTAATTTAAGTCATATTCCTCTCTATTCCACGTTAGGGATTAGTCCAGGGTAACCCCACCATTCTTGCACTCCGAAGCTGTGGACACTTCGGGATTGGAGATTGTGTTGATCTTGGTAAGCTTGTGCCGCCGCACGTCGCCTCAACCAATCCTCCAATACTACCCTGACATTTTTTCTTTTCTTTTATTAAACAGGGTCTCAAACCCTCGGTCTGGAAAACAAATGAGAACACCGTCCTCGAGGACTCGGTTGCTTAAAACATAAGGATAACATTTAATCATATAATTTAGCGGCTTTAAATACATATTATCATGACCCAGCCGCTATTGAACCACATGTGCCTCCCCATGGCACGATCACATCTTCTGTCGTTCAACCCGAAGATATTGGCTCCCGATACCACACGTTGCAAATTATTCATTACATGCACACTTATCATAACAGGACAACCATTTACCATCTAGGTAGGGAAACGCCAATACGGGTTCCTTCTGACAAACCTACAAGTTGCATGCCCGACCTGTAGTTCTACTCTCAGTCATCCTTAACGTGACAAATGATTATTTTCAGGATCCAACACAAACCACATCAATTCTCATGATATAATTCTTTTGTTAAGTCTTCGATTTGCATAATCAGCAACACTTAGTGTAGACTCACATATATATTATTCATATGCATATATACTCATATTTATGCCTATTTTAACTCCCAAACCCTAACTTTCAAAACTACCGCATCAATTTGATGCTTAAACCTTATTTTAGTGGAAATCACAAAGCAACTCTTCAGACATTTTCAAAAATAGCCAAAATTAGGGTTCTTCATAGCAAAGAAGATAAAATTAAGAATTTCAATAATCTCGTATGAAAACCAGCAGCAAAAGGAAGGATTTTGTTACCTAATCGAGCTCTCTTTCGCGTATGCAAGGTTTTATCGTGTTTCGTTTTCAAAAAGGATGTTTTAAGGCTCCAGAAAAGATCGAATTCCATTTTCGTTTAAAAAATGCCAAGAACGTGTCAAGAACGCGAAGAACGAACGAAGAAAACAGGGAACGCGAAGAACACGAAGAACGCTAAGAACATAGTTTATCTTGAAATTTCAGCAGAGCTTCCCCTTATACGGGGTGATATATTAGGAATATCGGCAGAGTTTCCCCTTATATCAGTACAATTTTTTCGGAAAATTTCGGCACAATTTCCCTTATATCAGTACATATTTCAAAATAAAAACGAAAAGAGTTTCCTCTATAAAATCAATCGAGAGGAAAATAACAACGAAACTGAAAGAATATACTTAAACAAGAAGAGATGAAGATTTGGTAGACACCACACATCTTAGGTGAGTAAACGTGTGACGAATCACAGGGTTCACTGACGTGCATAGCCTCCCGCACCTAAGTAGGGTATTACACATATTTCTCCATCAAAATAACTATAAAAACATAATTGAAAGAATAGAAACATAGGCAATGGAGAATCGGTAGACACCACATGTCTTAGATGAGTGAAAGTCTGACGAATCACAGGGTTCATTAACGTGCATAATCGCCCGCACTTAAGCAGGGTGTTACACAGATTTCTCCTCGAACCACAACAGGAAACGAATCGGAAATAAACATGAATCAAGAACAAAACTTGGAAGAACAAGAGGATGAATTGAAAGACTAGCTTACGAAGCAAATTAAGAGAGAATCATACCTTTCTCCTCCTCGTTCTCCCGGCAGCGCTTCGCTAGCGCTCCTTTCTCACCTCTCACTCCTCCTCCCAACCTCTCGACCCTAGCCCTTGGGGTGGTGGTGGTAGTGGAAATCGTAGAGAATGAATGGGTAAGGGGTCTATTTATAGGCTCCAGAAAACCACTAACCATGGTTAGAAAACCATGGTTTAGACCTTAACCATGGTTTAGCGGCTCATGGTTTTGGCCCATGGTTTTAGCCAAAACTTATCCCAAACTTGGAGCTTAAGTTAGAACATTCTTGAGGATTCTAAATTCGCTAATGTCGCTTAATTAACACCAATCATGATTAACTTTCATTAATCACGATTTAACTTTCACGGCTTACGCTTATCTTTTGCTAACTATTGATTAGTGTTTGCTAATGATCATAAGCGGTTTTTAATCCATCATTAGTTTCTTTAATCATGTTTAATTAGTCGGAATGTCAGTCATTATGGGTTAATGATGCCTTAACCCTCCTTACTTCTCTTTCTTCCGAAATTCATAACAAATCGAAATGAAGTCCAGTTCACACGAAACAAATTCTGTTGGTTTCCTCTTGACGAGCCGGATCTTTTTATTAGGATCCAAGATAAGCCATGTTCGAGGCTTTACAGGTAGTGCATTTCAACCTAGTCTAGTGGTATTGACGTCTAAGGACGGGATGTTGTGGGTTGCAATAAAGCTTCAAAAGAGGGATAGTCTACTGGAATAAAGAAGAAAAACTCCTTATGTACATGTTGCACCTTGTATGTATGTAAAAAAAAGAAAAAATGTAGAAAAGAGAACAAAAAAATACAAAATCTCCAAAAGTGGACAGGGCTGATTGAAAAGTAAAATGCCTGTCGGAGTGTATATACAAGTATATAAAAAAAGAAGAGCTTTAAAGCTTGCAGCTGGATGACTTGGCTACACAGGTCAAGCATCATAGAATAGGTATCTACACTGGCTATCGTCCATTCTTCTCTCCACCCCCTCTTCTTGTGCTGGTTGTACTTGAACTTAGAAGGGAATACCCCGCTCCTTGAGAAAAGAGTTATTAGACCAGAGAATTAGAATTACCTTGTTATAGGATGTTGTTTCTTTGTCATTTCTGATGTATGCATAGTCATTAGAATTTACGTATGAGGATCTGTTCTGACCTGACTGTTGAGGCGACTCGAATAAGAAACTTGTGGAACTTAAAGGTTGTTAGGTCTTAAATTCAATTCCTAATAAGGTTCTTCCACACTATTAATCCAAAGGTCGAGTTAAGCTCCATTTTCACCTTTTGTCCATGACCTTGGTGTGGAACCCAAAATCATTTCACTTTTACATTTCATTTTAGTTATAAAAGTTGAAAATAGAGCTTTGTTCTCGAGTAATTATTGTATATATCTACTTATATGGTATAATTAGCATTCATGCATGTGTAAATAATATATGTATTTTAGCATTCATATGTGCATTAAATAAGAAGCCAAAAATCACTTGTACATATTCACCTATTTGTATCTACTTTATACTAACTCCAAATCTAATAAAGTTAACTCTATAGTGTATATATTACTAACACTAGTAGAGGGATAATATCAAAAAAATACTAACTTGTAAATTTAACCAATAAAACCCAAATCCAAGTTTGAGACCATGAACCTTAAAATGCACATATCTCTCTTATACAATGTCTGATTTAGGTCTACTCATTTTTAAAGTTATATACATTCAAAGAGCTTTAAAACAAGATCAAATTCATAAATATCCGAGTTCGTATGTGAAACTTGGGTTTTGGGCCCCTATTGTTTATTGTACATATTGACTAAAATACCCTATGTTTTATCTTTTTTATTAAAAATAAAAAATAGATTAAGTTGTAAATATTTCCTTCATATTTTCTCTAACTTTATTTTGATTTTTCTCCTATTTAAAAATAATAAAAAATGCAAAAACATAAAAATACGGTATTTTACATCTGTAAGGTACCCTAAAAATACTTTTTGTACAGATGACTTCTTTTGATTTTTGACCATTCACGAAAGTTGTAGATCTCGTTGAGACGAGAAGCTTTTATATTAACCCACTTTTTGATTTGACACATTCTGTTATTTATTTTTTATTTTTCTTTTAATTTAATTTGTTATTCTTTTGATTCTTTTTACCTCTTTTTTGTTGCCTATACTTAGGGATATTTTTCCCTAAGTACCGGGGAGGTAGACTTTGAACATTCTAACATTCGATTTTTCCCCTTGTGTACAATCTTCTATACTTAGGATTACTTGATCCTAAGTATAGAGGGATCACCGACTTCTATTGATTATATTCTTTTATTCAATTGTAAAATCATATTCTTTTCACTTTTCTATACTTGGCACGAGTAATGTCTTCCTTTGCAGCTCTTTGATCACTATGAGGACATAGTTCGAGCTAAGTATAGGGGGTATCGTATATATTGTATATATACTTTAGTCATAACTCGTACTTTCATATTTTTAACATGGCTAAAATACTGTATAAGTACTGATAAAAAAACTAACTAATAAAAAGATGCAGAAATTTCCTCAAAATTCTCTTTGGATATATTGATTAATAAGTCAGGTTAAAGTATTTTGAAAATATTTTGAAAAGTAGTTTGAAAATCTATTCGAAAAATCTTGTGAAAACTATTTGAAAAAATTTGCAAAATATTTCAACCTTTGTAAGAATATTTTGGCTTGTAAAAATTTTTCTTTGTGTGAAATAAAATTATTTTGTAAAACTATTTGAAAATGTTTTGAAAATGGTTGAAAAATTATTTTGAAAATCTATATATATTTTTTGAAAAATGTTTGCAAAAATTGTTTTCAAATGTTTGTAAATGTTTGTAAAATTATTTGAAAAAAAATATTTTGGACTATAGTTTTCAAAATTATTTGTAAAATTATTTTCAAATAAATTTGAGGAATATATGCATCACAAAAAAATATAATAAAAAATTCCAATTGTTTGTATATACCTGTATAAATTACTCAAGTTGTAAATCCTTTCATCTGATTCTTGTAAATAATTAATTCACTCTTGTGTAAATATGTGTATCTCATACATATCCTTTATTATAAAAAAATTGTATGTACTTGTATATAATACTAACTATTTGTTTACATAAAAAAACTCTTTTTGCATGTGCATCATTTTTAAAAAATCCATAAAAAGTTCAAAATTAGAAAAATTGTCACAGAAAGATTTTCTTTTCTTTTCTTTGCATTGTACATATTTCTTGCATCGGCATGTGCATTTTTTATGATAGTATTGACATTTAAACTAAGTCTACAATAAAGTTGAAGAATGGACCATAGTTGGACCTTAATCCACTTAATTTCAGAGGAAACTTATAAGAACTAAAGTTAAGACTTTTCAGGTCCTAGGGACGTAATTCTTTGAGTCCATAAGACTTTGTTCACATGTCATCTTGATAAGTATAAGTAGGATATTTGACAACACACATATGATTCTTTTAGACCATGGTTTAGCTTGGACAAGCACTCTACACGTGGCTCTTCATGGAGAAGGTAGTGAGGGGGGGGAATCTTTTGGCTTGGGGTAGCATACGAGGGTAGTACATCTAGGTGAAATCTCTCGTCCTCCTCTAGGGAGGGAAGTGCGTCTCAACCTAGTTTGGTGATGTTGAGGTTTAAAGACAAGATGTTGTGGGGTTGCAATAATGCTTCAAAAGATGGATAGTCTATTGCATCAAGACGAAAAACTCTTTATGTACATGCTGCACCTTGTATATATTTCAAAGAAAAATGCAGAATCTCCAAAAGTGGACATGCCTGATTGAAAAGTAAAATGCATGCCGGAGTGTATATACAAGTGAAAAAAAAGAATAAGAGCTTCAAAGTCAAATGTTTGTAAGCTTGCAGCGGATGACTTGGCTACACTGGTCATGCATTCAAGGATAGGTAGCTACACTGGTTACCGTCCATTCTCTTCTCCATCCCCTCTTCTTGAGTTGGTTGTACTTGAACTTAGAAGGGAATATCCCTTCTCCTCAAGGAATGAGTTTCTACACTGGGGATTAGAGTTACCTTGTTGAGAGAGGTTGTTTCTTTGCTACTTCTGAGATGAGGAGCTATATTTCGCTTACACCGTACAAGTAAAGATTCATAGTCATAAGAATTTGTATATGTAGACTTGTTCTGATCCGACTGTTGAGGAGTGGTGAATAGGAGTCTTGTGGAACTTAGAGGCTGTTAGGTTTTAAATCCATTTTCTATTAAGGTTCCGACACACTAATAATCCAAAAGTCCGACATAGCTCCATACTACAATTTTATGAAGATAAGTTTAAAAGTCAACATTGTTCTAACTTCTTTCCTTTTTGTTTTCTTTATTTTTATTTTCACTCATTTTCCAAATAAGTGTTTGCTAAGGGACTAAGAAAGGTAGAGTATAGGGGAATGATGAATCCACGATACATCGTCTTTATTCTTTTAAGCTTCATTTCCTTAGTCAAACACATGTAAATACATAGTAATTTCAAGAAATTATCATTTTACATGCATTTGTTAAATATGCATTTTTAACACTTTTTATATTCAAAATAAAAGAATAAAGAAGAAAAGAAAAAGGAAAGAAAAATAAAGGATGTATTTATGAAATAAATGCAGACTGACCCGAACCCTGAGAGAAGGTCAAGACATGACCTCATCGACCAGGAATAAAGTAGTGGAAGATAGGGTCAATAATTTGTAAATTTTTCCATGTATATTTATACGAAACATACACTATTTCATTTGCCTATAAATTGACTTGTAAATATTTCTAAACAAAAGTTGTAAATAAAAAGGTTTTGAAAATAAAAAAATAATTGCAAAATGAAATAATGTATAGCTTACAAGCAACCACACTCAGAAAAGTCGTAAAGTGACAATTGAATGATCAATTCTGACTCCATACGGACTCAAATTGAATCAAATTCACTTGCATTATACTCTAAATTAAATCACCATTCAAATGATCATGTTTTCATAATTTTTTGAGTTACGGTTGAAAGGTTGGTTATCTTGGATGTTTTGTGTAGTTTTACCACATACTTATTATATATATTTATTCATATTTATTTTTTATACATAATGTACATAATTGTAAATATTATCTTCATTATTAAATAATAATAATAATAAATTAAAAGTATTATTATTTAAAAATTATTTCCTTAGTTGTACATGTGTATATTGTATTATATGTATATAATATTTGTATACAATTGATTTCCTTACATATAAATCACCAAAAAAAGTAAATATCTAACATTAATTAATTAATTTAATTGTGAAATTTGTATTTAATTGTTTAATTCATTCATCATTTGATTGAAAATATACCTTGTGTATAAAGATATTATCCTATACTATTAATAGCCACCATTGAGGTGGCTAATTAATTTTTATTTATTTATTTATTTAGGGAAATTATCCAATGAGCCCTGTGCTCATTTGAGATGAGATGAGCCCACTCATTTTTTACCAATATTTCCTATCTTTTTTAGCTTAATAGTTATTTGTTTACAAGTGTTATATCATATTCTTACTACTAGTATCTATTTTCAGGAAAAAAAACCTTAAAAGTCATACAAAATGATTGTATTATTATTTGTATTACTAGTCTCATTTTTATTCTTACTAATGACCATTTCTTGTGAATCTAAGATTTTCTTTATATAAAAATAGTTACTAATAGTAAGAATATGATATAACAACAGTAAATAAATAAGCATTAACTCAAAATGATGAAAAATATTGGTAACATATGAGTGGGCCCATCTCATCTCAAATGGGCACATGGCCCATTAGATAAGCCCTCTATTTATTTATTTATTTTATTTTATTCTGAAATTCGTAATTAATTAATTAATTAATTCACCACTAAATACATCCATTAGTGTATATACCTTCCTTTTTTATTTTTTTCTTCTCTTTTTATTGGCTCCTTCCTCCTTCATTATTCTTTGATCAATCTTTGGTGGAGAGGAGTCCGATCTCCAAGAGAAATCTTGTCGAAGAAGGATGCCCAGCCTCCAAGCCGTCCGGTGACAGCGAGATAGCCTTCGTCCAGTGACAGCAAGACAGCCTTCGTCGAGGCTATCATGATGTATGATCCCGAGGAGAGATCCATTTTCTTTTCTGTCATTTCTTTCCGCGATGAATATTCGAAGTAATCTGTGCTTCGATTTCATTAATCTTTAGAACTTAAAAATCTCAAAAATTTGTCCATCCTAATTTAATCCGTGTCTAACATCGAAATTTTCATCTCACATATTGATGTCGAAGACACGAATCCTTTCCTCACCTTCTGTCGGATCCCCGTTCACGTCCTAATATGTTTATAAATATAAATAAATAAACAAGAAAAAATACTCATAATTGTTTTGCTTCTATCTCTCACATTTGTTTTGCGGGAAAATTAAAAAAATAATAATAATAATAAAAATAAAAATTTTCCATTGTGTTTACAGTTCCCGTTTGAAGAAAAAATAATATAAAAAATATTTTTGTTGTTTGCATATACAAATAAATAAAATAAATAAATAAAAGGGGTTCGCAGCAAGTTGGCGCCACCATAGATCTCCCAACGTGCGGCTCATCCACCTCCGACCGCCTTTGCGAACTCCGTCACGAACAGCGCCCCAGCCGCGCATCGTCACCCCCTCTGAGCACGGCAACCCTCTAGCCTAGAAGAAGTTTGTCGCCCTAGTGGCATCGTCCCGTCTGCGACCCACCCTCCGCCTCCGCGTGGAGGTGCCACCGACGCCAGTGCCCAAACCTCCGCCTCTCGTGCTGACGCCAACCGCGATCCTTTCTGTCGCCGAGTCCATGCCGCCGCACACGGTCACGCCCTGCGTTGTGCCCCTTCCTCTGCGCGAGCCCACACTAGTCTGGCAGAAGGCCCCCTTTTCTGCCTCTGCGACCTCAGCGGCCTCTGTCATGACAGCGCCCCAGCCGTGCGTCGTCACTCCAGCCCTCCAGAGCGTGGCGCCTCCACCTTCATCCAGACCATGCCAGCTCCGCCCGGCCGCACCGCCCCTCAGAACGCCCGCTCCTCCGCCGTAGATCTGAAGCGGCGGTGACGAGGCCACCCTTGGCCCTCTCTCCTTTTAGGCCTTGAAGAAAGAGCAACGAAGCAGAGGAGGCACTAGGGGGCGTTTTAAAAATAAAAAATTGGGGTTAATTGCAAAAACGCCCTTGGAATTTTTTGAAATTACAAATCAGTCCCTGCCAAATTGAAGGAACGTGCATCGCACTTGATATATTGGATAATTTACGAAATCTTCCATACTGTTTATTTTTTTATATCTTCTGCAGAAACCTTTAAATAATTGAACTCTAGCCTCTATGTATCCAGACCATTAAATTGCATGTTTTTTCTTATAAATAAATATTTTTATTGCTCAATAAATTCTCAAAAAAATTGTAAAAAATTTTCTTTGTCCTTGAATAATGTTTAAAATTTTCATTGTATTTTATTATTATTTGATATTTTAAAAAATAAAAAACAATGTCTTTTTCTCTAGCCGAACTTAGAAAAATCATAAAATGTCGAAAATTTGCCTAAAAATTCTAAAAAAATTAGTATAAGTGTATTTTACTGTCTTTTAATTCTGTCCAATTTTCGTTCACTAATCATTTATAAAAAAACAAAAATTGGAAAATACTAAAATCTTAAAAAAATCATATAAAATTATAGAAAAAATCCAAAAAATCTAATTTCAGTCTCTTTTTGTAGAAATTTAATTGTATTACTGCATAAAAATAAATTCCAGGAGTTTTTGTCATTAAAGTATTTTTTAAGGTGTAAAATACTCTTGGTTGTGCACTGTTTACCCTTATTTCCATTGTTTGATTTTTATAAAATCACAAAAATCTCATAAAATTTGAAAAAATTACCAAAAACTTTTTTAAATATATAAAAAATAAAAACATTTTCTCTGGATTTTTCTAAACATTTTTGGATATTTTGAAAATTAAAAAAAAGGGTGGTGTGTGTACTTTTATCCCTTGTGCATATTGTGATTTGTTCCTCATTTAAAAAATTAAAAAATTTAAAAAATTTAAAAAAAATAAAAAAAACCAGTAAAAATTAATTTCGAAATTCGACTGCTAAGTTTTTAAATTGTGCTCCTTGTGTTCGACCCTGGTCGATATACCAGGTAAATTTAGTAGTGAAGACCGTTTGTTTTTCATTGCGTGAAATTCTTTAAAGTGGTTAAAAACATTTTTCTCGTTGATCACGCTTGTTGATTCAGGTCACAACGACCCTTGATTATGTACATACTTAGCCCGAGTTATGAGGCGTGTCATCATTAGCCTAGTGCCATTACAACCACCGTTCGATCTTGGTGATCAGATGGTTCCCGCAGATCCACGTGTCGGCGCCAAGTCAACTCCGAGCCCTCTATTTGAGTCTTCATGCTTGGGTCACCTGAGCCTAATCCGAGCCAGCTGCCGAAGCAACAGAGCCCTCCGAGCCATGCCCGAGCCTTGTGATCCTTCTCTGAGCCTGTGCCTGCCACCGAACCTTACCCCACATGCCTAGTCACGTGGGGGCAGGGTAATTTGGATAAAGTCCCCGAAGACTTCTTCTAATAGTAGCCATGTCATGAAAGCACGTGGAAACCACATGCGCCTAGGGTATTTTGCAACCCACTCCTTGTGGATTGTAATATTGCGATTATACGTCTGCGCATGTGGGTAAATATTGAGAAAGCCTCACAACTTTTGTTATTTACATTTCTATCCTTCCAGGGACTTGTTTATTATATTTTTCCCTATTTATTTCTATATCTTCATTGCATTGATGACCCTGGTTTATTTCATGAATAACTTGAGCATCCTAAGTCCATTTGAGTTGATTTTGGACTTATTTTGAAGCTAATTTAATTATCTTTTTAATGACACAGTTTAATTTCTATTTTGACACACTGAATTTAGTGCTTCAATTCAAACTAAGTGACTCTCATATAATGCCTTTCATTACTTGTAACACATCATTAATTGAACTAGCTTCATGAGTTGAACCTGAAATTGACTAATGTTTAAATGGCTCAAATATTTTGTCTAATTCGAGCATCTTTGCACCTTTGTGAACTTGCATTTTGTTGCATGAAAAAAACAAATAAAAAGTGTTTGATGCATATGTATGCATTGTTTGCATCGTGTCTGCATGTGTTGACCTATGAATTTTTAATTTATCGCTTAATTTAGGTATTAAGAGTCTAGATAATTAGTTAAGAGGCTCGTGTTCCTGAGTTCGACCTTGGGATTACCCAAGTAAAAATAAAATTTGACTGCTTAATTTTAATTTATAATTTTAATTAGGCAGTTCTTGACGAAATCTAAATTCATCTGACTGCAACTAACATATTCTATTTAATCATTTAAAATGGTAAAATTAAGAGGGTGAATTTTCAGTTCGTCAAATGACATCATTGTGGGGGACACAACTCATCTTTTGTTTATTTAGATTTAGAATATTTAATTGAGTTTAATTTCTAATTCGTAGGTCATGTTGTTTACATTATTAAAATTTCTTGAATGGATATCTAACACTTTTTTTGTGGTAGGTCCCTTGGTGTTAAAGGAGGCGAGGAGCAGGAGTTCCCGCCGTGAGGAGCCGTAGAAGCAAACCTTGGAGACAAATTGAAGAGAAAAATTTGTTGTCTTGCATTTTTATTTTTATTGTAATAATTGTCTTGCGGTCTTCTTTCGAAGACTCGCGTGTGTAAATGAACAAAGCTCTTTGTGATTGTGTGGGGATCGCCCCACTTGAGTGTCGACTTAGAATCATGCATGCTGCTCTCAGAGATATTTTTACATTTTATTTTATGTGTTTGATCGTTGGTAGGACACACATCAAATCTAGACACATGTAGAATCGCTTCACTTAGCCAAAAATTCAATCTGTTCTTCCCCGCTAATAAAAGCAAGTTAGGTGTGATTTTTCACTGACTTGCATAAATTTAGGTTTAGATTCTAATTCTTTTTGTTTTCATGAAATTTTGCTTAAGGCACTGTGAGTTTCCTCTCTTAGCCTAGATCATGATTTTTATCGATTGCATGGCTTTTTCTCGACCTCCCTTCCAAGATTGATCTCCTAGGTTAATGGAAATTGGGAATGAGCGGTAGACAATTGATTGATTTATTTATATTCATATTTAAACAGTTATAACCGAAAGATCAAAATTGGGAATGATAAATGCAAGCTGACCTAAAATGGAGTAAAATAATGTTTTTGGAGAGCAACACACTATGTTTATGTAGGATGGTTTTAGTTGACATTTTCTTAATCCTTGCGTAAAATTGAATGTTTGATCACCAATAAAAATGACAAGATAATCAACCAACACTTGTTGGTTTCACGTGTGAGTTGGTGAAATCAAAGGGTATTGCATGCTTGATTGAGCCTTGATTGCTCCGACACCCTCCCCTAGCCCTTAAGTACTCCATTCATCTCCGAAGATTCACTCGCTCCCTTGTATATCCATACTAACTTCTTCATTCCTCTCAGGTCTTCCCAACAACATTTATCCATCTCTGTACTTAGGCTACTCTCAGTAAGTATAGCGGGGACCTGAGTACCTGTGATTTTCTCACTAATCTTTCCTTTCTTTGATACTCAAGTTATTTCTAACCTAAGTATATGGGGCGTCCGCCTCGGTTCGTATATTTTTCTCTACTGAAATGGATCTATGTCTTTGTATCATCTAGTGCTATGAGGACATAGCAAAGTTTAAGTATAGGGGGTATACCATATATACAATATATGCACTTTAGCTTTATTTTGAAAAAAATTGAAAAAAATCAAAACTTTTTGGGCAAAGTATAATCTCTTGAACTAAGTGGATAAAAATATTTTCAAGGCTTTGAAAGATTTCCTATGTTATGTTAGACTATTTTTAAGAAAAATATTTTTGAAAATGATTTGAAAAATGATTTGAAAAATGGGTTTTTCTTATTTTGAAAAACTATTTGAAAAAATCTATATGTATGACATGGTATTGAAACAATTTTCTCGATTCAAGGAAAATGAGTCTAACCTTTGTTCTAACTTTAACAAAAAAATCCATAAAAATGAGAAAAATGAAAAATCCTTTGAATGTTAAATCGACTACTAAACGCAAGTGAGTAGTCGCTTTTCAGTGAGGGTCTCCATAGTAGAGTAGGTGGTTTAGAGGACATCGCGTAAGGCTCTATCATCAAGCAATAAGTTCTATTTTACAGCATGTACTTACACCTATACTGGCTGAAAGCAGATGCATCTACTTATTTGAGTTTAGGTAGTCATTAGATCTTTTGAAGTTAAAAAAAAGTTTAAAAAAACTTGTATGAAGGAGTTGGATTAAATCCCCTACATTTTCACTTCCACGCCGGATCAGTGATGTTTGAGAACACCCGATTTCAAGGGTCTTGAGATTTTAGGTTAACCAGCCTTAGCCATTAGGTTCTTAGACTTAATTATCCACATTTCCTTAGTTTGCTAGGTTCATGTGTTATATTGAATTCTTAGTCTCCTACCTTAAGAATATGATCGGCACTTCACATGCACGACTTCCGTCACGATGAGATGAGTTAAAATTTCACTTGAGGGACTGGGATGAGGGATTCAATTCTGGACTTGATCTAATGATGCTCGAGAATGGGATCAAATCATTGAAGGCTTCATGAAACCTGAGTGTCAACATTTTTAGACAGTATGAGAACTTGGTTCTTCTACTAATCTTTTGACATCCACCTAAGTGTTAGGGTGTGAACAAAAGAAAAATGTTAATCACCGTGTGTCAACTCTTGGTAAAAGCAGTGGAGCTAGCCAAAATAAAGCAAAGAAATACCAATGTTGAAAGAAAAACTCTCATTCCACAAAAGACAATTATCAAAGAGCTTACACCAAAGGCGAGCTCTCCCAACCATTTCAAAGTGTCCACATGAACCACAGCTATTAGGACCAGGAGACGGGCTTGCACCAAAAAAGATCTTTGCATTGTAAATGCTACAAGTATGGGTGTAGAAGGTACGATGACTGACGCACTGATCAACAACAGAAAATGTGCATTGAGTAATAAGGCACTCGAGAGGATCCTTATTCCAATGAGAGGGAGAGAAGAAATGACACAATCTTAAACCCTCCATCAACTGGCCTGCCACCTACACTTCTAAGTCTGACAACTAAAGAGACGGTGGATTGCAAGCAATCTTTGATTTATTCCCTAGTGTTGAGGATTGGGTCCTTAGGAGAATTTCTTGGACCAGAACCTTGGGTGACGTTGTGACTCTACTCTAGTGATCGCGGACAACACTTAA
Source organism: Ottelia alismoides (assembly GCA_037367405.1). Lineage (NCBI taxonomy): Eukaryota > Viridiplantae > Streptophyta > Magnoliopsida > Alismatales > Hydrocharitaceae > Ottelia > Ottelia alismoides. Next base: position 318,039 of record JAZKJV010000522.1, on the reverse strand, counting down.
TATCATATCCTTAGCTTATATGTATACAGGAGAGAGTCTGAAAAATTAGAGAAATTGGATACCTCTTGCTTAAGGCTGGGATGAGCTCTGAGACTTTGATCTTCAAATTTAGGAGTTCTTGAACGGATCAGATCCTGTACACACAAGCACATGGGGGTTAATCCAGCTCTTTCATTTTTGAGATGCTCGAGGACGGGCATAGTTTTTGTATAGGGGGGTGATGAAACCCGATTTCATCATCATAATTTGTCGATATTAACCCCCTTGCTTAAATTAATGTCAATAAAAATCAGATAAATCTTTGTGTATATATGATCCTTAGAATAAATTAAAAGAACAAAAAAAGGAACAAAACTAAAAATCGTAGTGTTTTTATACCCTTAAAAACACTAACGGAAATATTTCTCTCTTTGTTTGATCTAGTCTCTATTTTTGTCAACATAAAACTCGTAGATCTCATCGAGATCTACAGCTTTCATGTCTTGAGTTTTTTCAAATCCGGCCTCCTTCCCCCTCATAATTCACACTCTTTATCTGAATAACCTGATTGGGCCACGTGGCACTTTCTGGTTGCGCCACGTGGCCCGCTCCTTTGTACGCCATCCGTCCTTGTTTTTCTGCCATTGGATCACTCTGACCCTTTATCATCACTGTCTACTCCTGCATCTTTTTCTAGCCATCCAATCCATCTCCAGATGATATCTGGACCGTCTGCCCGCGCCTCTCTCCCTACTCGCCACGTGTCTTCATCATGACCGCCCGATCTTCTCCAAAACTCCCCATCTCCACCGCACGTATGAGTTGTGTTCTCCACCTTTCGATCCACCTTCAGATCGCATCGTAGTCATTTGTCTCTGCCCACATCTCCTTCCACCACATGTCACCTTCCATCACCACTTGATCGTGCCGCCATCGATCGAATCCAAGCCGCTATTTAGCTCCCTCTTATCAGCCATTGGATCGTAAGATCCAACGGCTGAGGTATCATCTTCTACCTCCGATCCTCTCTCTCTCTCCCATGTTTCCATCTCGTTTCCACTTCGCCCCCTTCCCATTTTCATCACCTCTTCGACGATCCCCTCATCTCACTAACTACCCCCAACTTAGCCCATTCTTCCTCATCCTCGCGGGAGCCCACGCTCGTCATATCTCCCTTCTTATCGCTCCATATCTTTCATGCAATCCATGTCGTCTACCCTCCGAAACCTTGATCTCCCACCTTTAAATACGTCGTCTCCATCGTGCACACATCTTGTCCACCTTTACATGGGGCTCTGCCTAGCACCACTCGTCCTCCCCGCAACAAGGGGAGGGTTGATTGATGGAACGACGATGACGGTGGCCCATGGTGTAGACCCCTGGCCATGGTAGTCAAGGTTTGCGATGCTCCGCCACCGCCTAGCCGCTCTAACCGGCTGATGGGGTTCAGCGACGACCAAAGCTCCGTCGAGGAGCTCAAGCCCAAGCCTGACGACCGTCGAATCCCAGGTAAGCATCCCTTAAATCTCTTCTTGCTTTTTACTTGTTTTTCTCTTAATTAATTAGGCTTTTACACATTTGTTTACCCACCGATTTCCATCGCCTTAGCTTCACCATACGTTAACCACCTTCGCACATCCAAGCAACGGTCATATCCCCTTCTCCATGCTCTGTTCTCTTCTGCCCCACCTCTCCTCCTCCTTGCCGAAGACAGAGCCTCGGTCTCTCATCTTTCTACCTGTGCGAGACCCCACTCATTCCCAATCACCTCGCTGTCGCATGTGCTTCGTCTAGTGGACTGACAATTGCAGATACTTTTGATTGGTCGGAGCTCTTGTCGGGGTGTACTTCAAGTTCGCCATTGCCGATGATATTAGGTCATCTCCTTCATCTAGACCACCCCGATGATGTACTAACGTCGGAGCTTCATCGTCAGAATTTGAGGATACTCATGTTGGACATTTTCGATTTTTAAATGAATTAATAAGAATTTCTTTGGGTCTTTTCCCTGGTTGGTCCACGTGGACCAACCAGGTGCCTCCGACTGTTGACCAAGGTCAACAGTCTGTCCTCCGTCCCTGTAGCTCTGACAGGCCTAGGTTTTTGTCCGACTTCACGGATTTTCCTAGGCTGGCTCGTCCATCCTTTGAGGCCGACTTCTTCACGAAACATGTTCCCCTACCATCCAGCTACCTCGCCGACCTTCTTCCTCGGGCAGAGGACCATCATGCAACCCGTGATCCCTCCTTGAACATCGCGCCGCAACCACATTCAAAACACCCCCCCCCCCCCTCACTTTCCTTCTTCCTTTGAACCACCTTTGGACCAGCTTAGACATCCGGATGCGGGTAGGGATGTGCTCCGGTGACAGGGGAGCCATTCCACACCTCCGTTGAGGTACGGCGAAGGTCTGAAGGTGCGATTCCAGCCCATCTCCGGCGTGCGGCCGTCGAGGTTTATACCTTGGGTTTCTCAGCCCTCGAGGTCGTCTTTCTTCCTTGTTTGTCTTTGTCTAGTTAGCTGTTACTCGTAGGTTTTATTTCATGTCATTAGTTAGTTGTTTAACCCATTAAATCCCTCTGATTTCATAGTCAAACACTTCGCCGGAGCTCTCTAGCTCCGGCCACTATCACCGCCTATTCCACTCCGCCACACCTTCACCAATAAAAGCCAAGTCCTGCTGCACTTCTCTGCCACATTTCTCCTTTCTTTGCAGGACTTGAAGGGGGTATCTGCGCCCCAGTTTCGTCCATTGGATCGTCCCCAGGCTCGCCGGAGTGACATCGAGCGTCGGAGGTCACGCGTTGGCCTTCGGCCCTACCCAAGCCACCTGGGAGATTCGCCGTGGTTGCAGGAGCATAGTGAACGTCTCGGAGGAGGTCCAGGTGCTCGGAGGCTCGGGCGCTGGCCGATCCAATCTCGCCAGGCCCCTGTTCTTCGCGTGTTCGTCCCGGTCAATTTAGCGTCGTTGGATCGCCTTTGATCGTCCCAAGAAGCAGTCACCGTCGGATCAAAAGCTTCACCGCCTTTGGATCATCGGTTCCTCATCTAATCCGGGCCGTTCAAGCCGAAGGGGTATCGCGCCTCCCTGTCCTGCCACGTGGCGTAAGTGAAGCGCCCACTACCGTCGGATGCGCCCCCTCGTGTGGGTATTTTGCCATCATAACCCTGCGTTTTTGTATTTTGCAATATATTACTATTTTTTTTTGTCCGCTGTTAAAAGGTTTTGCAAACTTTGCACAACAGACCTTGTATGTTTGTTTAATTGCGGATATACCCCTGCCAGGTGCACGTGCTCTGTGCGTGGTGCTTGGCGATTTTGCGGGGATAGCCTCGTAGCTTGTGCTTTTAATTTTTAGTCCGTGAATTATTTTAACGTTATAAATTTTTGTGGAAATTGCATATATGTCCCTGGAAGTTCTGATAATTGCGGATATACCCCTGCCAGGCCTGTTTAACATTTGGATGCTTGTTCTAATTATTTAAGCCATCATTTTAAGTCCAAAAATTCCACAAAAATAGGGTTTAGCTCCTGCTCACTTGTGCTTTGACGCTATCATTTTAGTTTTTGATTTTAGTCTATTTTTATATTTATTAAAAATCAAAAACATGCTTTTTATGCACTGTCTAGCTTAGAAAATACCAAAAAAATAGTAAAATACCTCTAAAAATTCCAAAAAAAATATCTAGTGTCTGATTTATCCTATTTTAGTGTCAGTCCAAAAACCACTAAAAATCTCAAAAGAAAAACCTTAAAAAATTAAAAACACTCAAAAACTTCAAAAAAATATAGAAAATCCTAGAAAACTCCAAAAAATACAAACTCAGTTCCTGTTTGTTCTTTATTTTGTTCTCTTTATTTGAAAAATAGTGTGAAAAGTTTTGGTTGCTGTTTGTTAATTTTAATTCTCATTTTTCTCACAGCCAGCATATTTTCCACTGTTTTCTCTTATTTCAGTATTTAAAAATATCAAAAACACCTTGAAAAATCCCCAAAAATCACAAAAACAGTAGAAAACCACAAAAATACCAAAAAGATTTTATTTCTGAATTTTTGGTAATTTTTACTTAGTTTTATAAATATTTTACCTTGTCTTTTATTCCATTGTCTTTAAATTCCAATATTGAAAAAAAAAGAAAAATATAAAATATAAAATTATAAAAATCAGAAAATTAAAAATCAAAATACAAAATTAAAAATCAGAAAAAAAATTTTAAAAATTCAAAACCCACAAAAATTTGTTTGCTTGCTTGCTTAGTGTAGACACCATCACACACATTCACTCACGCACATTTTTGTGAATTACCCTGTTTGCTCCCTGTGTTCGAACTCTCTGCATACTTGTCACTATACACCATTTGTGCAGAGTTAAAAATAAATTTTAACTCCACATTAGTTCTAATTTATTGATCTTCAGTGTGGGTTAATTGTTGACTTTAGTCCAGATTTCATTGTGAGTCGTCACAGCGACGGTTGTCTCCGCCTTGTGTGAGACACCATTTTAGACTCCGTGAATTTCGGCTGAATCAAATGGCGCCGTTGCCGGGGAGCAACAGCGAGTAGTTCACATTTTGTTTGATTGTGTGATTGTTTACCATAGCATCATTTTCCATCTCTTACATTTTTTGATATATCTTGTTGAGCTATCTGACCATCTCTTTTCTTGTCTTCTTGCGAGGGACCGCGGAGCAAGGCGGATTGCTTAGGTGATCCGGAGCATCCTTGGGAAGCGGAGCCGGCCTTCTTAGGTCACGCCGGCAGGAGAGAGCAAGAGGAGTGAGAGAGAGTGATTAGTTAGCTTGCAAATTACTTTTGTGAGAGAGTGACCTTTGATAAATTGTAATAATACAGGTATACTTGGACTCTTGGACATTCGGGCCTAATTTCCAAGTGTTTGTTCACTTGGGGGCTCACCGCAGTTTTGTCGGCTTTTCCGCATTTTCTTTTACTTTGTTTTCCGATTTTGTTTTCTTCACTTTGTGTGATTGAGCCCTTAGATTTAGGAGTTGCTTGCGATAGACTTAGGTCCAAACACAATAATAACCATTGCATGTACCTATAGTGCGTTTTCGACTTAGTCAAATTTAAACAGTCGCGTCATCATCTTCTAACCCGTGTGCCGTGAGCGAGCCCCATCAAGCGCTACTCCTGAACTCGAGTGTGTCGAGAAGAGGAGGGGTAAGCCAAGACCGGACTCTTAGGTTAAAGATAAGTGGTCGACTTGTGGTTCTTCACGATAATAGCAATTTCTGAAACTTAGGGCGAATTCATCGGCTTTGCATTTGCATATAGATAGGTTTCAATTCTGCTGAGCATCCTTGCATGTAGAGTGCTGGAGGCAAGGTGAGCATTTACGCTTTAGCATCCATCATTATTTGCCGCTTGCATTGCTTTTCCGACTCTCCCTCTGATTTTGCCAACCTAGGTGCTCAAAGGAATTGACTCCCCGTTAGGATCGTGCATTTTTATTAAAAATCTAAAAAAAAGTGATAATCAATAAAATTGGGACTGCTAATTTTACTTGACCCTAAAACCGACCAAAAGAAAAAAATCTTGTATTGGGGCGAGTAATCCCCTCATTGTCTTCGTTTTACATTGCTCGCGCATACACTAAGGATAGAGCCCAAAATCCTATTTTCAAGACCCCTAAGTGTTTGTGCAACTTCTTGACTTTTTCACCTAAACTCTAAAACAGACAAGATAAAAAGACCGCATTTGTGGTCTTCACCGAGTTGAGTAGGTGAATTGAGGGTTTGGTTGTTTCATTTTTGCTTGTGATTGTTTTGTGTGCATTCTAGATCATCCTCTGCGCATTTGCGCCTTTTTTCACTCTCTTGACTTGACCTTCGTGCTCCCCCGAATCACTTCCTTTTGTTTTCGAGATGGATCCCTGGAGTGATTTTTATCCGGACTTTGCGGACCCTTCACTCGCTCCAGCCGGTCCACCTCCCTTTTATCAGGAGGATCCTCCTCCTACTTTTTCTGACTTTTGTACATATCCGCCTCAGCCATAGTATCAGACTTCGGACTTCTATCCACCTCCATCCCCACATGTATATTATCCGCCTCCATGTCCACATCCACCCGAGTCTGACCTGTTGGAGTCACCTCCCACGACCTCCATGAGTATGGTCATGAACCTAATGCTAGAGCACATCAATTTGATGAAGGAAAATCTTAACACTTTGAGAGAATATCGGACTAGTGCTCTTTTCATCGAGGATACGGCTTCGCTTGTGAAGAATCATGGGAGCTTGCAATCGCCAAAAATACAAAAAAATGAGAAAAATTTAAAAATCCAAAAAGATTTCAGGAGACACTTGGTTGATCAAGATTTTGAGGAGAGAGTCCACTTGCCAGAACCCTGGACCACACATGCATTCACACCTAGTCCCACCTTTGACTCCGTGGATGCCGCTGTACAGACTGCTCTTGGCATGCCTTGTGTATATGCTGATTCCGACTTCCTCCCTTGTATGGAGGAAGTCCAAAAATTCGAAAAAATGTTGACTGAACCCGAAGTGGTGGCCACTATTCATGAGATCATCCGTGCCCCACTTCAGCAGGCCATGACCCAATTATCTGCTCCTCTCCCCAAGAAGAGAAAGCGGAGGAGCAGATCTGAGCGTCACATTCTGACCATGGCCACTGCCCTCGCCATCACACACCGTCCCATTCCCAAGAAGAAGAACACAGCTACACCTTTCATCACCTGCACTATCTCTGACTAAACCTGTGATCACACTCTCCTAGACGGTGGTGCTTCGATTAGCATACTACCCTTCTCGCTGGTACAGTCTCTTCACTTAGGGCCTCTCAAGAAGACCAGGATGATCGTTCAGTTTGCTGATGGATCTATCAAGAGGCCGAAGGGTATCCTTGAAAACGCCGTCATTTCTATTCAGGGCACGAGCCACAATGTTGATTTTGTCGTGTTGCCCATGGAGAACTCCACAGGGGAGCCATCTCCAATCATCCTGGGACGACCATTCCTCGCCTCTGCGAGGGTCGTTATTGACTATGGATCAGGAGAGATTCGCTTCCGTCCTGTTGACGAGAGCGAAGTGTTGATCACCACACCCACTGTTGACCAGAGACCTGCACCTGATGCACCTTCACCGATTATAGCTGACTCTGAGGCCTGTGACCTACCTGATACTACTAGAGATGCTTCCTTAGCGATCCCTGATGAGACCCGACGGATCCCCCGAAAGGGGAGGAAGTCGGAAAGCATGGACCTCACTAATCCTCCTCCTGGTGTGTGGCGATGTGTTGATGAGATCCAGAGTATTTATGTGATTGAACCATTTGAGCAGGGGGCAGATACCAAAATAATTGAGGACGTTTATGATGTTGCCCATTACTTTGAGAGACCTCATAAAGAAACAAATGACCCATGTAAGACTAGACAGGACGGACCTGTTTTGACTACTTCCACTGATGAGTCCACTCCTGTCCATGTTGATTCTGATGAGCCAGAGGCCGAAGTTGATTTGATCGCTTTTCTTCAGAAATTTGGGCCTTTTGATGATAAAGATGATCCGGTTGAGATTATAGAGGACGAACAGAGCTCGTATACTTCCACAGATGATTTCGTTCCTTTTGATTTTGACCTGGACGAGGACTCGCAGGACGACTCCGATTACACTTCTTCCGAGGATGATGAGTTTGTCCCATTTCACTTTGACATCTGCGAGACTTCCAAGGCCGGACCTAGTCGTACTTCTTCTACTCACCCGTATGTGCCTTCACACCATAGGACCACCAAGGGAGAACCTAGCCATACTGCTTCCATCGATCAGTTCGTCCCTTTCCGTTTTGATTCTACTGAGGGCCTTCACCGTGTCGACCCTGATCGGCTTCCATCCACTGTGGACCCCGATGTCGACATACACCATATCCGATCTATCCCTCAGCGGTCCCGCAGGAAGGTTTGCTTTCCACCTTCTGATGATCACCCATTTATGTTGTAGATTCTATCCCGTGACTCTCTTTCCATCTCCCGTTTTTGCTCGTCTACCCATTTCTCGTGTTTGCCTTGCTTAGGACGTACTTTGTCCTAAGTATAGGAGGGGTAGAGGAGTTGAGTGTTCATTCTTCGTTCCGTGTCATCGCTCCTGTTGCTGCCTATACTTAGGGCGTCTTTTACCCTAAGTATAGGGGGAGCGATGTGTACATTCTCACAATCTCTCCTCCCATTGTCAGATATCTTTTCTTCTTTTCTTCTTTTCCTTTTCTATCTGCTTTATCTATCATAAAGGTGCTGCCCTTGTAGACAGTTCTCCATACTTAGGACGTACTTTGTCCTAAGTATAGGGGGTGTGCACCCCGAGTTTCGCTATTCTTTTTGATCCTCTTCTTGTCTATACATAGGGATATCTTACCCTAAGTATAGGGGGAGACAATCTGAGTATGATCTGTTCATTCCCACCCTTGACCCTCCCTGCGTTGTGTACAGTCTGCTATACTTAGGATTATTTGATCCTAAGTATGGGGGGGACGGTCAACTTCTCATTCATTGATTCATTCATTCTTTAGACTTGCCTATACTTAGTACGAGTTATGTCTTCTCTTTTCTCTCCGATCTATGAGGACATAGCTCAAGCTAAGTATAGGGGGGTCGTATATACTGCGTATATACTTTAGCCATAACTCGTACTTTCGTATTTTCTTAAAAATATGGCTAATAATTCTTTAAAATTTATTAAAATTCCTTAATAAAAAGGTGTTTTATTCCTCATATTCTTTTTGTAATTATTGATTAATAAATCACGTGAAAATGTTTTTTGCAAAATGTTTGAAAAATAGTTGGAAAATCTTTGTGAACATCTATTGAAAACTATTTTGAAAATGTTTTGTTACATGTTTTCAACCTGTGTAAAAATGTGTGGTTTGTAAAATTTATTTTCTTTGTGTGAAATAAAATGTTTGAAAAATTATTTGCAAATGGTTTGAAAAATGGTTGCAAAAATGATTTGAAAAACCTATATATACTGTTTGAAAGCCTTTTGCAAAATGATTTTCAAATGTGTGTAAGTGTTTGTAAAATGTTTGTAAAAATTATTTTGGACTATAGTTTTCAAAAATTGTTTGAAAAACCTTGTGAAAAATAAGTTTGAGGAATATTTACATCACACCAAAATCCATTATATATATATATGTATAAAACTGACCACTTACCCTTGTAAATTCTTAAAATCCATTTCTTGTAAATATAAGAAGCACTCCCGTGTACATATTTTTAACCTAGATTCTAGCCAAAATCTTTTTTTTCAAAAATCCCAAAAACATTTGCAAAACTAAAATCCAAAAACATCTGAAAAAAAACCTTTTTGAAAAATACAAAAAATGCATGCATCATATTTTTAAAAAATCCATAAAAAGTTCAAAATCTTTGAAAATTGCATCACAAAAATATTTTCTGCATTGCATTGCATAGCATTCGCATTTTTCAGATTGGGTTTGATAGTTGAACAAGTCTAAGTAAAATCCGGAGATTGGAGCTTGATTGGACCTTAAAATCTACCTAATAACAGGAACCTTATAGGAACTGGGTTTGAGGTACTTCAGGTCTAGTTGACTTAATTCTTTGAGGATCACGGGACTTGGTTCAATGGATTCTTGACTGCCTAAGTAGAGTATTTCGGAGCACACGCACGACTCTTGTTGATAATGACATAACTTGGACACCTGAACCTTTCACATAGCTCTCCACGGATGAGGTGGTGAGGAGGCAGTTTCCTTTAGCTTGGGGTAGCATATGAGGGTAGTACTTCTAGGCAGAACCTCTCTTCTTCTTATAGTGAAGGAAGTGCACCTCAACTTGGTCTAGTGGTGATGAAGGCTAAAGACAGAAGCCGTGGGTTGCAATAAAGCTTCAAAAGAGGGATAGTCTACTGGCTCAAGAGGAAAATTTCTTGTATATATGTTGCACCATGTAGATATGTTGTACAGATGCACTTAGAAAAAAAAGAAAAAAAAAGAGAACTCCAAAAAAGTGGTGGGTCGGATTGAAAATTTAATAACCCCACCGGAGTGTATATAGTCCAATAAAGCAAAAGCTTATGGTATCCATGTTACATCTCATGAAGCTTGCAGCGGGAGACTTGGCTACACTGGCTGAGCTTCCAAAAGTCTATACTTCTTCCCCCTCTTCTTGAGCCGGTTGCACTTGAACTTAGAAGGGAATACCCCGCTTCTCGAGGAAAGAGTTGCTAGACCGAGGCATTAGAGTTACCAGGATGGGGGAGGTTGTTTCTTTGCTACTTCTGAGGTGGGGAGCTACATATCACTTACACTGTACGAGTCAGACTCATAGTCGTAAGAGTTTGCGTATGAGTTGAAGTATTTCTGACCTGGCTATTGAGGAGACTTGGACAGAGTTTTGGGATTCTCAAGGACTGTTGGATTTCAAATTCGGTTCTCATTAAGGTTCCGACCGCACTAAAATTCCAAAGGTCCGACTTAAGCTCCAAACTTTGATTTTGTGAAGACAAGTTTGATAATTGAACTAAATCCAACTTTCTTCTTTTTCTTTTGCACTTATTGCATAAGTGTTTGCTAGGGACTAGCAAAGGTAAAGTATAGGGGGATGATGAATCCACATTTCATCATCTTTATTCTATCATTTTGGCACCAAAAAAACCTAGCAAATGCCTGTAAATAGCATCAAAATCATCATCTTAGCATTTATGCATGTGCATCTAAATAGTGTATAAAATGCCGTAATTAAAGCCAAAATTATAGAATAAATAAAGAAAAGAAAAAGAATAAAATATTGTAAATATTTTATGACCCGAAACCCCGAGACCTAGGCATCTTGATGAATAGGTCGACAAGGAATAAAGTAGGGGGAGATAAGGGCCAACTACCTATATTTATTAATTCATTCTTTATTCATTTTGGGACCTATTTTTGGTTTTACTTTTTATACACCAAATAAAGAAACTTTGTACATGAAAGTTGTAGATAATTAAATAAAGAAAAATACAAAATTGATTTCACTGGAAAATAATGCACCGATAAAAAGTTATGGTCTGAATAAAAATCCAGAATGCCAACTTCTCAGCCCCGTAACTCACAAACAAAAACTCCAAATGCAGCATACTCACCTTTAATTGTATATAGAAGAAAATAAGCTATTTAATGGCGGTGGTTTCGCATTTGGCGGAGCTACGGTTTGAAAGTTGACTTCTGGACCCTCATTGTACAGTGCACCGATTAAAATATTCAATTTATTATTTTTATAATTTTATATTTTTATAATGTTGTAAATATACTTATAATAATTATGTACATTAAAAGTGGAATAAAAACCAAAATAAAAATAAAAATAAAATACTTGTATATAGAACACATAGATACAATACTCATATACATACCTATGTAATATACTCATATAATTTATTAAATATACAAAACAAATCAGAAAAATAAAATAAAAATATATTTGTGTATATAAAAGTATTTTATAATTTTAGAAAATCATAAATAAAAATAATAAAATTAAAAATACCTAAATAAAAATAAAATACTCAAATATATAGATAATATACCTATATAGGGGTATAAAAGCAACTTATAAAAATATGCCTCATAAAAATAAATAAAAATCATAATAAAATACTACATAAAATTTTAAGCAATTTTCATTTAATAACCAAAAATTAATTCGGCCATTTTCGATTTTTAAATGAATTAATAAGAATTTCTTTGGGTCTTTTCCCTGGTTGGTCCACGTGGACCAACCAGGTGCCTCCGACTGTTGACCAAGGTCAACAGTCTGTCCTCCGTCCCTGTAGCTCTGACAGGCCTAGGTTTTTGTCCGACTTCACGGATTTTCCTAGGCCGGCTCGTCCATCCTTTGAGGCCGACTTCTTCACGAAACATGTTCCCCTACCATCCAGCTACCTCGCCGACCTTCCTCCTCGGGCAGAGGACCATCATGCAACCCGTGATCCCTCCTTGAACATCGCGCCGCAACCACATTCAAAACAGCCCCCCCCCCTCACTTTCCTTCTTCCTTTGAACCACCTTTGGACCAGCTTAGACATCCGGATGCGGGTAGGGATGTGCTCCGGTGACAGGGGAGCCATTCCACACCTCCGTTGAGGTACGGCGAAGGTCTGAAGGTGCGATTCCAGCCCATCTCTGGCGTGCGGCCGTCGAGGTTTATACCTTGGGTTTCTTAGCCCTCGAGGTCGTCTTTCTTCCTTGTTTGTCTTTGTCTAGTTAGCTGTTACTCGTAGGTTTTATTTCATGTCATTAGTTAGTTGTTTAACCCATTAAATCCCTCTGATTTCATAGTCAAACACTTCGCCGGAGCTCTCTAGCTCCGGACACTATCACCGCCTATTCCACTCCGCCACACCTTCACCAATAAAAGCCAAGTCCTGCTGCACTTCTCTGCCGTGTTTCTCCTTTCTTTGCAGGACTTGAAGGGGGTATCTGCGCCCCAGTTTCGTCCATTGGATCGTCCCCAGGCTCGCCGGAGTGACATCGAGCGCCGGAGGTCACGCGTTGGCCTTCGGCCCTACCCAAGCCACCTGGGAGATTCACCGTGGTTGCAGGAGCATAGTGAACGTCTCGGAGGAGGTCCAGGTGCTCGGAGGCTCGAGCGCTGGCCGATCCAATCTCGCCAGGCCCCTGTTCTTCGCGCGTTCGTCCCGGTCAATCTAGCGCCGTTGGATCGCCTTTGATCGTCCCAAGAAGCAGTCACCGTCGGATCAAAAGCTTCATCGCCTTTGGATCATCGGTTCCTCATCTAATCCGGGTCGTTCAAGCCGAAGGGGTATCGCGCCTCCCTGTCCTGCCACGTGGCGTAAGTGAAGCGCCCACTACCGTCGGATGCGCCCCCTCGTGTGGGTATTTTGCCATCATAACCCCGCGTTTTTGTATTTTGCAATATATTACTAATTTTTTTTGTCCGCTGTTAAAAGGTTTTGCAAACTTTGCACAACAGACCTTGTATGTTTGTTTAATTGCGGATATACCCCTGCCAGGTGCACGTGTTCTGCGCGTGGTGCTTGGCGATTTTGCGGGGATAGCCTCGTAGCTTGTGCTTTTAATTTTTAGTCCGTGAATTATTTTAACGTTATAAATTTTTGTGGAAATTGCATATGTGTCCCTGGAAGTTCTGATAATTGCGGATATACCCCTGCCAGGCCTGTTTAACATTTGGATGCTTGTTCTAATTATTTAAGCCATCATTTTAAGTCCAAAAATTCCACAAAAATAGGGTTTAGCTCCTGCTCACTTGTGCTTTGACGCTATCATTTTAGTTTTTGATTTTTGTCTATTTTTATATTTATTAAAAATCAAAAACATGCTTTTTATGCATTGTCTAGATTAGAAAATACCAAAAAAATAGTAAAATACCTCTAAAAATTCCAAAAAAAATATCTAGTGTCTATTTTATCCTATTTTAGTGTCAGTCCAAAAACCACTAAAAATCTCAAAAGAAAAACCTTAAAAAATTAAAAACACTCAAAAACTTCAAAAAAATATAGAAAATCCTAGAAAACTCCAAAAAATACAAACTCAGTTCCTGTTTGTTCTTTATTTTGTTCTCTTTATTTGAAAAATAGTGTGAAAAATTTTGGTTGCTGTTTGTTAATTTTAATTCTCATTTTTCTCACAGCCAGCATATTTTCCACTGTTTTCTCTTATTTCAGTATTTAAAAATATCAAAAACACCTTGAAAAATCCCCAAAAATCACAAAAACAGTAGAAAACCACAAAAATACCAAAACGATTTTATTTCTGAATTTTTGGTAATTTTTACTTAGTTTTATAAATATTTTACCTTGTCTTTTATTCCATTGTCTTTAAATTCCAATATTGAAAAAAAAAAGAAAAATATAAAATATAAAATTATAAAAATCAGAAAATTAAAAATCAAAATACAAAATTAAAAATCAGAAAAAAAATTTAAAAATTCAAAACCCACAAAAATTTGTTTGCTTGCTTCTTGGTGTAGACACCATCACACACATTCACTCACGCACATTTTTGTGAATTACCCTGTTTGCTCCCTTTGTTCGAACTCTCTGCATACTTGTCACTATACACCATTTGTGCAGAGTTAAAAATAAATTTTTACTCCACATTAGTTCTAATTTATTGATCTTCAGTGTGGGTTAATTGTTGACTTTAGTCCAGATTTCATTGTGAGTCGTCACAGCGACGGTTGTCTCCGCCTTGTGTGAGACACCATTTTAGACTCCGTGAATTTCGGCTGAATCAGTGAGCCATTAAACAATATATGTTATCGCAAATATCATTCCCTGATCTGAAATGAAGAGTAACTAGTTTGCATAATAGGTCCCTTGGTACAATTAGGGTTATGTACCATGGCCATCTTAATGATCATACAACTGTTGATTTAATTATTGAATCATAGAGGCTGGTGCTTGGATATATATCTAAAGAGTTAGATTGAGGATTCATCAAGCATCGTAAATTGATTGTTAAGAGATGATCTCCAGCCTGAGTAGGAGATGACAATCCTCTGCTTGGGAATAGAGATTCAGAAGTGTCAGATTAGTTAGGTCAAGGAGTTGACTTAACAAGATCAAGATAACCAAAGATCTATGTCGTATGTTGTCACCATATAGGCACGCATCCTCTGACCGGAGATAGATGTGTTACTATATATTTGAGTATATACATTTGGCGGACTAATAGGTTGATGACCTAACCAAGGTCAATACATCGACGGTTGGTGTGCATGCAATGGCATATGAGTAATACGATCTCTCAAATGGATCATACAGGTTCATTGTTGAATCGGAACTCATGAGATATTGGAAAGAATTAAATTCCACGCATGGTGATCTCGCTTTGGAAGCTTGACCGAATTTGTAAGGATTCATATGCTTTTGGAAAGTATATGATCAATACCTCGGCATGATATATGCTTTGGAAAATATATGATCGATATTGACTCCCAATGATCAAATGAGAACCTTAATGATAAAATCCTGAAGGAGACAGTCTAAAAGAGATCTAAAACTTCGGATTTATTCTGGGTCTTCCAGTATGCATGGTGTACAGGTATTAGGAATACCTGAGGGTGATGTGATCATAAACGATTGTATAACCACGACGCTTCCATTCCGAGGGAGTGACGAAACAAATCTAGATTTTAGTGACTCCTCTCATAGAGAAGTAATATGATCTTAGTCCAAATGTTGGACAATGATCTGAAAGTGATTCAGTTGTAATGAGAAGATTAGATTTACGGTCTTGATTTAATCAAGCATCTATGGGAGGTCCGCAAGATCTGGATTTGAGATGTGATCTCAATATCCAAGTTACTATACGTGGAACAATACAATCACTATGTCCTTATCTCCAAGTATCCGCGGAGAAAGCGCATTATCCTTGAAAGAGTCCGTGGATAATTTCATTGTTGATATATTTATCCGAGCATTGAGATATTGACAATTAAATGTGATTTAATTATCATGAATAATATGAATTTGATTCATATTATAAGGAGAGTTATTTGATATAATTAAATGTGATTTAATTATCAAATATGTGAATAATGTGAATGTGATTCATATTATTTTGACACATGAGAATAGAGATCTAAAATGATTAAATGTGATCTAATTATCATAGATATGAATAATGTGGATAGCACTATCCATATTAATCAGATATATTATAAATATGATTTATAATATATTAGAGAGAGCATATTGCGATTTATATTTTATTAATTAATTATTGATGTGAATTGGATTCACATTAGATGATTAATTGAAAATATAATTTACATTTTGTTTTGAGATGTGAATGTGATCCATATTTTTCCAATGTCATGATCGTAAAATTCACAAGATAATTGTGAATTATTTTTTTGAAATAATTTACAACAATTGTTGTTGTAAATCTTGGAGATATCATGAGATAATGAGATCTCATGAGATGATTGGTAGCCGTCCCCCTTTTTAGGGGATACATTTTATCTCCTCATTATCTCCAAGACTAGTCAAATGATTTAAATTTGAAATTAATTATATTGATTTGTCAATATAAATTAATTTAATTTAAATCAATTATGGTTGTGTTTTTACAACAACATCATGGCTATTGAAAGAAACACAAATCAATCTCAACCATTGATTTTGTGTTGCCCATGGATTGAGATTCATGGATCCCAAAACCCTATATAAGAAGAGACACCACTTGCTCTTCGTGTGACATGATTTTACAACGTAAACTATTGCTCTCTCCCTCTCTCTCTACACGCCAAGACTCTTTTCCTCCCTCTCTCTCTCTCTCTTGACCGTCCATCATGGAGCCTTAGAGAGAGTCGTCGTCAATGTAACATCATTGTTATGTTGTCGAAGTATTTGCTCGTGGATTTCTGTCTCTTTCGGAGCACCTTGATCGTGAAGAAGACGTCGGATCTTGTGTGACGAGATTAGGAGATTGGTCGATTGGATCATCAACATGGATTGCGAGGAGCACGCGATTCAATCAACGTGCTCGCAAGTGTCTCCTTCGTTGGATCAGACTTGAGACAGGAGGTCTCTTCGTCTATAGACTCGATCGCAACCACGCTTCAAGAGGTAAACCTTATACCTAATTGTGGTTCAGATGAAATGATCCGAGAAAGGTTCTTGGATCATGTCGTTTCATCACATTAAATTTTTTAAAATTCCGCTGCACCGAGCAACTAGTGCGACTAGTCGCTCCGTATCGCATACGATGTGATCAATACGCTTCCATGATGCACTTGAAGATCTCTCCATATCCTTCAACTCCATAGAGCTTCAGACATCTTGCCATAATGGGGCAGAGCTCCTATGACTTCGTTGGAGCTCTGATCACGCCGCCAGTAGGGATGAGCATGGGTCGGGCTTTGAAGGGCCCAGGCCCAAGCCTGCTTAAAAAATTCGGGCCTTGGGCAGGGCTTAGGCCCGCAAAATTTTCTTTCGTTCGGCCCAGCCCAGGCCCGACCATCCCATCTCCTAGTTAGATATTATTAACTTTGACTCTTTTGTTTCAAGTTAATCTCAACTCAAGTTACACAAGCCAAAATTGATTAAAACATGTACCATAATACTTGTGAACGACTAAAATTCAATTCTACCAAATCCAAATTTACACATGGGCACTCAATGCTAGATACCATGAATGTCCCTCATTTATAGAAATTGAAAGAATGAACTAAACTTACTCAGTTAACAATAACATGTGTAGTAGATCCTACATGTTAAAAAATGGGCATAAGACCCATATTTGATAAGCGTACAATAATAGAAAATATTCTGATTGAAAAAAATAATACTAACAAATTCAAGAATAACCAAAAGAATCTAAACCAAATACTAATTAAGGAAAATTAATTCTTAACTGAAATACATTGATCATCAACTCATGTCACACGCTTGACTTTCTTGATTTTATAAACATTGTATGAAGATATGATACAAGAAGAAAGCGCACATGAAATAGATGGGAGTTTTCATGTATGTAGGATGTGAGAAAGGATTCAGACCCTCTTCGGGTCGGGCCCTTGGGCCGGGTCGGGCTGGGTCGAGCCAAGCCCAAGCCCGGCCCAAAAAAATTTTGGGCCTAAATATTGGGCCCAAGCCCGGCCCGACATTCCTTTGGGCCTGGGCTAGGCCGGGCTTTTTGGGCTGGGCTTCGGGCTGGGCCGGGTCAGCCCAGCCTAATGCTCATCCCTAGCCGCCAGCCCCGTGGCGGAGGGAGAAGCCTCAGGACGTACAGATGCCGTTGGAAGGCATCTTTCCAGTTCTCATCCAACGGCGCACATCTAGACACGTCTCCAGCCCAGTGCCATTACAACCACCATTCAATCATGGCGATTGGATGGTTCTCGCGGTTCCACATGTCGGTGCCAAGTCAACTTCAAGCCCTCTATCTGAGCCTTCAGGCTCGGGTTACCCGAGCCTACTCCGAGCCAGCTGCCGAAGCACTAGAGCCCTCCGAGCCTACGTCTACCATCGAACCTCACCCCATGTGCCCAGTCACATGGGGGCGGGGGTAATTTGCATAAAGGCCCTGGAGACTTCTTCTGATTGCAACCAGGTCCCGAAAGCACGTGGAAACTGCATGCGTCTAGGGTATTTTGCAACCCACTCCCAGTGGGTTGTAATAATTGCAATTATACGCCCGCACATGTGGGTAAATATCAGGGAAGGCCTCACGACTTTTGTTATTTACATTTCAATCATTCCAGTGACCTATTTGTTATAGTTTCCCTATTTATTTCTATGCTTTAATTACATTTATGCCCCTAGTTTATTTTGTGAATATATTGAGCATCCTAACTCTGCTTGAGTTGATTTTGATCTTGTTTTAAAGATAATTTAATTATCTTTTTAATGGCGTAGTTTCATTTTTATTTTGACACTCTGAATTTTGATGCTTCAATTCAAACTAAGTGTCTCTCATATCATGCCTTTCATGCCTTGTATCGTGTCATTACTTGAACTAGCTTCATGAGTTGAATCGGAAATTGACTCATGTTTAAATATCTCAAATATTTTATCTACTTCGAACATCTGTTGCGTGATAAAAAATCAAATATAAAGCATTTGATTCATTTGTCTGCATTGTTTGCATCGTGTCTGCATGTACATATGAATTTTTAGTTTATCGCTTAATTTAGGTATTAAGAGTCTAGATAATTAGTTGAGAGGCTCATGTCCTTGAGTTCGATCTTGGGCTTGCCAAGTAAAATTAAAATTCGACCGCTTTGTTCTAATTGATAATTTTAATTAAGCAGTTTTTGACGAAATCTGAATTCATCTAATTGCAACGAACATATTCTATTTAACCACTTAAAATAGTTAAATTAAGAGGGTGAATTTTTGTTCGTCAGGTATACTGGAAATTAAAAATAGATTAAAAAAATAAAGGCTTCTTATTTACTCTTTCATATCATCCTTGCATTCAAAAAAAATGAAAAAAAACTGTGTCTTGCACTTCACTCATCTATATAGCATATCATCTGCATATCTAGCATATGCAAAGTGAAAAGTTAGTGGTTTCTGAACCAAGATATGAATAGATGTCAAGGATGGATTTGATTTAACCTTAATCTATCTAATTTCAGAGGAACCTTATAAGAACTAGAGTTAAGATTTTTCATGTCAGTGACTTAATTCTTTGATTCCGCAAGTCTATGTTCACATGTCACCTTGATTGGTCTAAGTAGAATATGTCATACACACGCACGATTCTTTTAGACAGTGACCTAACTTGGACAAGCACCATGCACATAGCTATTCATTGATGAGGTGGTGAGGATGTAAAATCCTTTGGCTTGGAGTAGCACATGGGTGGAAACATCCATCCTCCTCTAGGGAGGGTAGTGCATCTCAACCTAGTCTAGCAGCGTCGACGTCTAACGATGGGATGTTGTGGGTTGCAATAATGCTTCAAAAGAGGGATAGTCTACTGGCTCAAGAAGAAAGCCTCCCGAAGTACATGCTACACCTTGTATATAGTCAAAAAAAGGAAAAAAAATAAAAAAGTTTTAGAAAAGAACTCCAAGGAAGTGGACATGCTTGATTGAAAATAAAATGCCTGTCGGAGTATGCATATTTGAAAGGCATATGCTCTAAAACCTCATACCAAGAAAGCATGCAGCTGAAGACTTGGCTACACTGGTCAAGCTCCACGGATATGTGACTACACTGGTCACAGTCCATTTTCTTCTACCCCCTCTTCTTGAACAGGTTGTACTTAAACTTAGAAGGGAATACCCTGCTCCTCGAGGAAAGAGTTGTTAGATAGGGGAATTGGGGTTACCTTGTTAGAGGAGGTTGGTTCTTTGTCATTTCTGATGCGGAGAGCTATATTTCACTTACATGGTACAAGTAAGATTCATAGTCATCTGAATTTGCGTATGAGGATCTATTCTAACCTGACTGTTATGGTGACTTGAATAAGAGACTTGTAGAACTTAAAGTCTAATAGGTCTTAAGTTCAATTCCCAATATGGTTCTGCCACATTATTAGTCCAAAGGTCGAGTCAAGCTCCATTTTCATCTTTTGTTCATGACCTTGGTATGGAACCCAAAATAGTTTCACTTTTGCATTCCATTTTAGTTGCTCAGGGACAAGTAAGGTTTAAGTACACGTCATGGTTAAGACCGTCGTAGAGTGACTGAACCAGAATGGTATCCTCCATACTATGACATGGACACTTCTACAATACATCCTTGAATCATTCCCAAGTATCACAGAATGGTTCATTGCCCAATTGGGAAAACTCTTTATGCATGTCCCCATCTGATTAGCTCTCCTCAAAGGGTAGAACTTCTTTAGGAATAGGTCCTTGAACTGGTTATACCTAGATTCTTCAACCAGTACTCTGCCTTATCCCCCAAGGAAAATGGTATGGTTGTAAACCTAATATAATGTGTACTAACCCTATGGTACCTAAGGTTAGTGCAAACGAGTTCAAATTCCCTTAAGAATAAACAAGGCTATTCATGAGCATTCCCATTAAAGTGTAGCACACATTCAAAAACTGAGGCTTTAGCTCATATTCTATTTAGGTTGGGCATGACTTTGGTAATTCCTCATTCTAAACTATCTCGGGTTGTAAGACGCTTCCATGGGTGCATCGAAATTCCCACATTCAGTTATACTAATTGAGTTCTGAAAGGGGCATTCTGCTGCTCAGACGTTGCTAATCTAGCCAGTATCAACTACAATGTGTCCTCACACTACTCCTCATTCTCATTCACTCTCTCGGGAGTCATCTCAACTGAATCTGCTTAGTTTCCTTCATCATAAAATGGTTCAAATTAGATAAGGTGTTTGAGCTCAAATCAACATCACCGAGGTGAAGGTCTTCCTCGATAAGTAAGGAAGAGAAAAGGGGGTTGCCCGATATCTGACCAACCCCAACATCTGTGAACTCGGAGTCAAGTGGGTCATGAGTATAGGGATATCTAGGAAGTGAAGGGACCTCGAAAGATGTACTCTTTAGAGATTTCAGAACAAGGTTTGCAAAGTCCAAGCAAATATGCCCCCAATTAGTCATCTTCGAAATCAAGAGGTTTGATATGGACATGGTAATCAAGGAGGTCTATGCACTACGGTGCACTTAAATGTATGCAGTCAACTCACAAAATTCAAACACAATGCAAACCCTTTGAGTTCACCAACTTCACCGTAAAGGTTGTAAGAGTTCGGCCGAATTATCTTGTAGATTTTACTTAGCAATAGAACAATCTTTCAAAGCATTGTACACAAGGAGATGCCTTACAACCAACGGTGCTCCTGATAACTCCCAATCAAAGAGTTGGTCTTCTCGGATTGTCAGATTTTAGTATCACACCTTTAAGGAGACTACCAGGCTTACACAATCGAAATGTATTCTAAGGTCGAAGGCAAGCCCTTGCAGCTCTCCAACTGCGCGAGTTAGAAATGGAGACTTAGGAGACAAGTCCAGTGATTTGAGCACTAACCTTAGGGGCTACATCATCTCCCATTCTGTTTAGGGGTAAGTACTTGTGTCTAATGAGAGATTTATGCACCTGATGCAAGAGTGAAATTTATTCCGAGTTATTATGATCGACTTGCTCGATTTATTCTCAATCTTAGTGTTAGGTTGTCACTTTGATTAATGTGAGCTCATAAATACACGTCTAGCGTTCAGTCCCCATTCCTCTTATAATTAAGTTGTAAAACCAAGGAATGAATAAAAAATAGAATGAAAGCACGGAATTAATGATGAATGCTCAGAAGAAGGTATAATACTCCCAACTCTTCTCAGCACTCTCCATGGGATACAAGACTGATTTTACATGTTATACTACATGACATTTGGAAAACCACACCTAAATATGATACTATTAGCTTGAAAGAAATGGATTTTAGTTTGAGCCAAGTTATACGGGTTTACGTGCATCTTAATAATGAATCTTAAGATGAGATAAGTCTTAAGATGCGGATGTGGACTTAAATTACGAGGGCACATACATACCTATATCAACTTGTGGGCATGTTCTGAATTATAATCACTCAAGTCGGGCCCCACTCTTGATGAGAATGAAATAGGTCTAAACACACCACAATTATAAAGAGCGTCCAACTCTTTTTTTATAATAGCGAGTTCTCAGACGAGAGCCACTATAAAAATGCAACTCTCTACCATTATTGCAAGGTAATAATTACACAAATATTTACAACATAAAATATGCAATTACTAAGTTAATAGCTAATACAAAACTCTCTCTAAAATGGTTGAATTGACTCTTCTGAGCTCAAGCTCCAAGCTCGAGCATTCGCTTTGCTTCAGTTTGATCTACTCCGTGGGCCCTGTCAAAATAACATATGGTTAGAATTTCTCAAAATAACAAGCTGATAAAATTAATAATTACATAAATGGCACAAGATAAAACTAATATAAAAAACATAAGTAAATAAAAATAATCTTAACAAAAATAGCATAAAATTTCACTTAATTACATATTTTAACCCAATCAAATAATATGATATAGTCATGTCACCTGTAACGACTTCATCTGATGAATCGCTAAACGGCTATGCTAATAATGTATCATTGTAATACCACCACCTAACGATATGTCAGAACTGAACAACAAGATCTCCATGAGGAGCGGCTTGGCTAAAATCTTCCGGTCAAGTCCAGGGTCGAATATAATGACAACATATTAATGTATGTAATTATGGTCTAAATATTAATCAAGCTACTCTAAGGTGCGATTTAGGTCAAGGATGGATGATGATACAAAATGCATGCATGTGTCTTTTTATGAAAATTTCATGCAGATAAGTTATATGCTGCAAAATGATATGCAATGCAATGCAAGGCTCAGACAAATGCATGCTCACAATTTATACTCGTGATTATTCCATTTAAATCTATATTACACAAACTATCCAAATGAACTACAGATTAATCTCCAACGGGTCTCTTTGATTCAATACATAGATTTATCAAGCCAAGTAATTCCTCAACGCATGTAAGCACCCTACTATAATTCTAAATTAGGAATTTTATATCCAAAATAAATCTAGAAAGGTTCCTGATTTAAAAAGATTCAAAGCAAAACATGGCTAAATGATGCAGTAAAGCCCAATAACATGCAAGTTTCACTTAATCAATTAATGATTGAAGGCCTCATCAATCTCTGATTTTTAATTCAATAATAGCTGAGCACAACAGAGAATTAAATGTTTCACATCAAAGAGCATAAATAGACCTTTAAAACAAGACCGATATCATTAATTTGGACAATAGATGCACACGTTATAAACAAAACATGCCGGTGGCATGATTGCAATGAAAAACTAAATAAAAACATAATAAAGAGGTCCAACAGGGGACTCGATTGCTACTTACAGAAGTCATTTGGGTATCACATGCAAAGTCCCTGAGCGGTGGTATATAACAGAGAAAAAGAATATGCATGGGCTTATCTTGAAAATTTTCCAGGCATCATGCATTAATCACGCGCTGGACCTGAATGCAATTCTCCAAAGGTTGGGTTCGGGTGCTGCAAATCTTTCCTTCACGTGAGGTGACTCAGGTATTGACCATGTTCGGTGGCGGAGTAGCTTCGGGCACATGTGGCAAGCTCTGACATTCTGATGTAGGCTCGGATAGTTGAGGCTCATGTCTGAAATGATTATTCGGAGGGAGGTGTGGAAATGGATCGAGACTATCAGATTTGATCAATGATGTCAAATCCAACGGTGCTTCTAGATGAATAGGACACCCTCTCCTCCACTTGCGATGGTGTTTGGCAGAGTTCCAGTGAGGGAGCTCTTGCTCCTCCATGTTATGCTTCTCGTCCTAATGGTTGGAGGAGTATCCTGGTACCTTCATGAAGGAGTTGGAAGGTTGACGAAGAGCCGAAGAGGTCTGAAGATCACAGTCGAGGTCGGTTCATCGAAGATGGAGAACATTACCGGGGACCTCCAAAATTCCGTCCACTCGAGGTGAGAATGAACATGGAGAAGTTATGGTGTGTACACAAAGGTTTATGAGTCAAAATGATGTGGAATGGGGGCTATGATTATGGTAAAGGAAATAGGCCCTAAATGGGTCCTTCTTCTTGCATAAGAAGAATGTAGATTGTGGTGAAGTTGTAGACGGAGAAACAGAGAAGAAAGGGAGATGAGTGTGCGTGAATCATGGGTATAATGTGAAGGTATTGGGTTGGTCAAATGATGGTGAACATATATGTAATGATGTGTATACAATATATAAAATGGAATGAAATGAAGAAAGGGAAGAAAGGAAGAATACCTGAAGGTGAAGAAGACAACTGAGTAGAGTGAAATGCCTGGGAATAGGAGTTGTAAAGCTCATGGGTTGTCGCTCGAAACTACGACAAGAGTTGAGCTCCAGCAACATCTCCAGATGAGGTTGCGACTTGGATGATATGCCAAGGATCACAGGGCGACGATATATCCCTTCTTTGCACAGGATCTCTCATTCTCTTTATCACTCAATGAGAGATAGGTACTCAGGGAAAGTGCACACATGGGCAGATGACATGAAATTGCGAAGGTGGCGAGGTATTTCGAGAGAGGAGAAGCAGTTCTAGGCTGATGACCGTCAAAGTTTAACTGCCTCACCTTGATTTGAGGGTAAATGAACGTGTGAATTAGGTCTATGGCATGGTCAAGGGGAGTTACGTCCTTGTCGTGGACCAGTTGATTGACGGAGAGGGTGATTGAGTGAGTGGAGAAAATTGGGTGAAGATGGTGTGGTTATGAGCCACGTCGTGTGGAAGGAGGGTGAGTGGGAGGTTAATAAAGCATCGAGGCCATTGTATCTAGCGATCCAACAGTGGAAAGCAAGGTGTGAGGATGCAGTCCTGACCACATCAAATCTAAGCGATCAGACGATTGTGGGTTAGGGCGCTAGTGAAGGGTTATGATTATGCGCGGGTGGTAGAAAAGAGTGGGGTCACGTGACATCTCTAGAGAGATCCATGCGACTCAATAAGAAAATAGAAAATAAATATAACAAATAATAATTAAATTAAAATATATACATGTGTCGAAATAAAAAGTGCCCAACATGAAACTTGTAGATCTTTTCAAGATCTAGAAGCTTCATGTAGAACATAAAGTTAAAATACATCATATTTACATGGGTAGCTTTTTATAGTATTTTCTAAGAAATTAAAAAATACATATTTTAAGTTCTTTTGATGTTTTTTTTATTTTTGATTTATACATAAATAGACACATGTAATATGAATATAACTTTGTGGGATTTTTTAATAATAAGAAAACATAAAAAATAAAGACACAATACTAGATTTATTTATAAATAATAATTATGATTAAAAATGCCAATGTTAGTTAATTGACAATGAATCTTATTGATGTATTTAAGTAACAGTAATAATAAATAATGATGATGATGTTAAATCATGGATTTATGAGGTATATAGATAACATTGGTATCCTTACACTTTGAATTTCTTTCATAATGATATTTATGTAGTTTTTGGTTTGACTGACATTGGCTTTCTTGTGAGGTATTAGTGTTATCTTCTAAGTAGATGTGAATAAAGCGCTATACTAGTTTTGCAGAGATCTGAGATGGTACGTCCTATTGTTTTGTGACTTTTCCACTAAGAACTATAACACGTAAGACAATCAGCCCTCATTCAAATGTAAAGAAAGTAGTATTGGGAAAATAGGACAACTCAATATGAAGGAGGAAAAAGAAATAACAACAACTTGGTCTAGAGCATCAACCATTACACCCACAATGATCAGGCATGCAATTACCATTCATGATGGAAAAGAGAATTTACCAATTTATATAACGGATCATGCGGTAGGTCAAAAGAAAATCAGTAGACAAGATATATGATAGAGATAGAGAAGCTGAAGTGGGTTTACGCAGCTGTTCACAATACTTCCTCCGACTATAGTTAGTAGTTGAGGGGAAGGCAAGAGAGCACTATTATTTAATGAACAGAGTGGAGTTTGAATTAGTAGGAGTACATTGATTTTAGGAAAAGCATTCGAGGAAGGAAGACATTCTTTGATATTAACAGTAGTCTGTCTCCATGTACTAGCATGTGTGCGCCTCCGGCTCTCCCCATGCCGAGATAGAAGAACTTAGATATGGGGTGACTTGATATTTTGTTGAAACTTTGGAACTGACATTTTAAAAAGAGTCTAGTTTCACTTGAAAGTTTACTCATTGAATGAGGAAACAATTGAATTAGTTTCGGTTGGACAATACTACCATGCTCAATTTCATATGTGACAATTCTGCCAAGATCTCTTCGTTAGCTGGGGGAAGAATCAACACGAATCTGTTTGGCTTTTCTAGTAGCTTGCGGACACGCGGGGACACACCAACCCTTTTCAGTGCTCATTTGCGCGCTACCTCCCCCCTTCTTCCTCCAAGCGTGACGTACTTTTGCCATTATTAGTATATTATTAGTATTAGAATTACTAGATATAAGAATTATTACTAAGAATTAATTATTAGATCTTGCATTTTAATGAACCTCGTTTTGAGAAATTCATGAAATAATGAATCGAGGAAAAAGATATGACTGTACCGGCTACAAGAAAGGATCTCATGATAGTCAATATGGGTCCTCAACACCCATCAATGCATGGTGTTCTTCGACTGATCGTTACTCTCGATGGTGAAGATGTTATTGACTGTGAACCCATATTGGGTTATTTACACAGAGGTTTTTTAAGAACGTAGGTCCTCATTCAAAATGCAAGGAAAGTGTGAAGATAAATATCCATAAGGAAGGTATACTTTATGTTAGATCATAAAGGTTTAAGCTCAAAGGGAGAAGGTGTTAGGGAGATGATGAATCCTAGACTCCTCTTGTTTATTCTTTCATGTTATATCTAAAATCCTATACAAACTATATGTAAATTCTTGATAATTTCCTTTTCTTATTAAAATAATCTCATCAATAAAAATACATTTTTAACATCAAAAACAAAAAAGGGAACAATAACAAAATATACATATATGTACATACTAATACTAAGCTAGAGATCAAGTAAGTATTGGCTTGGTCGACAAACTAACACGGAAGATTGGGTCTCATAAATAAAATAACAAAGATAACCAATTTTATGCATAAAATGACACTTGGAAGACTATTTACATGCCATACAAACTTCACCTATCTATACAAAACACATGTGTAAATATCTTCTCAAGACTCTTTCACCATTATAGAGATAATAATCAATTATAAATTTAAAAACTCTACCAAAATAACCTAAGCCAAGCCAAGTAAGAAAATACAAAGCATGAAGCCTATTTTTTTGAATTTTCTAGTCTCGTAACTATTTATTAAAACTTAAGAATTAACGGAATTCACCTTTGAATTTTGATATACACTCAAAACTGGTTTACAAAAATTTCAAAAAAGGGTAAAGGTATGAGTTTTGACTTTTGAGCCCGGTTAATCAAATGCACAAGAAAGTGATCTCGCCATAGCTGATAGCTTAACACTTGTTTTGTTCTCAATGCCAGATCTTCTTAGCTTGAGAACTCGAACAATGCTGGAAATGAATCTCAACGAGCTGTAATACCCCGTTTAAATCTAAGTTTGGGCATTTTCGGCGAGTAACCCCTTTCTTTAGATACTTCTTGACGCATTCATTAATGGATCCATAAAAAATAAGGGTGGAATTTATCTCTATGTATATATGTGTATGTATGTGTGCATGCATGTGCATGTGCAATTACAAACATTTTTCCCGAATGTATATTGGTTTCTTTCAACTCCGCTCTTTTTGCAACTTATAGATAAAAAATCCATCAAAGTAAAAATTATATGTCGAAATTCACATTATCTATGTATGCATAAATCTCAAACCCAAATTGGTAATTTGCCTTCAGTCATGACATAATATTTCATACATATAAACTCAAAATTAATCATAGTCACCTTTAAATATCAAGTTATTGAATTTTCCATCAAAATGCAATTTCTTTGAAAAAAAGTTAACATGCAGAATTTGGATTTTAAAGAATTATTTTCCATATGTGTGTCGTAAGATTCAAATTTAGCTTTTTAAATTGATTTATTTATAGCTCTTTTAATCACGATTTCAGTTTCAACTATTTTGTTGATATGTTACTTTGCAAACAAAATACAAATCGTAATTAAAAATCACTGAAAATAAATACAATGCATTAAACATGTTTTTTCTAGGTCAAATATACCTTATTTTAACTTATATCTATGTATACTACTTTAATATAAGTGTGTAAATAAATTAATGTTCTAAATTAATAACATATGTAGTTGTAAGTTATCTACGAAAATAATAAAATAATAATACTTTATTATATTATGCATGTATAAAACATTTAGATTAATACTTTTATTTGCTATTTATTTACACCATATTATTTATATTAATCTTGCATTTAACAAAGAAGATAATCAAATTGTATTTCATTTTTATTTAACTATCTCTAAATTTAAATTAATTATTGCAATTCAGTATATTTTTAATTGTATTTTAGAGTATTATGCCCTTCTCCCTTTTTTCTTTTTTGTTTCGACCGACAACCCGCTGCATCAATAGACCAAAATGGTTGAGAACATGATTGGAACAACTCCAGGTCCAATGCTTAATCATCTCTATCAACTATAACCCATCTAACAACCTTTTTTGCGTAAACTAAGAACACGACTAATGCATTCGTCATTCCCTATTTCTCGATTCAACCCCAAATCAATCCCTATTGTATTTCTAGTCACACACCCACCATGACTCGGCTCAACTTTTAGCTCCAATTTTGTGTTTCCTTCTCCAGAAGTGGCAATCTTCAGAAAGATCGAGAGCATCAAGCGAGTGAGGAGTAGCATGAAGGCATGATCTCGAGGTGTCAATCTCCGTGATGAGGCTTTATCCATCATACACAATCTCTAGCTACAAGGCTTAATAATTTTTGAAGTCATATTTTTCTGGCTTGCAGTTCTCAGATTAGGGTTCGAATCCCCCTTTTTGAGGATTGCATTAGGTAGTCAACAACCAACTTAAAAAATAGTCGAATATTTCGATATGGATTTGAGCAAGAATCAATATAGTTGACCCTACTTATAGTGGGAGAAGGCTTCGTCATTTTTTAGTTAAACTAAGACTAATTGCTCCATTTTTTTGTATTTTTCTGATGCTTTTCTTTATCGATTTCATATTTGAAAATTAAAGTAAATGCTTCTGTTATTGTGCTTCATCAAAGAACCAAAATAACAGGTAATTATAGGTGGAAAATGGAGTTAGATATTTGGAAATAATGGATTGCGATGTGGTTATATAGACGAAAGATAGAGATCACAATAATAGCATGCTTTGGTCTTTATATGAACATGCTCGGGAAGGTCGGACGAGGTCAACGTCATAAGGGAATTCTCCAAGAAGAAATGCAATCATCATTAAAGACCCTGCGAGGGTCTTTCAATTATCTAATGGACTGATTGAGGAAGATGGATGAGCATCCTTGAATGAAGGATCAATGGTGTCGATGAAAAAACAATGTAGAGTTGGAAAATTGGTTTTGTTTATTGATTTAACATTAACATGCATGTAACATAATCATATATTGGTGTTCTTATTATCATTATAACCTATATATAACATAACTCAAAAGATTATATCCCATTAATAAACAAATAATAACACTGTTAATCAAAAAAGTGAATTATGTCGATTATATCCAAGTCCCTGTTATTATTATTTTGAGGGATGTATAAATAATTAAACGAACTAGGTCCTACTTCAGTAAGCTAGGCCATGAAATATCATATCATGATAAGTCTAAAAAGAGCTTTCATCAATAGGGGAATGAAGATATAGAAGTTAGACATGGACACATTTTCCATTGGTTAAGAAAAATTCAATAGAAGCAACATGACGACAACTGGATGATGGTGCTATAATTAGTTCTTTAAGGTAAGAGGCATGAGGTGAAGCGAAGCATTACTATTAGTAAATGTAGGATGAGCCTCCTCAAAGAGAGAGGGGCAAGTGGAATGAGAGAACCTCGTCCGAGAATCCACATAACACCATCTTTAGTGAAAGCCGCATTGTAAACCCTCTAAATCATCCATTTTTTATTTCCTTATGCATATATATTGTGTACCTAGCAAAGGTGTAAAACTCCCTTAGGTGGGAGTGCTAATTGAATTGAATCATTTGTATTTAATTAGGGTTCTTCAGTAGAAATTCTGAAAAGGTTGATTCGAGGTAAAGCAAATTAAATATGAATGTGCATTTTGGATTCGATTCTCAAATGAATCGATCTAAATTAACATAATTTGTTCCACAATAATTCTATTTGATGTTTATAAACATATATATATGTATGTATAAATACATACATATATACATGCACATATATGCATATATGTATAACACTATGAGTAAAAAACTAAATAGCCAGTATTAAAAAAATAGAGTAGAAATATTAATGCGAAAATATATTAGTAATGAAAAAATGTTTATGATTTTTATCCCCCCCACACATTAATCTCCATGTCCACATTCCTTACTGTAGCTTTCCCTCCCCCCTTACATTATTGACCAAAGATCCCATAATCATAGGGTAGATGGTGGCACCTCGTCTCCTTGCACAGTGAAAATGGCGGCACGCTACTTTGAGTTCCTTATTACCATCTAATGTGGTTTATGGACTCTCCATATATCTATCCTCTTTCTTTTATGTGCTATTTATCATTGCATGACAATCTATGATGATGGTTATCATTTCCAAGAAGATGGCTATCTTATCATCATGTAAGTTATTCATTTGTATATTGAAAATAGCACGTGATTCATGGCTTTTGTTTTCATATGTAGATGATTCTCACGATGGATGAAGTTGTTTTTATCCTGCTAAGTTATTTGTTGCTATTCTTGTTGTTTTCGAATAATAAGGTTAGTTTGTATTAATTTGTCTACAGATGCTTGGAATAACATACAAGCTTGGAATAATATGCAACAATAATCACAACGTATTCAAGTTTTTTATCAATAGTATTCCATTCCTTTAATAAGCCCCATATAATTATATTTTACTCATATATTTCTTTCATCACAAAAAAAAGAGTACATTTAGATTGCAGAAGAAAAACAATATCTGCATATTTAGGTATTCTTATTCACTATATATTACATATTTGATATTTTCCTTTATCATATTCAAAATTTAAATTACAAAATAAAATACTTAAAATTATAATACACTTTGTATAAAAAATTTTACGTAAGCATTAAGTCATCAATTAACATTTCAAGTTCGAAATAAAAACAATTGAATATGAATATTTAAAACTCAAAATGAACTGAATCTTAATTCAAGTTATATAAATCGTTTAAAATTCGATTGAAGTTCCTAGATTTATGGATGCAGCATTAAGAAGGATTGGTTTTGCAATTCAAAAAGAACCAACGTCGCAGTTTGTTGCCCGCTTGTCTCCTATTTCATTGTAATCCCTCTAATTATATTAATAGTGATAGATTATTTAAGTTCGGATTCAAAACCTTTATAAATAAATTGAATTTGAATTCCGGTGGATTCGAAGATGTACAATTTGATTAACATCCCTACCCCAGTGGAGTTCCTAATTATGGGGTAAAGTTCCTAATTATCAAAACGAATTTGAAATAAAATTATAATTATCATGGTATTTTGAAATCAAATTATTAATAAAATTCAGCAAATAAAGTATCCCATATAAATAATATAAAAAGTTCTAAGATCACGTTTAAATTTGAAATCTAAAAGGAACTTAACTTAAGAACATAAAAAAAGTCATCAATAAAAACAATTTTTTAGAAAAGCCGAGAAGAATAGCGAGACGAGGGGAGCTCCTTTATCGACGATTTGATATTTCGAGATTTTAATGTGATTTACCCAACCCCTTATAGGCTTGTCCCCCTCGACCGGCCTAAGTTGTAAACCACCTCCGTCTTCGTCCGCGACGACCTTCCCAACAAATGACCACATCACCTCCTCCCTGCCAAACCCCTAACCCCCCCGACCCACCGCCGGACATCCCCGATGGAACCTTGATCCGGAGGTCCGAATCCATCGACAACGAGGACTCCGACGAGGCTTCCACCCGCGGCAAGAAGCAGAAGACCCTCTCCTCCCTCGCCGACACCTCCGCCTCCGCGAAATCTAAGAAGAAGTCCAAGAAGAAGAACAACAACGTCTGGACCAAGCCCACCTCCCGCAAGGGCAAGAAGAAGTCGAAGGCCTCCGCCCAGACCAATCCCTCCGCCCCGCCGGACACCGTCCTCATAACCCCGATCCCGCGCTTCCCGGACAAGTCCGACGACTCCCCGGGCGCCACGATATGCCTCTCGCGTGCCTACAAGGCCGAGAAGGTGGAATTGAGCGAGGATCGGATGACCGCCGGGAGCACCAAGGGTTACAGGATGGTGCGTGCGACGAGGGGCGTGTCGGAGGGGGCGTGGTACTTCGAGGTGAAGGTTGTGAGGCTTGGGGAGACCGGGCACACGCGCCTCGGCTGGACGATGGATAAGGGGGATCTGCAGGCTCCCGTGGGTTACGATGGGAACAGCTATGGATACAGGGACGTGGATGGGTCTAAGGTGCACAAGGCGCTGAGGGAGAAATATGGGGAGGAAGGCTACTTCGAGGGGGATGTCATTGGCTTCTATATCAATCTTCCCGAAGGACATTTGTATGAGCCCAAGCCGCCCCATCTTGTGTGGTATAAAGGGCAGAGGTACATGTATCCCGCAGACGGCAAGGATGATCCACCCAAAGTTGTTCCAGGCGAGTCTTTACTGCATGAATTGCATTATACAACTCTTATGATGGCCGTTATTTGTCATTGTTCTATAGTTGTTTATTTCCAGGTATCTGATTCCGAAAGCAAATACTATATCTGCTGCATAGCAGTATCATGCGTGTCAAATTTTGGGCACCTTACAATTGTGGGCAACTCAGCGTTATTATGTGCTGGATTATTTATTTAAGTTTACGCAATCGTTGTTGTTCGTTGGAATTTAGAGGGAGGACTTCGTTAAGATTGAAAAACTGCTGCGATTCTCCCTGCGTAGGCTGGATTCTTCCATTGAGAATAGCTTGGAAATTTGACCTAAATTCTTTTGATCGGATATGAGAAAGCCTATCTTTAAACTCGTTGTTCTCATCCTGTTAATCTTAGCACTTCATTGACTTTTGCTCACGCTACCGGATCACCATGTCGAATGATTGGCACACACCATGAGGTCCTCTACCGAATCTGAAAGTTGTCAGTTCAATCTTCTTTCATAGAAAGCAGTTCAAGCTTTGATGATTAAAATGAATATTAAATATTATAGGTTTGAAGAAAGAAAGCTTCGCGATATATCGTCGATTTATCGGCGATATATTGGTATCGACAGGTCACCGATATATCGCCGATATGGATATATCGGGTATCGACATCTCAAAATAGAACAATAGATACAGGATGTCGGCGATATGCGTCTATATATCGCCGATATATCGGCGATATATCGGTATCGACATTGTATCGATATGATGTCGATATCGATATTTCCTTCCTTGGAGCTGATTGCTACTTCTTTGACACGTGGATGCCATTGATTCGTCGTATCAACATATTCCTATGTCCATTTTCACACACGAGGCCTTTAAATGACGAAGCCTTCTCTTACTTTAAGTAGGATCAACTACATGGATTCTTGCTCAAATCCATGTTGAAAGATTCGACTATTTTTTATGTTGGCTATCGCCAACCTATCGCATCCCCCACAAGGAAACCTTGGTCTTTTGGGTGGAAGGCACACTGTACAATGGGGCCTTATTTTTTTTACAAATGATCTCGCCTTAGACCGACTCACTCGAGCTCACCAATATCATTAAAGAGTCTCTATTCATTTTAATTTTAAAATAGAAAGTGAATTTGTGTAGGGTAGTCCATAAAATTATTAAGTTTATCAGCTGCAAGCAAGATATCTTGTCGAGTGATGTCCTAGCCAACCATGTGTTGTGACTCGTGTCTCCAACCTCTCCAGGTTCATAGATGCGTACCTTGTGATCAATAAGTATCCATGTGGCTTGGATTTTAACATCCTAACTTCCTGTGGTAGATTAGTAACAGTTCCTCTCGGACATAATCGAACTAGGTTTGGAATGGGTAATCTTAAAGGATGTATCTCACTGGTTCAAGATTCTTGATTACAAACTGCTATGCCAGATCAATCCGGCTAGCTCAACTGGAGTACATGTCCTGTTAACTGGAATAAAATGGGTTGACCTGGTCAATCAGTCAACAATCACCGATATCGAGTCATGCTCGTCTTGGGTACGTGATAATGACGTGATAAAATCCATAGAGATGCTCTCGTATTTCCACACCGGAATGGGAAGGGGCTCCAGTAAATCAGGTGATCTCTGATGCTCTACCATCACCATATGATTGATAGGTGAGGCACCAACTGACATGTTGTGCTGCATCTCTCTTCATTCCTCCCACCAGAAATGTTGGCAAAGGTCCATGTACATCTTAATGCTACATAGAATGAAAAGTCTCGAATTGTGCACCTCATCCAGGATGTCTCTCTTCAGTTCCTCATCGTCGGGAATATAAACACGGTTTCTCTTCTACAAAATGGATGGTTTAACTCGAAAACAATCGAACTCATCATTCAAGCAATGATGATATAAATCCCGCAACTTCTGATTTGCATGTTGCCCTTAAACGATCATGTCCCATAGACCATTTACTTCGTCGATACAATCCATACATCAGACATGCACATGCTCTCAAATGGATGACACTCACTGAGTATAGTGAAGATGCCCTGTACATGCAACTAAGTCACTGATCCTACCATGTGCGTATGCCTGCTTAAGGTATATGCTACTACATTTCCTTTACCGAGATGGTAAGAGATACTTCAATCCTAGTCCTTCAACATCTCCAACCATCACCTCTACTTCATATTCCGCTTTCGTTGATCAAAGATGTACTCGGGGCTCTTGTGGTATGTGAAAATGTCGAATGTCACCCCGTATAGATAGAGGCATCATATCTTCAGTACAAAGATTACAACATCCAGTTCCAAGTCATGAGTGGGGTAGTTATGCTCATGACTCTTCAACTGCCGAGATGCATAGAGTATGACATGTCATCGCTGCATCAATACCACACCCAAACTTTCCTTAGAAGCATTGGTATAAACTGTGAAATCCAAGATATCAGAAGGAAAGGTAAGAATGCGAGCAGTTGCCAATCGCTCCTTAAGCGTATGGAAGTTCCACTCACAATTGTCGCTCCAGTGTGAGGGGTATGGAAGTTTCACACAAGTGGATATACTTCTTGGGCCGTCCTCGTCCTCTCTTAGACGGCTCAACATCCCAATACTCGCATCTCCTAATTGGTGCATCAGCATATCTTCTTTGCAAATGTCCAAACCATCTTAAGCGGTTTTCTCGCATCTTATCCTCGATTGGAGCTACACCAACTTTCTTTCTGATTGTATCATTCCGAATCCGATCTTTACGTGTGTGTCCACACATCCACCTTAGCATTTTCATTTCTGCTACATTCATTCTCTGCACATGTCTATGGTTCACAGGCCAACATTCAGAGCCATAAAGCATAGCAGGTCTCACGGCTGCTTTGTAGAACTTTCCTTTAATCTTTAATGGAATTTTCTTATCACAGAGAACAGCAGAGGCTCCTCTCCACTTTAGCCAGCCTGCATTTATTCTATTAGTAACATCTCCATCAATTTCCCCATTATGTTGCAGAATAGATTTCAGATTTCTAAAGGAATCTCTCTTCTGAATGTTATCGTCACCAATCTTCACCTCGATTTCTTCACCATTGCTTCCATCAAAGGTGCACTCCATATATTCCGTCTTAGTCCTACTTATACAAAATCCTTTAGTCTCTGACTCATGTCTCCAGACCTCAAGCTTCTCATTTACTCCATCTCTAGTCTCGTCAATTAACACAATATTATCAGCAAATAACATACACCAAGGTAACTAATCCTGAATGTGACTGGTCAACTCGTCCATAATCAAAGTAAAAAAAATGGACTCAAAGCAGAACCTTGATGTAAACCAATGTTGATGTCGAAATATCCAGTCTTCTCAGACAGGGTCCTTACACAAGATAAAGCTCTATCATACATGTCCTTTATGAGGTTAATGTATAGGACATGTACTTGTCTCTTCTCCAACACTCTCCACAATATCTCTCGTGGGACATAATCATAAGCCTTCTCCAAATCAATAAAGATCATGTGGAGGTTCTTCCTTTTAGCTCTATAAATCTCCATTGTTTTACTTTTCCTCAGCAAATGTATGGCTTCAGTCGTTGAGCGACCTGGCATGAATCCGAATTGGTTTTCTTTTACATTGGAAATTTGCCTCAACCTTCTTTCGTTCACACATTCCCAAATTTTCATAGTGTGACACATCAGCTTGACACCATTATAATTTGAACAATTTTGAATGTCTCCTTTATTCTTATAAACAGGCACCGCGATACTCCTCCAATCTTCAGGCATTTTCTTGCTTCGCCAAATAACATTGAATAGATTCGTAAGCCAAGTCAAACCACACTCACCTAAAACTCTCCAAACTTCTACAGGGATGTCATCCGGTCCTACACCTTTTTCAGGTCTCATAACCTTCAGAGCCTCCTCTAGTTCCTTTCTTTGTATCCATCTATAGCATGCACGATTCAAGTAACTTTTACTACAAGCTAGATCACCCAAAGTGATCTCTCTATTTCCTTCCCCAATGAAAAGTTTATGGAAGCACTGCTCCCATCTAGTCTTTATATCGTTCTGAGTAACAAGCACATGACCTTGCTCATCCTTAATGCATCTCACTTGAGAAAGGTCTTTGGTTTTTCTTTCTCTTGCTTTGGCCAACCTGAATATATCCTTCTGTCTCTCCTTAGAGTCGAGATTTTTATACAAAACTTCATAAGCTTTTGACTTAGCTTCGCTTACGGCCTTCTTTGCTTCCTTCTTTGCTATTTTGTAGTTTGTGATAGTTTCCTCTGTTCTATCCTTAGACATAGCTTTAAAGCAAGCTCTTATTATTTTTAGCTTTTCTTGCACCCCTTCACTCCATTACCAAGCCTGCTTTTGACATGGAGCTCCTCCCTTTGATTCGCCTAGCATCTCTTTGGCTACCTTTCGGATACAAGATGCTACTGCCTTTCACATCTCATTTGCACTACCGCTACAATCCTAAGATAAGTCTTCTAAAACCTTCTCCCTGAAGCTCGCTTGCTTTAGTGGAAGATTCCATCATATAGTTCTAGTTATCTTAAAAACCCTCCTTTTCTTTACCAACCCTTTCATTTGTACATCCAAGACTAACAAACGATGTTGGGTTGTCAAACTCTCTCCTGGGATTACTTTGCAGTCTTTACAACACATCCTATCTATTCTCCTCAACGCAAAGTAATCTATCTGTGTTCTAGTTGGCACACTCTTATAAGTAATTAAATGTTCCTCCCTCTTCTTGAAGAGAGTGTTTGCTATGAAAAGTTTATATGCCGTTGCAAAATCCAGGATGGCTTTTCCCTCATCATTTCTATCCCCAAAACCATGTCCTCCATGAACACTAGCATACCCTGAAGCATATTTTCCCACATGTCCATTAAGATCTCCACCGATGCAAATCATCTCTCTTTGTGGGATTCCTTGTAGACTCTTATCCAAATCCTCCCAAAAAGCTTGTTTAGTCCTTTCATCTAAATCAATTTGTGGTGCAATAAACTGAGATGATATTCAGAATTTCTTCTTCAAGCACCAATTTTAGCAAAATAATTCGATCCCCGAATCTTTTCACCTCAACCACACAATCCTTCAAATCCTTATGAACAACCACTCCAACACCGTTTTTACCCTTATCTTTACCTAAATACCAAAATTTAAAGCATGTCTTCTCAAACTCCCTTGCTTTCTCTCCAACCCATTTTGTCTCTTGAAGACAGTATATGAATCTTCCTTCTTTCCATCGTATCAACTATCTCCATCAACTTTCCAGTTAAAGTGCCATATTCCAACTACCAATCCGCAACTTCCGTTGTAATCTCTTTTGGACTAACTTCTTTACTCGCATGCGTCCATTATACGAGAACCCTTGTAAATTTTGGACTGCATTCGGCCCCCCGTCCAATCATCAGTCCAGAAAGCAAAGGATTCCCCGTTGCCGAGCACCGGCCTGAACAACGAGAGATGACAAGTAAAGACCTCCATCATCCCCTTCCAGAAAGGCATGGGAGACCCCATACGAGACTCAGGTAGCGGCGACGCACCACCTACATCATAAATTTTGCGCAGAAGGTTGCAACACAAATCCTCCCCAGGGCCCCAAACTCTGCTCGCCCATTTCAAAAGCAAGGCATCATTCATTTCATCTAGCCTCCGGATACCCAGGACCCCCGCTTTTTTAGGGAGCGTGATCACATCCCACTCAACGAGGTGCATTCCCCCCGAATCACCACCATGCCTGTCCCATAAGAACCTGCGCATTAGCCTCTCAAGACGATTACGGATTCCCTTCGACAAGCGACGAGTGGACAAGAAAAACACGGGAATTGAGGATAGTACCGCTTTTAATAGAACCAATCGCCCCATGGATAGGATGGTCGACTTCCAGCCCGCAAGCTTGGCTTCGAGCTTCTCAACAACCTGCAACCAATCCCGCAACTTCGTTCTTCCCACCATCAAAGGCATCCCAAGGCAGTCGATCGGAAGAGAGCAGCATTTCGAACCTAAAGCTTGGCCACAAGCAATTGCCTCCTCCTCCGATAATCCGAAGGGGACCACCTTTGATTTATCCACATTCTTGAAGAGTCCAGAGAGTTCACTGAGGAGGTCTAGGGCCACGGACATTCCGAAGGCCTCCTCGGCGCCCCCCTCAATGAAAAAATAGTATCGTCTGCGTATTACAGCAGCGGGAGCTTCGAATCATCCCGCGAGTAACCGGCCGAGAACCCACCATCAATCACACGGCACACAATATGCGCCAGTACATCCACGACAATGACAAACAACAGGGGTGCCAGAGGGCAACCTTGCCACACACCCCTACGCGGCTGGAAGAAACCACCCACCGGGCGGCCTTTCACCAAGATCGAAAAGGATGACGTCGTAACACAGCGTTTCATCCAAGAAATCCAAAGATCCGGGAAACCTCTCCTCCGCAAAACCGACCAAAGAAACTTCGAATCCAAACTATCATAGGCTTTTGCAAAATCCACTTTCCATAAAACACCTAGCTTACCCCCCTCTTCCAGTCCGCAATGATTTTAGAGGCAAGTATCATGCAGTACGAAATATGCCTACCCTGGACAAAGGCCGCCTGAAACGAAGATATAATAGTCTCCAGAACGCGACTGAGCCTCATAGCGAGCACCTTCGTCACAATCAGGTAGAGAGCGTTAGATAGAGCAATGGGCCGGAAATCCTCAATGCGATCCGCGTCGTGAACTTTGGAAGGAGCATGATGAGGGGTTTATTTATTCTCTCGAAACCAACATTACCCACACAACATTCCGAGACGACCTCCAAAAATCCTTGCCAACGAGGTCCCAAAAATCTCTGTAAAAAGCAACAAGGAAACCATCTAGGCCCAGAGCCCCATCCGCATTGAAGCTCCAAACCGCACACTTTAACTCCTCCAAGGAGACATCTTGTGTCAAATCTGTACACATAGAGGTCGGTAAAGAAGGAGCCTTAAGCTCTGTCCACCTCCAGAGCCGTGGTAGCCTTCTCGTCGAGAAGTCTCTAAAATGATCCACAAACGGTCGTCATCCACTCGCATACCATTCACCGTAACCGATCTCAAAGCATTTGACCGACGCCCCCCGCTAGCTATGCGATGGAAAAAGCTGTGTTAGCGTCCCCCTACTAAGTCAGGTATTTCTTGACCTTTGTCTCCATTCAGTGACGTGTTTTTGATCCTCGGCCGCAATTATTTTGTGAGCCAGCGAGCGAGTGGCCAGCTCATCCCCCGAGAGCTCCCTAAGATCCTCCTGTGCACCTAGTCTACTAACCACCACCTCTGCCTCCACCCCGGTAGCATACCTGGCAGCTCTGGACTCCTTCTTGAAAGAGCGTAACCGCGTGCGCAAGGACACCAGCTTCTGCAAAAACCTAGACGCGGCCGAATCAGAAACCTCCACGTTGGACCAATGCGATACCACCAGCTCTCTAAAATTTTCCTCCAACAACCATCTTTTCTCATATTTAAAAAGACCCCTCTGCGAATGGGACTCCCCGGAGTCCCATAGTATCGGTGAATGGTCGGACAAGGTTCTCAGGCGAGTCATCACAGAGGACAACGCGAACAATTCAAGTAACTCCGCCGAAGCAAAAAATCTGTCAATTCGAGAGCGAGAGTTGGAGCTCCTCCAAGTGTAAGCTGAGCCCCCGCATCCATAACCTCCAGGGCCATTGAATCAATAACGTCAGCAAAATCATCCGAACCCGGGTCTTGGCCACCCCTGAAACGTGGCCTATCCGTTGTTCGAAGAGTAACATTGAAATCCCCCCCAACGAGCCAGGAGATACCCTAGTAGGCTCTACTCGCCTCTTGCAAGTCCTCCCATAACTCCCTCCGCCGAATATGATTACAGGGGCCGTATACACACGAAACCGTCAAGGGTGTAGAGGACCCAACACACGTCAGGAGAACAGAGAGAACGTGTCTCCCACGAATCACTAAACTAAAAGCCAAGACAGAAGATCTCCACGCCACAAGAAGCCCACCCGAGGCACCGATAGCATCCAGCGCTCTGGACTCATCTAAACCACCAGCGCCGAAAGATCTCCAAACGGCATCAGAGACGGATTGGAGCTTTGTCTCCTACAGCATGACCACATCACAACTTCATTCAATGAAGCACGAACCTAGGATTCTCCTTTTGTCCAGCTCCCCGAGTCCCCGAACATTCCAAGAGATAACCTTCATTTAGAACCATGGTATGGTCCCTGAATGCGGATCACTGGAGACCTCCGCAATGCTCGCCTTTTGGGCCGAGCACGGCTGAGGCTTGATGAGTTGATGCCGAGATCTCTGCCTATGCCTGTACCTCTTACCGGACCTTTTGTCGCTTGCCCCCTCATCAGAACGAGAAACACCCTCCATAGGGCAAACCACGAGTGAGGCAGTTGAAGGGTGAGTGTCTCGATACTGATCAACAAAAACGTCAGCCAGAACCAGTCGAGCACCAGCGGAGGACGGCGGAAAGGCGTGAGGCCCCCCCAAAAGATAGCAGAGGGACACTTACGAAGAGCGGCGGCTCCGAAGGGATATCGACAGCCATGTCCTAGGTCCCTGATGAACGTCAAATTTGCCTCTTTAATAGTGATGATTTGTCGTAGCATAGGAGGCAAATTCGGTTCAGCAAAAAGCACAGTCGTTTGAATGCTGTAGAGTATTTATACTTGGCAAGTCTACCAAGGTCGAACACAGGACACGGCTACTTAATTTGTTTATCGAATTTTGATTCGTGAAGCACAAGTGTGAACAATTTTCAATTTCAGATCCACATGATGAATTATGCAATTTAAAATGCAATACTAATATGCATGCAATTTTTAGTCGGTTTTTATGTAATTATAAAGTGATGGATGCACGACTATGCAAATTTTCATGTATGCCAAACAAAAGATTACAATTAAATCCTAAAAATATGAGCAACACAACATAGAAGGAGATCAGAGTCATTTTAATCCCGCCATGAAGAGCAGTCATCAAATCAGAGCAAGAACAAGGATAACCGGGTCTCATTTATCACATGAAAAATTACTTCATTAAAAACAATGGCGAATGAGAAATTAGATATGCTACGATGTAGAGGACAAAACAAGGATCAAAACGACACTAGAATCATGCAATTTGGACCTACGATGTTCAAGTTATGCTAAAAACAATGCAGGGGCATAATTGTAATAAAAATGCAAGAAACGAAAATGATAAATATTGCATTTAGGTCCCTGGAAGGACCTAAATGCAAATACCAAAAACCGCCTGGGCCCCTATGTAATTTTTCCATTGCGTGCAGGGACCTATTTGCAAATATAGAAACTTGGCAGGGCCTCCCTGTAATTAACCCAGACGCGCACGTGAGACACGCGCCTGGGGACCAAAGTGTAATTCTTCGAAGCTCCAGGGTTTCTCCTGTAATTTACCCAAGCCCTCACGGGCCGTGCACGTGAGGGACCATGCTCGGGACGCAGCCTCTGGCTCGGGCCATGTGGCAACAATCTGGGGCTCGGGTCGAGGTTTGGTGGGACCCGAGCCTGTAGGTCTGGAGTGGAGGCTCGGGCTGCCACACGTCATCATTACAGCCGTCCGATCCGGATGATCGGACGGCATCTGTGCTTTCTCCCTCCACCGCGGGCCACTGGAGGAGGCGGAGCTCCAGCGACACGCGAAAAGCTCCACCGAGCTCCAGCGGGTGGTCTGAGGGTCGACGAAGATAGCTGGAGGTCTGGCGGAGGTCCCCGAGCAGGTGCGGAGCTCCAAAGGTGTCTGGAGCTGCTCAGCGAAGCACGATCGTCGGAGGAGAGCTTGAAGGTGCTCTGACATGGACTCCGGCCATTGAAGATACCTGCAGGGGTCAGTTATAGCCGAAGCGTGCGCAAGTGATTGTGAAGTGCGTGGAGTGAGATGGGAGCCGGCGGAGGTGGAGAAGGTGGCGGCTCTGGTGGGTCCTCCGCCGTGACGACGGAGGCACTGGATCGGGCAGCGGAGGGATTCTGGAGGAAGGAGATGGGGTCGGCGTGTAGGTTTGATAGACAGAGAAGCTCAGGGGGTGTTCAAGTGAGGGTGACGGTGGCGGTAGGCGGAGGCGTAATTCGGAGAAAGTGAGATAAGAATCACCTCGCCGGAGCGAGGTGTTGGCGGAGGAGGTGACCTGGGTTTGAGCTCATTGGAGCTTCGGGGGTCATTGCCCAGCCTGCCCGGCCTTGGCAGGGAGCTCAGTCGGTGACCGGAGGCACCGTGACACGGCGGAACGCCGAGGGTCGACACCGGGCCCAATCCATTGTTGCCTCGACGTTCCGCCCCTCCGCTGTCACCGGAGGGGCGGAGGAAGCTAGGGTTAGGCCCAATAATGGTGGATGAGGTTTGAATGTGGCGGAGGAGGTGGTTAAATAGGCGGAGGAGGTGGGTAGATATGGTAATGGCGAGGCGTTTTGCATGGTGGTTTTAAGGGCGTGGGAGTAATGGCGGAGGATGATGGTGATCGCGCGAGGATGGTGGAGGATAAGGCTTAGTGGAGCAGCCGTTAGGATGCGGATGGAGGTTTGGAGGCGCCTTCCAAAATAGGAAGGGGGCGGAGGCGCTACATGCGTAACGCCTGCGGAGGAGGACCAACGGGAGGAAGAAGATGATGATCGAGCCGTTGGATCTCTCGATCCAACGGCTGTAATGGGTGCGAGCATGGAGGGTAGAGATCAGATCCTTAGGATCTGATCGTGTGGCTAGGAAATAGGTGGGGGCGAGTGGTTAGGATGGAGATATGGGGGAGATCCAATGGCTGGGAACGAAGGGGTGACGTGGAGCGTTGAGGGACATAGGATGAGATA
Organism: Ottelia alismoides; assembly: GCA_037367405.1. Taxonomy (NCBI): domain Eukaryota; kingdom Viridiplantae; phylum Streptophyta; class Magnoliopsida; order Alismatales; family Hydrocharitaceae; genus Ottelia; species Ottelia alismoides. Next base: position 274,448 of record JAZKJV010000522.1, on the reverse strand, counting down.
TGATCGAACGACAGAGGTAGAAGGGAGACGTGGCGCGAGGAGGAGCGTTGGATGATGTAGTGATCGGATGGTTGAGGTTGGGGCGCTAAAGAGCGGTTGGGATTTGATCTGGAAGCTAGATCCGACGGCTGGAAATGAGGCGGCGATGGAGGGCTCAGATGAAGGCAGGGATCCAACGGTCAGGCGAGCGCCGGGTGGCGAGAGGAGAGGTGGGCCACGTGCACGTGGGCGGCCCAGGGGGCGCCACGTGGCCCAATGAGAAAATTCAGAGCAATAATACAAAGATAAATAAAAAAGAAATAGTTAGAAGCGAAATTAGGAAAAAGTCAAAACATGAAAGTTGCTCGTCTCGACGAGATCTACAACTTTCATGTTGGTCAAAAAGCCAAAAGAGGTCATTTGTACAAAACGTATTTTGGGGGGTATTTTTAAGGGGATAAAAACACCTGATTTTAACTTTTGATTTGTTTTTGTATTTTTGAGTCTTTTTAAAGGGCCAGTGAATTATAGACAATTATTCTACCTATTTTTTAAGGGTTTTTGATGATAAAATAAATACAAGAAATAATAATTAAATACTATAATTTAATGGTAAATTATACACAATATAATACATAATAAGAATAAAGAATTGAAGATGATTTTTATTGGATTAGTCAAGACAGGGGTTTAATTTGCGGCTTTTAGCATGATGAATACGAGATTCATCAGTCCCGCCAAGATTATGCACCAGCCCACTCGATGTCGATCGGGGCGAGCACGGCTTTGGATCAGAGAAGCTCACCCGGGCCGAGGACACCGAACTTTCCAAAGGTTCCGATAAGAAAGAGCTAAACGGGTTTGGATCCCACAGGGATTGGGACGTAAATAGATCCGTGCGATCAAGCAGGAGCCCAGGACCAGGAGCCAGAGAGACAGACGCTGACGGGAGGGAGGGCACGAAACCTGCCACCTCACCAGGCAAAGAGAAGTTTTGGGCGACAAGGCACACGACCTGAGGAGAGACCCCCAAAGGTCGCACCGAATCGTCCTCGTGCGTCGAACCATGCAACGTGATCCTCGGAGGCCCCACCACCGGCACGGAAGGCGAAGCGACGTCGGACAACATCGAAGTCTCCGGCGCAAGTGGGGGCTCCACGACCTGCATCTCCACCCTGAAACAGAAACGCCCTACATCCAAGGACGCGAAGAAGACAGAGTCACCGGGAGCAGCCACAATCGTCTTACTGCACTCCATCAGCACAAGCGTGACATCTGGATCTGAGCCTGGTGTCAGCCCATCCTCAAGCACCGCGATCACCGAGCCCCACTGCCGGAGGGCCTGTCCCAAACAAAAAACCGAACGGGATAGGAACAGAATACCACGCACCTTCACCACGCAAACCTCCAAGTCTGAAGCCTCTCCATCCGCAAAACGGAGAGGTCGCCATAGAACATCGTCCATCCCGCCACTCAGGAGCAGACGCTTTCTCTGAACTGAGGAGAGGCTACGAACACATCACCGACGATCATCGAGAGATACCACGTCTCCCAAGAACCGCGGTCCAAGGAGCCCAGAGATGGACCTTCAGAGCTTCCAAAGAGATGCAACCCCCCAGAGCGTAGTCGATCGCTGCAAGGGTGCCAACATCCTGCCTACTATCCGCAACCACTGCCGCGTACCTACGTTGTTCCCGGCGTCCATCGCTCGTAGCAGTTACCCGTTGCATGGGCTGCCTTTCGGAACTACGCTCGACAACACGTCCACGATCACGTTCGGAAACAAACCTGCATGTAGCTCGACGATGGCCCACTCCCCCGCAGGAAAAACACCTCGGCGGGACAGGGCAGAACGACGCAATGTGGCCCCGAACACCACAGTGGAAGCATCTCTTCCCCGGCTTCTTGTGGGAAACATGCACCCACTCAACGTCACCCCCAACAACCTGCATCGCGCCATCTTTGCCATTCCGCAACCCCCCTTCCTCCCTGCGCGCAACCCTCTTCCTGCTTCCATCTCCAACACGCCAACCCTCTGCGAGTAACCCACCGCCAACCCCTTCCAGACCCCCTCGCGCCATGACGGCGCGTTGCCCCCCTACACCAAAGGACCCATCTCCCCCATGCACCGAACAACCCGGCACAGAGCAACCCCGCTGCGGTGAAACTCCCTGCTGCGACGAGGTTCCCACCTGCGACGAATTTCCCATCTCGCCCTTGCTCCGAACTCTCCACCATCTCGTTGCTTCCATCCAAGTAATACATATGAACATTCTTGATTATCCTCTCCTAGGTGGAGGTGTTAACAATGTATGCAAGGTATCACACACATCCCTTATTGAAGTATTGTTACGCTCTTAAGGCAGATATGTACTCAACTCCCGTATATGATGTACTCGAACTAAAAGAACGACACTCCTAGTAGGTGGAAGGCAACCGTCTTCCCAAAGCAGTCCATGCATGCATGGTGACTTTCTAGCCAGTCCATGCCTTTAGATGATGTCGAAGTCCTCTAATTGTACCAATAGTAGGAATGCGGGCATTTCGTGCCCATCGATCTGTACAGATACATCCTCGACTGCCTGATGGATAATGAACAACTGGCCCCATGGGCCCTTAATGCAGTTTGAGGTAGGTACACTCGCTACAGACTTGCCCAAAGTGGGTATTAAATGGCATATGAGAAAAGAATGTGTAGCCCTCAAATCAAATAATGCGTATAAAGGAACTCCAACTATTGAAACTAAACCTCTGTCAACAAACCTAGATGCATGTGCCTGCTCATGTGCCATAGCATTCAGCTGGCTGCGTGAGGGTGGTGCGCTGGATCCTATAGCGACGAATGGTTGTTACTATGACTCTACGGCACAGGATCCTTAGGGGATGTGCGATAGTGGTTTAGAGGGGGATTGAGGTCCCCACACCCACCTCCCAGCAAACTCGGGGATATGTCGGGCCATGTCCCATCAGAATGCAGTGTTGAAGGTTAGTGCGGGTTGGGTCAGAGACTCTGTTGGAGTATGTATCATATGTAGAGATGGGTAATTGGATCCCTACAGGGTCTAATTATCACATCTACAAGTTTAGTCCCACATCTACTATCAGTGGGAGTCCAATATGCCTGTGGGGCTATATAAGAAGTTCCGCACACATTGTATCAGTTGGGAGAGAGGAATAACAAAATATCCAGCATGTTGAGAGGCCTTCTCATGTGGTTTCATCACGCTCCTCACAGAGTAGGGTTCCACATAAAATCTTGATGTTCTTCTATTGTTCTTTATTCTTTATCTATGATGCTTCTGCATTATCGTTCTATACATGGTACGGGTTCGATTCTCGAGGATTTTTTTATGTTCGTGATTTGTTCGAGATTCAATTATCAGAGTAGGTTTGATTCTAGGTCGTTGTTGAAGATTAATTTTATGAAGTTCATGTTAGTGATTTGTTCAAGAGTTCTAGGGTTTCATGAAACCCTAATTCCGTGAAGCATGCAAGCATCTTGTTCAACTTTGAAGATTAGTTGTCATCGTTTTCTACATTATAGTCATCATTTTCTAGAAATCATAGGGTTTCTAAACCCTAATTCAGAGGCAACAGAAATTCTGGAGAGGAAGATTCATCAAAGGTTGTTCTGAAACCCTAATTCAAGCCAAACTCTAGTAGTCTACCATCAACAAATGAAGAAGAAAAGACACATGTTGCTTCATGTCCAGAAGCCTCCAAGCGCACGGCTCTTTTTCTATTGTTTGAAGATTGTTCCGATCTGGATCTCCACATTCTTCTATTGTTCTTGTCCAGAACCATCAATAGATGAACATGAATTTTATCGAGCATCGCCTTCGTGCATGCAAGATGCAGCAACAACAACCATGGCCTCAAATTTCAGCGAAATTCGGTCGAATTTCTGTCGAATATCGATATCCAGTCGAAATCAAAATTCGACAGAAATGACCGAAATATGGGGGTCCTAGTACAAAAAATGACCGAAATGAGCGAAATTCCGGTCGAAATTCCACCGAAATTCTGTTTTGGTCGATACCGAAATGGTGACCGAAACCGACATTTATGGCCTTGACAACAACAACACTTTCAATTTTACGTCCCCAAGCGAAGAAGAAAAGGAAGGAGGTTATGCGGCCCCAAATCTCCTTCCCCTCACGCTCGGAGAATCCCCCGATGTCAGTGCCAACCTCTTGTGAGGGGGCATCTTCCCGTTCGAAGAAGAAGTAGGAGGTGGGGCTCTCCAATCATGCCCAGGCAACACAGTCGCCTCCGGGAGGCACATCTCCAGCCCAGGCAATGGCCCCTTCTTGCACAACCCCTCTGCGCAATTCATTGTCCAGGCAATCGACTACCTCAACAACACCCTCCAATATTGTCGTGCAAACCTCTCCTCTCGTCGCTACCCTCCACGATGCGCACATCTCCTTGGCACAAATCCCCAAGGTGCAAAGCCCCTATGTGTTGCATCTCCTTCTAAGGTACCTCGGCTGCATATCAGTAGTGCCTTCTCCTTTCACAGCGAAGTCACACGCTCCAGGTGGCGCCACCTAGGAGGTGCCTTTGGGCCTCCCCCTCCATGCAGAGCTCCTTGCGGCCACATAGTGGCCCTTTTGTTTCTCACCCGGTGAAGATCGAGAGGTCCCATCGTGGCGACGCTGTCACGAGAGAGGGTTCCCATAATGGGAACCTTAAATAGCTACTACAAAAGGGCCATGCCCCAAAAAAATTCCTTTGTAATTTTGTATATCGCATCACTCGCCCCAGTTCTTCTGGAAGTTTAAAAAAAGGAGAAAGGGGGTCAAAGATAAGAGCCTCATTGAAAATCATGGCCGAAATAGGGGGCCCAAGGCTTGCATCTCACATTCTCTCTTCTTCTTCTTTTTAATTTTTAACTCACGGCTCAATCGACCCTTTTCTTCATTTTTTTATATTTAGGGTTCCCAGTAGGAATCTCATTCTCTCGATCTCGCCGCCCCTGATGGGGTTTCTTGCCGCTTGGAGGATGCAGAACATGCCCACGATGGGGCATCACCATCGCCTCCGCTATCTGCATGGAGCACGAAGTGCATGGGGTTGAGGAGATGGGGTGATGCCTCTCGGGGATGCGGCTAGAGAGGAGGTGTCGCTTGGGATCATTGTCAGGTCACCACCGATGAAGAGCGGCGTTGCCTATGGCTGAAGATGCACTGCCTAGGGCTCTATGCCTCCGCTTGGGATTCAGTGCCTCTGCTTGGAACTTGCCACCTGGGGCTTGATGCCTACGCCATGTGATTGGGGAGGCTCTGCCTGGAACTGATGCCGCCTTTTTTTGTTTCGCGGCCTCCCATATCAAGGGGAAATAGGGCAGCGTTGGTTGTGGAGAAAGGATAGGGCGGCGATGGAGAAATGAGGTGTGGAGGATGTTGGAGGATGCTCCTTGTGGCTCAGCTGGGAGCATGGTGTCGATAGGATTGATCGAAGAGGCGATGGTGTTGTCGCGACTTGATTGACTTGTGCCTTATTTACCGATGTAGGGGAGGAGTGCTGCCAGAGATGGGGCACGTGAGGCACGATTAGGAGAGTCGCTGCCTGGAGAAGTGGGCTACGCCATCGGGACACCTTCTAGGACTTGAAGACGGCACCACGCCATCACCTTGTTGGAGGAAAAATTAGGGTTTCATTGAAACCCAGGTTGCTGGAACTTCAGGAAAGTTGACAGAATGTTGACGGTTGGAAAAGTTAGGGTTTCAAGAAACTATGAGCATGAATCTTGAATGATCTTGGACAATAACCAACTAAGAACAACTCGAGAACTTAATATGATAATCGAATCTCAAACAAATAACTAACGAATACAAAAATCCTCGAGAATCGAACCCGCTCTAATACCATATTAAAAAATGAGATTGCGAAGTGTATCAGAAATAAAGAATAAAGAACAATGAAGAATACGCGATTTTAATGTGGAACTCTACTCCCTAAGGATTGGGATGAAACCACAGGAGAAGGCCTCAAAGGGTCATATGTTGCGTTGCACTTTACAGAGGGTGAGGGGCTTCTTATATAGCCATCACTGAGTCTCCACATCTCACAACTGGTAGATGTGGGAGCAAACAACTAGATGTAGTAAATGGATCTTGGAAGGATCCATTTACCCATCTTACATATGACCATGGTATTAAAAGGCTTGCCTCGAGGCGGTCGAGGCAGGGCTTTTTAGCCTCGAGGCGTACGCCTCAGATGGAATGGATGAGGCGTACGCCTTAGAAGGTCGAGGCGGTGAGGCGGTCGAGGCGGGGCGAGGCGGTCTGCGAGGCGTTTTTTTGGAATTTAAAGCATTTTTAAGGATTTAAATTGTCTTATTGGTAGTTTTAGATGCTTATAAATGGATAATTGTGTAGGATGCATATTTACAAGATGAATGCTTGAAATTTTAAGTTTGTTCATATTCATATTAAATATTAAACTTGTCTGATTTTTCCAAGAAATTCTTAACATTACACTTTTAAATATACAATCAATAAAGTTTAAAGAAAAGCTAGTGTTAAGTGAGGTGGCATAATGAGAAACGTAATATACCAACTAGAAAAAACAAGATTAGATTCAAGGCATGTCAATGTTGTCATATTTTATACATTAGTCATGTAACAAATACATCTATAATTTTTTATGCACCATAATATTTTTTAGTGAAAAATATGTTTATTTGATATTTTAATGACAATTATAGCTAATGATTCTATTTTTGATTGGGTAGAAATTTAGTAGATAGGTTTATGGAATTTACATATCCTTTTTTCCACGTTCTTATCTTCATAATTTCATCATATATTACAATGTTATATATTATATGTATGTCAATTAAGATAATTTCATCATAAATATATTTATTATACTTTTTGTAAGTATTTTTCCATACAAACTGAGGCTTACGCCTCGACCGCCTCAAGGCTATGCCTCGTCTCGCTTCCAAGGAAAACGCCTCGTTCCGCCTTTCGTTTTTTAAAACCTTGCATATGACGCATGTACTCCAACAGGGCTAATATATAAGAAGCCCTATACCCAGTGTATCGGTTGAGAGAGAAAGGAATAACATAGTACCCGACTTGTTGAGAGGCCGTCTCCTGTGGTTTCATACTGCTCCTTGCGGTGTTCTTCCACTATTCTTTATTTTTTTTATCTCTGATACCTTCCACATTATCGTTTTCTACAGACTCCCAACATGCGATTGACTTCGTGTCGGCTTCCTACGCGCACTTTCTCGTGCCACCGAGGGCATTCCTCATCCTCCATCATGGTGACCCAAACCTCAAACTTCTCGACCACGTCGCCAGAATGGAGTTCATCCTCCTTCCCGATGCGAGAACATGGATGACCAACCCCTCGTCAGGCACTCCGATAGCTCCCAGACTCCCTCTGCCTCTCACTCCACCTCCCCCTCTAGCTTCACCCACCACAAGCACAAGTTCGCTTCCTCCATTGATGCCCCTCCCACTTCATTTTCCCTCTCCAACATAGGTGCATAGCGAATGGTGGTCCATGTGCTGTTGCTTCAGAAAAGAGGGACGAGAATCTCCTCTTTTCTGTTGATATTGAAGTGGAATTGCAGGAATTGAACCATGTTGATGTTGTTGTAAGAGGGGAATCATGTGTTGTTGTAGGTATGGAGATGGATATCCATCAAGTTGTCGTTGTTGTTGATGTATAGGGGAATCCATCAATGGCTGTTTCTTCATATCAACCTCGAGTGAAGCTACCACAAGAGGCTGCAACTTATGTTGCATCAAAGGAGTGGCCAAAACTGTTTGTTGTTATTCTTGGTTGTGTGGTTGATCCAATGACTTGTGTTCCTCTTTCCCAACATTTTCCAATTCACTCATATGATATTAATATTTGCAGAGGAAATGCTTCATCCATAATTTGTGCACATGAAATCCAGACTTCTGCTATGAATATATCATCGAGTTCGCTAGCTGTGTACATGAAAATTACATTGTACGTGAAGTGTATTCTCTTAAAGAATAAAAAACTGAACAGAAATAATTAACTTGTGTCCCGTATCATGTATCATTACCTTGCCAACCAAACAGAGAAGAGCACATAACTACCATCTATCCCGTCTTATCCCACAAATTTCTATCCTTGCAAATGAACAGAAACGAGGGACACAACAACTTAATCCGTCCTTATCACATATCCTGTATCTCGCTACTGAACACCCTCTTAGCGTTGGGGTGCCTTCATAGGCATGCAAAAAAGTATAGCATCCTAGCTAAGTTCCCAACATGTCCACTGGTTGTCCTTTATACAACTCTTGTAATTCCACACTTACCAAGTGCAATTCAACCCCACACTTTACTGTATGCCAACTCACTCCATCGGTTTGTAACCGACCCTTGGAATTACTAGTCTTGAAACTATCCAAATCCTTCTCCTCTGATAAACCCATTACTCTTGAAACTCCTTGCTTAAGACTAACTCTTAGGATACTAACTTTGGCCCACACCAACCATTACCTAAGGGCCAACGACCAACCTTACGTGAAAGAAGCGAAACACATACAACTGACCTTAGCTACTTGGCACTGCACATCTGAAATCGAGGATGTACACCGAGCAAAAATGGCACTTCGGTGCGCCAAGCAATATGTCCCTTGACCAACGACCTGCCAAAATCACAACCATCTCAACCTTCTACCCAAGGCTGCATGTCCCTCCCATGACGGCACTACTCCAAGCTACCCCCATGCTACTAGAAGTAAGGCAATGTGGCATGAAACAGGAACCACAGTGTGAAACTCAACTGTTGGTCCTAAGAGGCGAAACTTAAATAGTCAGATCTAAAGTTCCAAGTTATTCGTAGGATGCTCATTGCTCATCCTCATCGGACCTCACCGAATCCGTTAGCTCATTTATTTTCATTTAAGTTATAACGGATCCATCTCACTTGATTATCGATTTATTGATATAATTCATACAATAGCATATATATTAATGTCCTATAAGGTTTACGTCATTTTAGGATCAAATTCTATCAATTTTAAGGTTCAAATAAGTCCACGGTCCCAGAATGATCAATAAATGAACAAGGCACTTTTTGCCAAATGGATCATCTGCATTTGGGGTTCGTCTACAACTCTGGTCGTGAGGTTGCTAAAGAAGATATATGGGGTTAAAGGCGAACTAGAGTCGAGAAGAGTGCGGTATGAGTCTCCTCTTTGGGCCGGTATCCGTGAAATCCGACCGTGGATGGTGCCTAGACTCAGGCCGAAAGTGGGTGATGGAGACGTATTCAGATTCTGGCGTGATGATTGGACTGCAGAGGGCACGTTGGAGAGCAGATTCCCGCGCCTTTTCCCGTTGGCGGCCTTGAAGGAGGCAACGCTATCGCAGGTGGCGGATGGGGGAGCGTGGGCACCGACGTTCCTGGCTGACCTATCGGACCAACGCTTGGAAGATTATCTTAAGTTGTAGACTGAACTTCCACAATCAGGGGAATCCTCGCAGGGAGGAGACCATTTTCAGTGGAAGGATAGGAATTTCTCAGTAAAGAAAGCTTACAATGAGATGAGGAAGAGGGAGTAGGATCTACACGGAGAACTATGCCATGGCATGATAGTCGTTTGGGCGACAAAGATTCCGACCAGAGTTAAAGTTTTTCTTTGGAAACATCCGTATCCATATATCCGTTCTCGTATATAAATATAGTCATATATTTATTTTTAACCGTATATAATATAATTCTCTACCTCTTTTTACCATATTCATATAATTTTTATGATACAAACATATTTAATAAATTAATATCATGTATTTTCCATCCATTTCTTATATATTTAAGTCGATTGTATGAGTATTTCTAACATTACTCATGTGCGATTAATATCCGTTTACATCCGTATCTGTTTTTTAAGGATATGGTAAGATAGTTTTAATATTCGTCAATATCTGTATCTACATCCGTATTCGTATTAAAAAAGGGATAAGGATATGGTAATACTTATATCCGTATCCGTATCCGACCGTTTGCATCCCTACTTGGGTGGGTAGCAGTGGGACAACAGACTTCTGGAGATCGATTTGGATGATTGACACCAACTCTAGTGATGATTGCTCAAAACCATTTGCTGTTCTTTGGGCCCATTTGATCGGGAGAAACGACTTAATCTTCAATAACCAGAGTATCTATAGCGAGAATGTAGTGACCCATTGTAATGCACTTTATAATTTCTGGCTCTCACGGTAATGCACTCTAAACTCTTTTAAATGAATTTTTCCAGCGGTGACCCCCAGGTAGGGGGATTCACCCGTTTTAACATAAAAAATCCAACCTTACTGATAGATCAATACTGATAGATCATAATGCCAAACACGATCGATCATTTTGGGCCAAAATAATCGATCACCCTTAAGGGCATGATCGATCAGGCATGATCGATCAACATAATGTGCATGATCGATCCTATCTGGGATAGTAAACGAAACCACTCCAGCGACATCTTGCGAACTCATTTTGATCGACGATCCGACTATGCTATTGTGTTCTTGCGAACATCGACATCACAAAAACATACTTCGATTATACATGTGAATCACAGATTGGCTTGAAATCTGAAAACACAATGCGATAAGTTGCTCGACATGCCCAAAACCACGACAAATTGTGATGAAAACACTGACAATAGTAGCACATAACCCCCGTAACCCAACAATATAAAAACACCATGAATCGAACGGCAAAAGGATGGTCGAAAATCGTACCTTGAGACAATCCACTGTGACACTCCCTCACCTTAAATGGATGTTCTGCAACGTTTAACATATTTCTGCGCCCACTACGTGACTCCACATGTTGAGGCCTTCAAAACAGTGTCCTCAGATCTTCGATCGGCTATTGAAAAATTTCCGATGACAAAGCTCCGGCAAAGGCAAGTGGTCTGATTAGTCAGACCACTTGGACGCTCCTATATACATATAGGATTGGGCATGGTTTTAAAAGGCGGCGCCTCGAGGCGCAAAGGCATACGCCTCAAGGCGAGGCGGGCCTAAAGCGCCCCGAGGCGCACGCCTCAGGTACAGACTTGGGGGCGTACGCCTCAGCTTCGCCTGAGGCGCTCGAGGCGGAGGCGTAAGTCTCGAGTCCTGAGGCTTTTTTTTACATTTTTTATTACACAACCCTATTTTTTTGTTAGCATTATATTTTTTATTTTTGTATTTATGTTTCCATGTTAAACCTTCCATATTTCTATATATATAGCTCCATGCAAAGAGAAGAGATAGCTTGAAACAAGCGAAGTTACATGATCTTGTATACATCATATTCAATTTATCATACATCTACACATACTAGTTCTACTACACATATTTTTGTTTGAATTGTAATAGAATTTTATATTAGCTGTAAGTTTGCAACTTGATGTTGTTGTTTGGTTGTATAAGTTGTGAACTTAGAGTAGTTATCACATATATGATATATGAAGTATTGTTGAAAAATAAACACGTGAAGACTGAAGTAAAATAATTATTACATTTTATTGTGAGTAGCTGAATACAAATGATATGGCAGGAGGGGATGCATATGACAGTTCTCCAACTACGTCCAACAGACAATTGATTGGGATTCAAGGCATATTAATATTTTTTTTATTCGCACTAAAGATTATGGTTTCTATTGTACTTTAGTATTAAGTATAGACTTTAGTTTAATACTCATATAGAGTCATTAAAGTTAGAATTGGAACTTGATATTCTGTATATTAGTGGCTTAGTATTAGTTTTTTTGAACTTCAATGCCTTCATCGCTTATGTATTGTATCTTTTACTAGTTTTAAATTATTCCTGAATGTGTTTTTGGCAAAATCTTATAGTATTATATATTTTTTAAATGTATTTTGCTTTAATTTTAATTTTTTTTCCAAAAAATTGAGGCTTACGCCTCGACCGCCTCGAGGCTTACGCCTCGCCTCAATTTCAGAGAAAACGCCTCGGACCGCCTCGCGCTTTTTTAAACTTTGGGCTTGGGTCTAAGCTGATTCAGGTTCGGATTCGGGTTAGAAAGTCATAAACAATTCGTAATTTTCCTGTAGCTTCCTCATACCGACTCTGATTTCGATGTTTTTGGGCTCGTTGGAAAGGTCTCGACAAGCATTACAAGAAAGAATGGTCATTTGTATTATTTGGATACTAGATCAGGTATGAAACTTGGAATGAGCGGGACCCACAACTTAGAGGTCTTACACATGTCCTCGTTTAAACTCAGATATAAGTCTAAAAACAAGGTCTTTCCAAGTGATGATCAGACCCTCGCGGTGCCATTCAACGTTCAAAGTTCCGAATTCCGTCAAAAAACTAGCGTCCAAAGATCTCCGATAGAAAGAACATGATGAAATTTTTGACTCATGAAACAAGACCATATCATAAATCCAATCATTCAATAGAGCTCCAATAAAACTCTGTTTTTCTAGGTCACCCAGACCTCTCACTTTCCAAGTTAAAACATCCATTAAGAGAACTAGAAAATCCCGAACTTCGGACCACACCCGCTGCCAATGCAACTTGAGCCTTATGGACCGAGATATCGCATTCCATCTGTTGGCCACCTTTATTCGTTTTCTATTCTGCTATAGTTTCATTCTTCCTCCCGTTCCCCTCCCTGCGATCGAAGAGCAAGAGGAGGCCAAAGACGTCCCACTTGTAGCTAGGGTCTAATGAACGACTTGAGATGGGGCATGTATAATAACAATTTCATCTCATAGACAACATGATGAAGGGTCAAAATCCAGTGAGGAAGAGAAGCATGAGTTAGTTCGTGCAGAGGAGAGTGGCGCATAGGGCTAACAAGGGCTACAACAGTCTCCAGTCACGCTTCCATGCGCTCCAATGTCAAAGCAGCGTCGTTAATGGAGGAAGGGTCAAGTGGCATGATCGTGGGCGATTCCAGGGGAGGAACAATGGCTTCGTTTACTTCATCCAGGGGCTTCCAACAGAGTAGGCATCAAACCAACCTCAGTTCGGGTGCATCCAAATGGTTAGCAGATCTTCGAGACTTATCGGATCTTCAGTTTCCTCACAATTCCGACTCGAATCTTCCATAATCGATGACTCCATCAGCTACTTAGGTCGGATCAGGTGTAAAACCGACCGATTAAAAAGAGTGGCAAAAAATAGTCGCAACACAAAAGGCTTCAAGGAGAACACGGAGTCCTAACAGAAAACACGATGGTGCTGGAATCATATGAGCTGGAGGGAGCTTCTTCACGTGCACATGGGTTTCCAGGTTTGGCCTCAAAATTAAATTCGATGACTTGAACTATATAGAACTCTCCTCCATTTGAAAAAAATTCCAATGATGGTTCTTCTGAGATCTTCGGCAACGAATCTTTCGAGATCCCCTCCAACTGGTGTTGCTTTGCCATAGCAGCTGAGGTGGAGCTTGCAACGGCTTCTATCAATTGGTATTTGATTCTAGAGCTTTGTAAATGGTCGAGTTATCCGTGCATATAACTCGAAATTGTAAAGCAATTAATTGGCTCAGCTGATTAAAAATACTATGTCAAGAAGACTTGAGTCGTGGTTTCCACCCACTTAGGTTTCCACGTAAATGTCTCTGTGCATTGTGGTTGAATTTATGATTTGCTTGTCTATACTCTTTAAACGTTGCAATATCCTTTAAACAGTCATAAAAATAGATAATATTATTCACCCCGTCTAGTAATGTTATGATCTACAAGAACTCTCATCGTCAATATATTGTTCTTTTTGATGATTTTTCATATGTTTCTTGAGTATTTTTTATGAAGAACAAAGCTGATGTCTTTTCTCTTACAATGGCTTTTGTTAATGAAATGTAAATTCATTTTGGTGTCAATGTAAAAGACTGATAATGCTGGAGAGTTCCTTTTCTCATGACTTGTTATCTTTTTCTCTCTTATAAGAGTCTTCATCAGAGGACTTATGCACATATTTCCCAGCAAAATGCGGTTGCCAAATACAACCAAAGGTGTATTTTTATGTTGCTCATACCTTGCTCAATTGTTTCACCGTTACCTGTTTGTATTAAGGGGATGCACTTCTAACCGTTGCTTTTTTTATTACAAGCATGCCCTCTATGTATACTCATGAGCATGTACCTATTGAGGTCCTTTATCTATGAATGGGAGCATGCTGTGTTCATCCCAGAGTGTTTGCATGTGTTGATCATAAGACGGAAAAGTTGCTTGCCAAGAAAGTTAGATTGCATTATTAGGGTATACTAGGAATCAAAAGGGATATCATTGTTCTGACTCCATGTCACAGATGTGAAATGTTAGTGTGCATGTTACTTTTGTTATCTTCTTTAATATCAGTACTCATTTGTCTTTGTCCCCTACTATTATTGTCTTTGAGACTTGTAGAGATTATTATGTATATTTATTGTTTTCATAGTTTATATTTATTTCTTCCATCTTATGTAATTTACCCATGGACTTCTACTCTAATATAAGAGAGCACTAGGGTTCTTTGAAATATAGATTTTGATCTTTTCCCCAACATGGTATCAGAGCATTGTTCCCATACCGGAGCTCCCGTACCCAAGAAAAATCCTAGCCCCCCATGCCTCCTCCCGGAGCACCGCATGCAACATCCACCACCTCCGTCGCTCCCTGCAGCTGTTGCCTATTACCGTATTTTCTTCCAGTAGTAGTTGAGTTTTGCAACAGAGGTCATTGATCGGATTGGTTGCATCTTAAGTCTACACACACAACCCCTTCCCCGTATATATGTGTAGACATATTTTCTTTTGGTTTACAAACCCTACTTTTCTCAATCCAGTAGCATGTCAGAAACATGGCTGACATCCCTGCCACAAGGGCTTTCTGAGGTCCAGCACCGATAGTCAAGATGGATGAGACAAATTGCGAATTATAGGTCATTCAATTCATGACCCTCACGCAGTCTACTGGTAAGAAACATACTTACCCAGGAGGAGCCGACTGAGAAAACTGGGGGTTAACACCTCATGGGAGGGAGACGATGCCTATGCACGTGTTTGGTTATCTGGTACATTGACGACAAAGATCGTCAATGATATTTTACACCAGTCCATCTCCAAAGCGATGTTGGACATTCTCGCAGCTAGCTATACCCAAGCAAGGAATGAGATGAAATCCTGCAACTATAACATAACATCTTCACAGTCAAACAGAATGTACGCCATCTTCATTCTCTATACACGTCTCTTCGCGACATGTTGGAGAAGCTCCACAACTTTTGCCTCTTGTCGCTATCCTTGAGAAATAGAAGATACATGAATGCCACCGTGGTTAGCGTATTTCTAGCAACACTTGATATAGAGTATGATGTTGCTCGATCACAAATACTTACGGATGCTACTATTCCTCGCATGGAGAAGGCTTATCGCAGACTCAGCAGAATCATTGTCCCATTGTCTGTCTCTAGCTAGACCTCTTCTATGATGGTTGCCTCCTACGGTAGGAGAGGCTTTTCTTAGTTTCGTGGTTGTGGACCTCGTGGTAGAGATCATATTCGTCAGCCATGTGCATATTGCCACCATCCAAGACACTCAGAGAATACATGCTACTCCAAGCTTTACTTTCTTGCATCTGCCCGTGTAGTTGAGCCCCCTACTGCTCCTAAATCTGATCAGAGGTTTTATGACTTCATGGCTCGATTATAGGAGATTATGCCCCCTGTTGGTTCTCATGCTTCCCTGCCTGCTTCGGGAGCTCATTCAAATGTTGCAGCCTCGGCTTCTGCTAATACCTCAGGTAACATCTGTGCTCTTACTAGTTGTCATGGAACCGATATTACAGTATAGAATATGGATTTTGGGGTATCCCATTACATGTGAGGAGACAAAAGTTAGTTTGTTGAATACAGAAAGTTCCCCTAAGCAGATCAACTATCATACCTGATGGGACGCATTCTCCAGTTGCATGATCAGGGGAGATCAGTTTGATGCCTTCAATGCGTCTACAGAATGTGTAGCGCACTCATGATTTTTTATGATTTTATTGTCTATTAGTCGGATTACGAAGGATTTATATTGTCGTGCTATTTTTGATCCATCTTCCCTTGCATTTCAGGACATTTTTACAGACAGGGTGATTGGTTGTGGTCGTGAGCAGGGTGGTCTCTATCGACTGGTCTGTACTCCATATGTTGATCTATCTTCTCATCCTACAAGATCAATCTCTCCATTTATGTAGCACCTACGCTTTGATCACATTCCTCTTATGAATTTTTTTTGAAGCATCAAAAAAAGGGGGAGACACTCTACGGTGTTCGCCCCAAAATATTAAAAGAAAAAAGAAGCAAAAATAGTTACAAAAAAGTTACAAAAACCAAAGATACAATACCCAAAAAGGGGGAGCCGGACAAACAACAAACAAAGATTACCCCCCAAAAGCTACAAAAGGGTTACCCTGTACACCAATCATCCAGGAGACACGAGGAATGGAAGCTAACGTTCTCCCTGTAGAATCGTTGGCCAACAAAGAGGGCCTCATTCCTCCCCAGCCAGATACTCCACAGCCGTGCTATCGGAACCAAAAAGTCATTCCTTTCCCTACTCCTGTTGCAAAACAAGCTCTCGCAAAAGGCAATCAGACCATCCGAGCTGACCCAATCCAGATCAACCCAAAGGCCCCTAACCAAGCAACAACCAAAGAACAAGTGGTCAATGGTTTCCGCCTCCTCCTCACAAAGCCCGCAATTAGGCCCAACATTAGCAAAGAAGCGGGCACAGCGCTCGCGCGTTAAGAGCCTCCCCCTGCGAAGAAGCCACAGGAAGACCCCAATGCGCTGAGGAAGCTTCAGACCCCAGAGGAGCCGGCAATCATGCAAGAGATCGTCCCCCCTGGGGACGGGGAACCAAAGCCAGATATGCCTTACGCGAGGAAAAAAAACCGTCCTTCCAAGTCCAGTGGTCTCGGCCAAGAGAGGGGTGGGCCGCGTAAGCAAGCACGTTCAGTAAAGAGAGAAAATCATCCAGACGCTGATCCAAGAAATTGGCAATAAAACATGGACACCAGCATCCATCCACCCAGCACGAGGCCACCGAAGCCTCCCTATCGTCCGCCAGAGAAAACAAGCGGGGAAAACGATCCTTCAGAGAACCCCCTCCCAACCAATCGTCGAGACAAAAACGGAAGGAATCCCCCTTACCCAACACCGGCTTAAAGAGGAAAAGATTACGCATAAAAACATCCAAAACACCACGCCGAAACGGAGTAAGATGCCCGTAAGCAGCCCCCGCGTCACACCCAACATTGCTTCCCCTAGGAACTCCCGCAGAACAACAAGAAAGAAGTTGTCCTCCTTACCCCATACCCTACTTGCCCATTTAAGCAATAGAGCCTCGTTAACAACCTCCAACCTTCGCACCCCCAGGCCACCATCCCGTTTGGCCCGAGTAACCTCATCCCAAGCCACCAAATGAACCCCCCTTCCCCCCTCCCCCTTCTTACCCCACAAGAAGCCCCGCATACAACGCTCAATACGCAATCGAATTCCCTTGGGCAAATGTCGAGCCGAGAGGAAGAAAATAGGAATAGAGGAAAGCACCACCTTAAGCAGAACGAGACGACCCCCTCTAGATAGCAACGCTGCGCGCCACCCAGCAAGGCGAGCCTCCATCCTCTCCACAACCAAGCGCCAATCCCGGAGCGTGACACGCCCCCGACCAAAGGCAAACCAAGGTATTCCAACGGGAGCCCACTGGGAGGCGAGCCCAACAACCGGCCACACTCCATCGCCTCCTCCTGCGACATCCCGAAAGGGATTACCTTAGACTTAGCCCCATTAATCAAGAGCTTCGATAATTCACTGAAAAGTTCCAGAGTAGTCGCCATACCGGAGACCTCAGAAGTGCCACCCTCAATGAAGCAAATAGTGTCGTCCGCAAATTGAATCAAGGGTACGCGGAGGGTCCCCACAGTGAAGCCCTTGGTCAGCTCCGCCTCGAGCACGCAGTCCAGCATACGAGGCAACACGTCCGCCGCCAACACAAAAAGGAGGGGGGCTAGGGGACACCCCTGCCGCACCCCCCTACGCGGTTGGAAGAAGCCCCCAACCAAACGTCCATTAAACAAGACCGAGAGGGAGGCCGTGGTCACACAGCGGCACACCCAAGAAATCCAAACCTCAGGGAATCCCCTCCTCAAAACAGACCACAAGAACCGCCAATCAATACAATCATACGCCTTGGCGAAATCAATCTTCCAGAGAACGCCCATCTTGTTAGAGCTCTTCCAATCCGCGACCAACTCGAAAGCCACCGCGATGCAATCCGAGATCTGCCTTCCCCTAATGAAGGCGGCCTGGGCCGACGAAATCAACGACTCAAGAACACGAGCAAGCCGCCTCGCTAAGACCTTAGCAATAATAAGATAGATCCCATTCGATAAAGAGATAGGCCTAAAGTCCTCGATGCGGTTAGCTGCTGCAGTCTTAGGGATCAAAACAATGATGGCCCTATTAATTTTATCAAAACCATTGTTCCCTTCACAAAATTCGCTAACAACCTCCAGAACATCATTGGCCACTACATCCAAAAAATCACGGTAGAAAGCAACAGGGAACCCGTCAGGGCCCGGTGAACCATCAGCATTTAAGTCCCAGACGACCTCCTTAATCTCAACCAGGGAGATCGGCCTAATCAGTTCCAAAGAATCCACGGTAGCCAAAGAAGGGGCCCCACGACCCATCCAACGCCACTTGCGATGTGAGCGACACCCATAGGCATGCTTGAAGTGATCTGCAATGGCAAGCCCCATCTCCCTCTCGCCACTAACCAGGGCTCCATTAACAAAAAGAGAGCGAATAGAGTTGTATCGCCTTCTACTGCTGGCCACGCAGTGAAAGAACACAGTATTAACATCGCCCTCCTTGAGCCACTTCAGTCGCGAGCGCTGACGCCACTCCAAGTTCCGTTTCTTGTCCTCCGCGGTGACCGTCTTTTGCGCAACAGTGCGCTCAAGAAGCTCCTTCGACCTCAAATCCCTGTCATTCTCCGTCCGGTCCAGGCGAGCAATGACATCCTCCACTGCCGCTCTAGCAGCCACACGAGCCACGCACGAATCCTTCTTAAACACCGCCAGAAGCTTCCGCAAATAGTCGAGTTTCTAATCAAATCTACGAGCAGCTGACCCCCCAAAAGAAGCCTGGTTCCAGTGGTTGGAAACCAAATCTTTGAAGTTTGGCTCCAGAAGCCAACATTTCTCATAATGAAAAAGACCCCTCGGTCGAAGATCCTCCCCAGAGCCCCACATAATAGGATTGTGATCAGAGAAGGAGCGCGGCCGAGACGACACCGCACACAGAGGAATGCCTCCAAAAGTTTGCCATTAGCCAAGAATCGATCAATCCTAGATCGAGACGCATTATTCCTCCATGTGTAAGAAATATCATCGGGGACCAGCCCCTCCAGAGCTAACTCGTCCAAAACTTCAACAAATTCGCGGGATCTCGGATCATGGCCCCCCCAGCCCCGAAGACGATCCGAAGAATGAGCAGTCACGTTGAAGTCCCCTCCCCCCAAAAGCCAAGGAAGGCCCTCGAAGGCGAAGGCCGCGTCCCGAAGATCCTCCCATAGCTCCCGCCTGAGGACGTGGCACGTTGGCGCATAAATACATGAGAAAGCAATAGGACCAGGGGAGTCAGCCCGAATCAACACCACCGACAGAACATGCCTTCCCACCCTCGAAGAGGAGAAGGAGAAAGCCGTAGAGCACCACGCCACCAGCACGCCACCTGCCGCTCCAACCGCGTCCACCGATCTAAACTCATCCAAAGCGCCCGCACCGAACGACCTCCACAAATTATCATCTACTCCCGCCAATTTCGTTTCTTGGATAAAGGCAATATCACAGCCCCACTCAGAGAATCGCAACCCCAAAGATCGCCGCCTATCCGGGTCCCCAAGGCCTCTAACGTTCCAAGAGAAGACCTTCATTAATGACCTGCAGAGCTCCCCTCGACCAAACTGAGGCCGGCCGCCTCTGCCACAGAATCCCGCAACGTCGGACAAGAATGCTGCACCGAATATCTAAGGCGAGAGCGGTTACGCCTGCGATAGCGCTTCCCTGAGCGCTTGTCCGAAAGGCTCCCCACCGTGGAGGTAGCATCTCCACCAGAAGAAAGCCCGATGGAGCCATCCCCAACATCAGACAACAACGCTGCACCGGTCGGAGACAACCACGAAGAGGCCTCCCGACCCACCGGAGAGGGGAGGGGAGAGCGGGGCAAAATGGAAGGAATAACAGGCGAAATATTTAAATCGGCATCCAAGGACGCCCCAAGCTCTTCTAAGTGGATCCGATGGGCCAAACCCGAAGACGAATCGGGCCGCGACAGAGTATAGTCGGGCACCATTAAAGAAAGGTCGGGCAACAAAACCGGGTCCAAGGGCTGCCACTTCGTTGCCCAAGGTCCGAAATTAAGGGATCCGTTAAAGCCCAACACACCAGAATCGGGCACAGGCCCCGAGAAACTCAACTCCACGGCGTTAGCCGACAAAAACGGACGAGGATGAGAAGGCAAATCGTCCTCGATCGTGGCCAAATCCAAGTAGTCGGCCCTTTCAGACGCCATACACAGCACACGAGGATGCACCTCGAAGGGACCAGAGAAGTTGAACCGAGAAGGCGACGCTTTGGAATATCCCCCGACGCATGCCACCTGGTAGCCATAAGACGAGGCGACGTCTCCAAGCCCCAAGCCATGCTCATCGGCGAAAGAATCCCGACGCGAATGGCAAGTCGCCGGCGCCGGCGAGGGGGCGACAACAGAAAGCTCAACCTTGAATCGCCACCGACCAATTTTCAGAGTTCCGAAGAAGACCTTATCCATCGCATTTTTAAGAAATCCCTTTGAACATTGCAGGAGAATCCGAGCGATCTTCCAATCCGCCCCCGACGAGAGTCCATCATCAACGATTGCCAGAACCTCCCCCCAAGGTTAAGCACCTTGGACAAGGCGGGGACCGTCCGAGAGAGAAATGGCACACCACGCACCTATGCCATACAAACCTCCGTATCAGAGGAGGCACCATCAGCCACCCGCAACATCCTCCAAACAACATCCTCGGAGTCACCATTAGAGATAAGCCTTTCCCGTTGCTCCGGGGAAAGGCCCCGAACGCAGCAACTCGAGGAATCAAGGATTAGGAAATCCCCCGTGAATCGAGGGCCCAAGAAGCCAAAAAGGTGAGAACGTACAGCATCCCACACCACAACAGGCCGCCGCACAAGCCCCACCGCCTCAACAAAGCCAACATCAGCGCGTACCCCCACCTTACGCTCTGCCTTTCCAAGCACCGCCTTCCCAAAGCACGGTCTCCCCAAACACCATCTTCCCATGCACCCCCACCTTACGCTCCGCCTTTCCATGCACCGCCTCCCCATGCACGGTCTCCCCAAACACCATCTTCCCATGCAACCCAAGGATCGAGTGCGACGTCTCCCCCACACCGCTCACCAACGTCGCGGCACCGACACCAAAAGCCCCGCCCGCCACAGAACCCACCACCTGCGCATAAGAGCGAGCCCCCCTAGCACCAAGAAGGCCCAAGCGAACCTTCTCCGACGTCGAAATGCACCCACGCTCCCCCGCCCCGTGCTCCACCGCCGAGAAGGAGGAGCCACCAAGACGAGCATGGGACCAACAGGACGCTTTCCGATGACCCACCTTGCCACATGCATAGCACCGAGGCGGCAACCGACAACCCGAGGCAAGATGGCCATGCACACCGCACCTAAAGCACCTCTTACCCAACTTCCTGTGTGACACTTGCACCCACTCATCCTCCCCCCTCTCCCGCTTCTCGCCACCCTCACCATGCAGAGATGGCCCTGCATCCACCTCCTGCTGCTTCCCCTTCCTCTCCTCGCCCTCCCCACAGGAAGCAGACCCAACCTCCACCCTCGCCGACGTCGCCCCTCCATTCGCCTTCACTCGCCACCAGCGCTCCATCCTCCTTTGCTTCCCCCGTTTGCTCCATCCTCCTTTGCTTCCACCGATGTGTCACATTCTTCCTCGGACCTCACCTCGTTCATTCTTCCAGTGTGAGGCATGTCAGTTGGGAAAGCATCATTGGTCTGCTTTTCCTAGTCGTAAGAGTCAGAGTAGTAGCTCCCTTTTTGAGTTGGTTCATGTGGACATTTTGGGTCTAAGTCATGTACCCAATCACCGTGGACACATTTTATCTAGTGGTTGTAGATGATTTCTCTCATTTGTCCTAGATTTTCTTATTAAAGAATAAATCTGAGGCTAGAAATGTAACAAAATCTTTGATCAACGAAGTAAAGAATATATTTTCATCTATAGTCAAATTTGTGTGAGCTGACAATGCATTGGAATTTTGTACTCTTGCACTCACGGTTCATCTCATCTTGCGGTATTTTTCATCAAACGTCATGTGCCTACACGTTTCAACAAAATGGTGTTGCAAAACGTAAGTATCATTACTTACTTGATGTTACTCGAACCCTTCTCATTCAGAGTCGTGCTCCACATTCGTTATGGGGTGATGGGTTTTTACTGCTTGTTATCTTGTGAATCTCATGCCATCGTCTGTACTGAGTGAGAAAATTCCTTTCTCATTTGCCTTTCTAGAGAAGGATTTCTTCTACTCACTCATGTTTTTGTCTCAATTGCCTTTGTACATCAGTTGTCTCCTGATCTTGATAAGCCCTCTCCTAGAGCTGTAAAATGAGTTTGTTGGGTACTCTATGACACATAAGGGATATAGATGCTATGATCCATTACGCTGGAAATATTATGTTAGTGCTGATGTCTCATTTTTTAGTCGGTGATGTATTTTTCCTCTACAGGAGATAGATTGACTTCATCTGAGTCAAATGATGAGGTCTACATGCCACCTCCTCCTATAAGCCCATTACCACTTCTCGATGTGCCCGTTGTTCCACCTCCACCACCTCTTACTCCACCCTTGTCACGTTATTATACTCGTCGATTGGCTTCTGCTCATGATCCTAGCTTGTCATCCAGCACGCCTCAGGTTTGTTATGAAGACATTGTGTCTATCGATGGGTCTAGAAGTGTGTTTCAGCAGGAACCTTTGCAAGAGGCTGGCATACAGATTGAGGAGATCCCCAATGATTTGGATGTACATATTGCTCTTTGAAAGAAGAAGCGTATGCATGCATCATATCCTTTTGCTTCCCATGTTACTTTTGATCTCATGGCAGGGGATTTCAGGAGGTTTGCAGTTAGTCTATATGCTGTAGAGATTCCAGGGACTTACTAGGATGCCTTGAGAGATAGTCTGTGATGTCTTGCCATGGAAGAGGAGATGGTTACGCTACAATCATGTGGCACATGGAGCTTGATCCTTGCTCCTTCTGTAGCGTCTATCAAGCTTGTAAAAGTCAACCGACTAGGTCGACTAGTCAAGTCGCGGGGTAGTCGACTCGACTAGGCCTAGTCGGTCAGCCTGACTAACCGACCGACTTTTACATTAAGGTTTTATATTTTTTAGTTTTTTGCTTTTTTTAAAAGCAAACTTATTCGAATATGCTTTATGTTATATTTAAAGTCAAATATTTTTTTTTGTTTCATTATGAATGTATAGAAAATGTACAAATCTATGTTAATATATAAGCAAACTTATTCTAATATGCAATAATGTTATATTTAAAGTCAATTACTTCTTATGTTATATTCATTATGAAAGTATAGAAAATGTACAAGTATATGTATAAAAATGATTTACATAAAAAATGTACTAAGCCTTCTCCCACTATAAGTAGGGTTGGCTACACGGATTCTTGCTCAAATCTGTATTGAAAGATTCGACTATTTTTTACGCTGGTCGTCGACTACCTAACGCAACCACTGCAAGAGTGGGATTTAAACCCTGATCTTTTGTGTGGTAGACACACTGTACTACCACTAGACCATTAAGTGGGTACTATAAAAAATAATAATTTTTAATTATTTTAAATATATATATCATTTTTTATTTTTTATATAAAAATGATTTATATATTTAAAATAATTAAAAAAAAAATAAAAAATGACTAATGATCGATTAAATCCTATCAGTTGCCCGACTGTCGATTAATCCTTAGTTAGTGTCCCCGCCGACCGAGTACCGGCTATCGCTTTCTGCAACCTTGCCAGATTGTGCATTCAACATGTCATTCGCTTGCACATGATACCCAAGGACATAGTATCTAACAGAAATTTACTATTTACTTCACATTACTAGGGAGAGTTCATGAGAACCTTGAGGATAGAATTGCGTCTTAATTCAACTTACCATCCACAAATAGACGTACGGTACGAGAGAACTATTCATACTTTGAAGGATTTGATGTGGGCTTGTGCTGTTGATTGGAAGGGATCCTAGAAGGATCATCTTCCACTTGTTGAGTTCACATACAACGACAATTTTGACGTCTCTATTGGCATGTCGCCTTTTGAGTCCTTGTATGGGAGGAGATCTACCACTCCCTTGTGTTGGCAGCAGCTCGGTGACGACATCTTATACACCCCACATATTATTGAGGAAACAACTAGAGTGGTAGAGATTGCTAGGAAGAGGTTGCTGATTGCTCCAGAAAAACCTATGCCGACCAGCAACATCGAGACTTCGAGTTTTAGGTGTTGTATTTTACATCCTAAGTATAATTCATAACCAACTCTATATGCCTATGTATCCATCGTCATTGCATGTTGGTGGTTTTGTGTTCTTACGAGTATCCTTGATGAAGGGAGCATAGAGGGTCGATGCTAGATAAAAGTTTGCCCTGCAGTTTGTGGGACCATTTGAGATTTGGTCAGAGTTGGGACAGTAGCTTAAAGAGTGACCCTTCCCCCACATTTTGAGGGGCATACACGACATATTCTGCGTATCGAATTTACGGGAGTATGTTCGAGATCTTAGGTATGTCATCATCAGCGAGGACTTGACGGTGGAGCCCAACCTCTCTTTCCCTGAGGAGCTTGTTTTGATTCTAGACCATGCTGTCAAGAAGTTGAGGCAGAAAGAGATGCCTTTAGTGAAGGTTCTGTAGCACAACTAGGACATTGAGGAGGCGATGTGGGAGCCTAAGGCTGATGTGACGGAGAAGTATCCTGTTCAACTCTTTTAAGAGTTTTATGGGTTTCGCCTTCTTTGAGATTTTTATGAGTTTAGTCAACGAGGAGGGGACACCGGACACGTAGGGATCAGTCTTTATGGGTAAGTTACGTGCAAAAGACGAATGGTTTAGGGCTTTTTGACCCAGAACCCGTATCCGATTAGACCCGAGCCTATGCGCCCAAGTGGTTTGGCTAACCAGACCACTTGCATTCGCTGAAGCTCCGCCACCAGAGAGATTTTCGCAATCGATCAAAGATCTGAGGATGTTGTTTTGAAGGTCTTGGTGTGTGGAGTCACATGATGGGCACATATATATGCTAAAATGTCACGGAACAACCGTTCCACTCAAGGGAGTGTCGCGGGTGGCGATCCTGATGTACGGTTTTCAATCGTCCTTTTGTCGTCAGATTACTAATGTTTTTATACCGCTTGGTTACGTGGGTTATGGCTACCTATCAATGTTTTCGTTGCAATTCACTGCGATTTTGGGTGCGGCGGGCAACTTATAGAATCATGTTTTTGGATTTTTTTGCCAATCTATGGTTTGTATGTGTGATCCAAGTATGTTTTTTTGATGTGGATATTAGCAGGAACACAATGGTATAGTCGGATCGTCGATCGGAGTGTGTTAATGGGATGTCACTGAAGTGATTCCAGCTATTGTCCCAGTGATGACCGATTATGCACATTGTGCTGATTGATCATGCCTGATCGATCACACACTTGAGGCTGATAGATCATGTTGACCCCAAAATGATCGATCATTCTTGGCTTTTTAATAAAGTTGGATGATTGATCATTATGCGACTGTGGACCCATTTGGACCTTAAAATTGATAGAATTTGATCCTGAGAATGATGTAGACCTTAGAACACATTAATGCATATGTTATTTGTTTGGATTATATCAATAAACACATCCGATATAACTTAAATCGAAAATAAATGAGCTAATGGATTCGATGAGGTTCGATGGGGATGAGCAATGAGCATTATGCAAATACCTTAAAACTTCATTCCGAGTTTTGGCTCGTAGATCTACGGTTCCGTTTGTAGTTTCGGTTCCATGCCACATTGTATGACTTTCAGTGGCATGGGGGTAGCTTGGAGTGGCGGCGCCAAGGGAGGGGAATATGACCTGGGGTTCTCGGGTCGAAGCTCAGATGGTCGCGATCTCGGTAGGTTATTGGTCGGGGGACGTACTGCTTGGCGCAACAAAGTGCCCTTTTTGCCCAGTGTACAACCTCAGTTTCGTATGCACGGAGCTAAGTATCTATGGTCGGTTGTTTGTGCTTCACTTCTTTTACTTAAGATTGACCCTTATGTACTGGTTAGTGTAGGCTACATTGGTATCCTGAGAGTTAGTCTTAAGCGAGGAGGTTCGAGAGTTATGGGTTTATCGGAAGGAGAAGGATTTGGTCGGGTTCAAGACTAGATTTTCCAAGGGTCGGTTACAGATCGGTGGAATGAGTTGGCATACGATAAAATGTGGGGTTGAATTGCATACGATAAAGTACAGGGTTATAGGATTTGTATCGAGGGCACCTAGTGAACGTGTTGGAAACTTAGGTAGGATATTGTACTTTATTGCATGCCTTCAGAAGCACCGCAATCCTAAGGGCTCGTCTGGTTACCAAGTTATCCTGGGTAACCCGGTTTACCCATTGCATTCTTAGGTTGAAATTCCATCACAAACCAATGTGACATCACATCACATTTCTCATTTCAATCGTCTCCAACCCTCCCCATCATCCAAACAACTACTATTACAGGAGGTTACCCTAACCCAACCCAATTACCAAACATGCCCTAAGGATCCAGTACCTTAGAGTCATAATGTGAGGTTCCACGTGAACCAAGATGACATATTTTCCACAATGCTAGTATAACGAGGATAAGAATATTTTTTTGAAATCCATAAACGAGGAGGATATACTCGATGGTGCACACCCCAGAGTTTTATTTAAAATACAAAGATAAAAAGAAGGGGGGGAAAAGAACAAACACACGCCGAAACTACCGAACCATTACAATGCCCAATCCTCCACCAAGTGTTTTGCAAAAATCCCCACGTTCTCCTTATAGAATCTTTGGCCCGAGAACAGCAAATCATTCTTACCCCGCCAAATCGCCTACAATATGGCCACTGGATATAGTATCTCCTTCGTCGGCCTATCCTTATTTGCCAGTAACACATTCCAGAAGGTCTGGAGATCGTCCGTGCAGCACCACTCCAAGCCAACCCCCTGCCAAAGTTGAATCTCCATGGGACACAAGAAGAAGAGGTGTTCCACGGATTCAATCGCCTCATTGCATAGCAGACACCTGTCAGAGATGGAACCTAAAATCCTGGCACATCGGTCTCTCGTCATCAGCCTCAATCTCCTGAGCAGCCAAAGGAAGAAACCAATTCTCTCAGGAAGCTTGAGAGCCCAGATAAAAGCACAATCCCGGATAAGAATCTCCGATTGCGATGGCAGCGGCCAGGAGATAGCCCCAAAGGCCTTCTTGGCCGTGAACGGAGCTTCCCGCCAACACCAGCGGTCACGCCCCCTCCGAAGGACGCCCCACCTCCTCACAGCATCGAGCAAAGCCGAGAAATCCTCCAATCTCTGGTCGAAGAAGTTTGCGGAGAAAGTGGGGGCACCGATTACCATCAAGCCAAATGGCCGCAACCGAACACAATTTGTCCTCCACCAGGGCATACAAGCGAGGGAAGCACGCGCAGAGCCCCCCCCCCCCCCCCCCCCCCCCCCCCGTCCAATCGTCCGTCCAAAAAGAGAATGAGTCCCCCCACCAAGGACCGGTTTAAAAAAGCCCGATATTCTTCAAGAAAACCTCCACGACCCCCCTCCAAAAAGGGGTGGGGGAGGCTACCCGGGTGACCTGCGAAGGCAACGCCCCCCCCACATTATAGATCCTTCGTACCACCTCGCAGCAGAGATCATCCCCCTGCCCCCAGATCCTGCAAGCCCATTTGAGCAGCAAGGCGTCGTTCATTTGCTCGATCGACTTCACTCCCAAACCTCCCCTGATCCTTCCTGTGCGTAATATCCTCCCACCCAACCAGGTGGACCCCTCTCGCCCCACCATTCTGCTTCCCCCATAAAAAGGCACGCATCTGCTTCCCCCATATTGAATTTATGTTTTCTTGTCAGCTACAATATAGTTTGGGTTTACACAGTTACTTGCTTTTGTACAGTTTCCAACCTTTAGTTCGTTTGCCTGGATTGTTGTTTTAGTACCGCACTGGGCAACTTTGCTCATGATGTACCTACTTTTCGTGAATTTGGAAGGTTTTTTTAGGAGCAAACCACAACGGTGAGCGGCTTGTTGGTTCAGTTCTGTTGCTTTTGGTTGAGTTACTTTTGGTTTGTTGACACTTTTGTGGTTTTTACTGTTTTTACTTGTACCATTTTAGGAGATAATGTATGCATTATGTATGGACATTTCACATGTATGTTATATTTTGTAAACATGGTTTGATGAATGTAAATGGAAAAAGTTTATTGTATTTTCTACTGTCTTTTAATGCTATGTATTTTATCTTGGTTTTATGCTTCGAATGTGGAATTATAGGCGTGGATTTTGCTGAGTATACAAGTCCTGTCGACGTCATAGCATGTCATTACAGTCCTTTTATAGAACACCTTGTTGGGCACTCAAATGGCGATTTCATATGTCTATGGCCCTTGCTTTCAGGCGTTAAGAATGTATTTATGGGCAGATCTCCGAGATGCTAGAAGTACTTTCCCTGGGGTGGCCTAGCTCGTCGAAGGAGACTTCAACGTTTCTCTGCGTTCTACAGACCGACCTCGTTTGAGAGGGGCCAGGATTTTGGATCCGTCAATTTTGCCGAGCTGATTGATGAATTAGAGCTTGAGGTGATTAATGCTTCATACAAAAGATATACATGGATAAACTCTGGCACATGTTCTCGTATTGATCATTTCTGGCCTCTAACGGAGCTTCTTGATGCATTTTCTCTTTTAACTTCCACATCCTGACCTCATACCAGATCGAACATACAACATTTTTTTGGGACTCAGGTGTTGTCTCGCCAACTGCGGGGTTTCTTAAAATTTGAGCACACCTAGCTACCGGTTGAAAATTTTCAGAGATTTGATTTCCAACCACTAGACGTCAATTGTGGTCTAAGGATTCACAACGTCACACATGGCTCAGAAGTAAAAGACCTCTTGTGTCCTCCAACCTATCAATTCTACACACTTCTGTGTCTGCCTCCGCATGACGGGTGACAGGCTCTTCTAGCCTCAACACAAAAAATAATACTGGCTAAAGATAAGAAGCGTGTGGTAGAGTCGAAACGGAGATTGCAACTTCCTTGGCTCAAAGAGGAAATGCAAACACAACTTTTTTCCCTATAGAGTGCCAGTGGGAGATGCCGTCATAACTTTATTAACTCTATGGTAATGAATGGAAGGAAGGTGATCATGAATTGGAGAGGGCAATTGCTGATCATTTTCGCGATTTCTCGAGAAGAAACTGAGTTAGACCTTGGAGATGGTTTGGCCAAGAGGCCTCTCACCTTTCTGAACAACATGCTTCGGAGGAGGTAAAGTTGCAGTATGGAACTTGAATGTTGATGGTGCACGTAGTCCTGATGGGTTCCCCATTTTTTTCTTCGAGAATTTTTAGCGATGGTGGGAAGTGATGTCATGGATGTCGTGGAGGAGTTTGCTTGTAGAATTTTGGTTGTGAGAGACGTAACAAGGCTCTTATTTTTCTTCTGTTACCTAAGGAGATATATGAGAGAGTGGAAGATTTATGGCCGATTGCACTATCCAATGCTATCTATTTGATAATAGCAAAGGTCTTGACAATTAGGTTGAACATGGTTTTGGAGCACATCATTTCACTGCTCCAATCCGCATTTGTCTCGGGAAGACAGGTTGCAGATAGTTTACACCATTGAAGATATCATTATTCCTCTTTTGCAATATACATATGACACCATCTTCTTTATTGATGTGGGCCAAGAGGAGGCTAAAGGAATGACAATGATGTTGGAGATTTTTAACAAATGTCTGGGCTTTTTCTCTATCACGGAAAATCTACGGCTATCATGTTTGGTCATTCAGACATACATGTGTGTGCATATGTTGTGAGGAGTAGGGTATGGAGTGAGGCTCTCTCTCGTTTTGCTATTTGAGCCTTCTCTGTCAGTATGTAGAATTAAGATGTCTGATTGTTTGCCTATCATTGAGAATATGGAGAAAAGGCCCTCAGGGTAGAAGGCTACTATTTTATCCCGTGGTGGGATGATTGGGGCTGGTAAAGGCAGTTCTCTCAGCTATTCATGTTTTCTTCACGTCGTCTCGTTTTCTCCCCATTGGTATCGGGCACTGTTTGGAAATGATCATGCATAAATTTCTTCGAGGCAAAATTGGTCAGGATGGGTCGGGGGTGCTCCTACTTGATTGGAGACGGTTACATTGCCAAAGGTGGTTGGTGGCCTTGGGATCACACGCGTGGAAATCATGAATGGGGCTCTTCTACTAAAATGGGATAGTAGGATTTGGGGCATAAGTGAAAACTTGTGTTGCAAACTCATTCGCAACATTTATAACATCAGAGTCCAAGGCAATATGTCCCAGCACCCGAATTTTCTCCCTTCAGCTTTTTAAAAAGGCATCAACTCGGTGTTATCTCACTTCCACGAACTCTTTCATCCGGTACTTGATGATGGTAAATCTCTTGCCTTTTGGACTGATAACTGGATGGGGAGGGACATTTTCCCTCTAGGTTCCCCCACTTATTTGCTGCGGCTGTTAACCAAGAAGCATGGGTGTTGGATTATTGGTTAGACGACAACTGGATGCCTTCATGTTTGACAGCTTTTTCTGATCAACACTTAGTGATTTCCTTCTTTTGGAATCCTTGAGATAGGTTGATAGACGAGCGAGATACATTGGAAAGGGTAACTCATTTTTGGTTAAAAGAGCCTACAAAGCTATTACTGGACACCACTTCTGAGGATAGATGCTTTGATTCATGACTGAGACTTTATATGGGAGTTAAATCTACAGAGTAGATTTGATTTCTTTATGTGGCTACTGCTAGAAAATAGGAATGCGGAAACAAAATGATAAACAGAGCTTGAAATACGAAAAGATAAACTTGGGACATAGGGATTTTAACGTGGAATCTTACTCCCTATCGAGCGGGATGAAAACACGGGAGAGCGCCTCAAAAGGCTGATTCATTCATTGAACTTTTTGACTAGATAAATGGGGTGAGGGGCTTCTTATAGTCCTAATTGAGTCTCCACATCTCACAACTGGTAGATGTGGGACTAAAAACTGGGATGTGCTCTCACATAAGTAACACATAACCAAATACTCCAACATTCCCTCTCTAGCTGGAGCATGCGATGCTCAGCTTGGACAAACAAAAAGAAATCTCAAACTCGAGCTATATGACACTACGGACAATATCAACTCAACGTGCACAACTGTCGGCTGCTGTCGAGGACGTTGCTTCTAATGTCGTGCAAGTGAGGAGGACACAACGGGCTGGAATGTGAGTCAAACTGAATCTCCTCGTCGGAGAGCATGTGCTCTGTACTATGCCTATCAGAGTCATTGTAACGGGAAATGAGTCTCTGCCTGGAGAACTCTGGCCCGCCACAACATGTGGACAACTGCTCCATCTATGAAGGGGTCGAACTGAAAAGCCTGAAGTGCAATCCTCATCGGAGTTCATGGTCGTTGGAGAATGGAGTCTGAAGAAGTCTCCATGTCAGAGAACTAGGTGTCTCCCATCTGGCTCAGAGATTGGGATCTCTGCTCTGGAGTCCCTATGAAACCACATGAAAACCCTAGCCCACATGGCACAGGAAATAAGATCTCTACTCTGGAGTCCCTATGGATCACATGAAAACCTTGACTGACAAAACAAGAATGACTGGGACCACAAGAACATGATCGAAGGCATGTGCGAATGAAATCGAAGACTCGAAATCTGATCCTCGAGTCTGAACAACTGTAGAGTTTGAAATCTGAATGGGCTGGAATATGGAGTCTGGAGAATCTGGATTTGACTCGGACCTGTAACTCTACAAGATACTCCCCCTTTCTCCCATACTTGTCGGAAATAATGAAATCAACAACGTTGGGAAAAGACAAGATAATGGGGGAGAAACAAACACAAATAAGCCGTCACTCATTTTTTTCGGCTTTTCTTGCCAATTTTTTTCTTCGACTATTTCCGTTTTTTATTAGCCATCTCATTATTTAATAAGCTGTTCATCATTTTTTTTCGGTATTCTCTTTTTTAATCATTTTTGTTTCGTACGGTTTTTTGTACGATTCTCCCCCCTTTTTTATAATATGACTCGGTGAGCCTCATTTTTTTCTTAATAGTTGGCCCAAATAGGTCGTTAATACATAGCAGGCAAGGGAGGGGGGGTCTCCTCTTTCAAACCTAGGGTTCCCTATCATCCCTTGATGAAGAGGCGTCGCCACCTGCGAGCAGCATTGGGAAACCACCTGGATCTGGAGAGCTTCACGATGTGCGTCGACAGAAGATGAGAGGAAGAGCGACGACGTCGACTGGATCTCGCAAGGATCGAGCATCGAGTGTTCTCTGTCCACGCTGTCGAAAGTATGTCTTGGGGAGCGTCGCATAGAGGCACTCGTCGAGGCGCGCAACGGAGAGAGGTTCACGCGAAGAAGTAGGGTTATGCGGGTAGGCGGAGCATCCAAATCTTGCGCAGCCCGTCACCTTTTTTGTATTTTCCCCATCATATCTTGATGTGTCTGGAGAATTGGGATGCTTCGAGCGCCACCACTGGATAAGGGTGGTTGGGCCTGGAGGTAGCGGTGGGTGCGTCGCCTAGAACCCGAGAGGGCTTCGCCTGAAGTAGAGGAGGGCGGCATCGTCGTTGTAGGAGGGCGGAACTGCCACGACAAAGATGCTCGATTCAAGTGCCGCTCGAGGTCAGGGTTCACGAGAAACCATGCTCTTGGAAAAGGAGAACTGGTCCTGGTGATTGTGCTTCTTGGAACTGCTGCAGCTGTCCGCAAAAGGGCCTCCTGGATTTGACTGTATGTGTGCAGAAAGTTGCGCACCAATATGAGATGCAAGCCGCTAGCCCAAGAATAAAAAAAGTCGTTGAAACTTTGGCTGAAATCAAGGTTCATGATATTGAACATCGAATCTGGATCTTTAACCGATCATACATATTTTCGAACAACTGAGCGAACAAATTATAAACATAAAAAACCTTGAGAATCGAACCTGCTCTGATACCATGTTAGAAAATAGGAATGCAGAAGGGAAATGATAAACAGAGCTTGAATTGGAAATATAAACTTGGAAAAACACGAGATTTTAACGTGGAACCCCTACTCCCTAAGGAGCGGGATGAAACTACAGGAGAATGCCTCAAAGGGATGATATTAATTGAACTTTCTCAATAGATACATGTGGTGAGGGGCTTCTTATATAGCCCTCACTAAGTCTCCACATCTCACAACTGGTAGATGTGATCATGTGGGACTAAAGACTTGGATGTGGTAAATGGATCCTAGAGTGATCCATTTACGCATCTCTCACATCAGTGACACATAATCAAATATTCCAACAACTAATGCGTAGAAAGTGCATTATGACAAGGGACCATTGTGCAAGACTTTTCACGGATATCTCCAACAGGTGCCCCTTTTGCGAAACAAAGATTGAGACGGTGGTTTATCTATTATTCCTTTGTGTGAAAACATCCCCAATCTGGACGGAGCTAGGTGTGGATTGGCTGAATCTTCAGAATATGAAAAATGCTTTGTGATGCACTGATTGACTTAAAGTGTCGACCTAGAGAGGACCGCCTGCGGCCGATCGCAAGTATCTGGGCAATTTGGTTGGTTAGAAATGGTGCACTCTTTTCCTTGCGTTTTTTATTGTGAGAATGTAATTTTCCACTCTAGGACTCTTCTCGAGTCTTGGCTTCTGTAAGTCTTCCTTTAATTTTCGTCGTTTTTAATATATTTGGGGTGGACACCTTAGCGTATTTCCCTCTTTTTTGACTTAAAAAAAGAATTTGAATGGATATGTGGTAAATGATTCTCTCAAATTTGTCTTGCAGTTTTTTTTAAATCAGTTTTACATGGTGGCCTACGAGCAAAAAGTGCCACAAGAAGCTTTTTAGGATCCTGCTAAAGATGACGATGTATTGTTGTGTTAACCTAATTGTGCTCTTTTCCAAAAAGAACTTAATTGTGCTAGAAAAGTGGCTTAGGGTTTCAGGTGTACAAACGAACGTGTATTCTTTTAAGAAAAATCTGCACGACATAATCGGAAGCTTGATGGAGGAGAGAAGTTTAAAAGAGAACTAAAATGACAAGGAAATGTTTCAATTTTTTTCCATGAGCAAATAGATGAAAACTTAAGAAAAATCATGTGGAGAACTTAAGTGAAAATCGTGTGTTTATTTTGTATTTTGATTATAACATATCTATAACCAAACAACGACTTATGTACATACTTCATTTGGACTGGCAGAATTAGCTGATATCTGTATTAATCTGCACCGAGGATTACCTAGGGTCTTTACCTTTTCACATGATTATGGAGAAATTTAAAAAACCTATGCTGAAGAAGATGTCTCGGTGTATTTTATTTGCAGGTGATATCGTATTAGTGGGTCAGACATGAGATGTGCTAAGTGAATACTCATTTTATTTTGAAGAAGGATTTTTTAAAATCCTTGGTTCGATCTTTGGATAGTTGGACATGTAGGATGATTGAATTGGAGGGGAGCTTCAGGCATTCTCAGTGATAAGAAATTACTTTTAAAGCTCATAGGTATGTACTATGAAGCTGCAACGAGGCTTATAATGCTTTAAAGGAGAAGGATTTTTGGTGATTAACTATATACATGTTGTTAGAATGTCTGGTTACTCACATCGAGAGGGATCATATTTATTTTGAAAAAGTATTAGACAAAAGGTTAATGTGGCATCATAGAAGATAAAATGAGAGAAATTTGTCTTAGGTGTTTTAGACATCTACAAAGCAGTTCATCCCATGTCCTTTTATTAAAAAAAAGGAGGAAACACATGATGATATGTCCCATATATTAATTA
Organism: Ottelia alismoides; assembly: GCA_037367405.1. Lineage (NCBI taxonomy): Eukaryota > Viridiplantae > Streptophyta > Magnoliopsida > Alismatales > Hydrocharitaceae > Ottelia > Ottelia alismoides. Next base: position 239,275 of record JAZKJV010000522.1, on the reverse strand, counting down.
GAAATTAATATATTACAAAACTCGAGTACAGTCTTTGATTGATTTTTTTAGACAATAAAAAGGGGAAACACAAAGATATTTGCCTTAAATATATTAAATTAATGGAAAAAATACTAGGGTTATCTTACAAGAGCCATGACTTGAGGAGAGTTTTGGGATGGTGGACGATATTTTCTATATAGAAATGGTCTGAATCTGAACTAAAGATAAATTGTTTCGGCACAACCAAATAACCCAAATAGCTGCTATTGTGTGAAGCATCTCTCTATTGGCATGGAATCTTGCATTGAAAACCGAGACCCAAAAGCTCACAAGGTTGCTCGAGTGCACCCATCTGATCTCAACTGCTGCAAAACAAGTTGTCATCTCCCAAGTGAAGAAACTGCCTCCACCGCCTCATTGCGAAGTAGGCATCTATCATTGCCACTCGATATGAGCATATATCGTTGGTCTTTTGTCAAGATTCACTCTCGATGCATCAACCAGAGGAAGTCTCTAATACATGATGGAACTTTCAAGTTCCAAATAAATATGCAGTATCGAACAAGATCCTCGGGCATCGGATCTAGTGATCAGTCTTGATCCATCCAAAAAATTGATAGCATTATGAAGTTCCATGAATTCCTCCATGCATTGGTCAGAAAAAATAGAGTGGAAAGTGGGTGTTCAAGTTTCATAGCCCCAACACTCCAACACCAGTGCACCACGCTATGAAGGTAGAGCAAATAAGCACAGAAATCGAGACACTAACGCCCCTTCAGCAATCCATTTTTTATCCAGGAGGCAAAAAGCAACCATCCTTTGGGATTGGTTGGAAGAGCCAAGGGAGCCGATGCATGGGGGTACGACTGCAAATGAGTGTTTACAGTGAAGCACCATGCAAATGCCAGTATTGATTGCTTCAAGGCTAGACTTAGGGCTCTTGAGTTCAACCAGACTTATGGGATGGACTATCAGGATATATTCTCTCCCATGGTGTACGACATTCTACACTTTGGATCCTTCTCTCTGTTGTCGTGATCGGGACTGGTCCTTATCCGAACTTCATGTGAAGAATGCATTTCTTTATGGTGACTTGCATGAGGAAGTCTACATGCAACAACCATCATGATTTGCTGTTGAAGGGGGGTATCAGATGGTTTGCAAACTTCATAAGGCTATCTATGGCCTTAAGTAGAGTCTCAGAGCATGGTTTCAGAAGCTCTCAAACTTGATAGAGCAGCAAGGCTTTACGAGATCAACTGCAGAGTATTTAGTATCTGTTCAAAGGGCTCGAAGAGATATCATTGTTATTACTGATATATGTTGATGTTGATGATATCATTATTACAGGAGATGATGTGCATGATATTAATGTGGCCAAGGAGTTACTTGGACAATAGTTTATCACCAAGGACCTTGGTGAGTTACGCTACTTCCTAAGGCTTGAGTTCGCCAGGAACCAACGTGTTCTTGTGATGATCCAGAGGAAGTATGTTACTGATCTCCTCTCAGAGACATGCATGGCATATTGCAGGCTTGCCACTACTCCCATGGACTTCAACGTGAAGCTATATGATGATATAGAGGAGGTCGACAAGTGGTGATACATGGACTAGTTGGGAAGGTCCTCTATGTGATCATCACCATGCCAAACATTTCTTTTGTTGTGAGTAGAGTTAGTCAGTTTATGGAGCAGCTGAGACATGCATATATAAATGCAATTCACATGATTCTGAGGTATCTGACGTCCTTTTCAGCTAATGGATTGCTCTTTAGTAGAGGTCTACAGGGATATCCTTTGCCATATCGGCATGTGCAAATGCGGACTATACAAGATGTCCCAAGAATAGGAAATCTATCTCGGGCTTCGCAGTGTTCGTAAGGAGTTATTTGGTGTCATGTGAGAGCAATAAATGGTGACTGTGGTTGCCAAATCTAGTGCAGAGTCAGGGTACATAGCCATGGCTCAAGGGAGTACTGAGATGATGTGGGTTAGATTTGTTTCGATTGACCTTGCTTTTGGTGCACCTCTTCCCATGCATCTACAATGCGACAATCAGACAACTCTTTTCATTGCCTACAATCCTGCTTTTCATGTGAGAACTAAACACATCGAGGTTAATTGTCACTATACACGTGCAAGGGCAGAGCCAAGAATTTTATCAGGGGGAGGGGGGTGTATATATCTATCATGTATAGGTAAAAAATGGAAAAAATATATTTTAGAATGATATTTTCTTAAATAAAGAATAATTTCAAATGGAATTTTAAAAATTGGATAAACTTACAATTTTAATGTTACTATATCAATAAGGTATAGATTATCATGTTAGATGGTGATTTTTTAGTATTTTTAGTTAAAGAATTTCATATCTAAAAGGAAACAACAAACTTATTTCATTTACAAAGAGACTTAGAAATAATGGGATAGATAAATGAGCTCCAATCTCATTTTATATCAAATTATACTTTTAATTTTAATAGTTAAAAGTGAGTAAAATTATTTTTAACAAAAGAACGGATGGAGAGAGAGGTAAAATGAGTAGAATTACTTGTTTTGGCAAAAGATAGATGAAGAGAGATTTTGAACCCTGTTCTTAAAATAAAAAAACCCACTAACCTCCAGCCCTTCGAGTATTTAGTGCAAATACTTATAAAACATTATACTTAAATATTGAGCAGGGTCATATCAAAAACTAACAACGCTATAAGTGAAATGTAATAATCAAGGAGGGGCCATGGCCCCCTAAGGCATATGCTAGTTCCACCCATGCACACGTGACATGATTCATAAGAGATTTGTCTCTACTTCCCACGCCAGCTTAGGAGAACAGATAAAAGACATTGTCACCAAGACTCAAATCAAAGGGCCATTTTAGAGATGTTGTTCCAAGCTGTGAGCATGATTGTATCTATGTTCATCTTGAGAGGGAGTGTTGAGAGTTATTTTATCTTGTCCTATTTATGTATTCTTGTTTTCTTTCTATCTATATTAAGCAATTTGTTCAACATAGTTTCTCCTCTCTATTAAAAAAAACCCTAAGGCCAGATGAATATACAGTTTGTTATTTTCTTCCAACATAAACCATGGTCAACCCCAAAAGGACCTTAGCCTAATTTCCAAAAAACACTCCCATTTATGAATTTTCCGACACAAACTAATTTTTACTATGTATGCTTACATCATGCTATGTGGAACATAATTATTAAATTTGATGTAGAACAACCAGTTTGGGCATTTAATCAACATGCAGAATCTGGGTTGACACTGTTGTATCCAAGTTTCCCTTGTTACGTTTAGTTGATTACAGTTTCCTATCGTCACATTTTAGCCGGTCAAACTTTCCATTGGAGTCAACTCTTTATGAAATTTATTGTGCATGTATTCTTCTGAAGAGACTTAAAAGGGAAGTATGCTTATTTATGGTAATGCTTTGAAGTGTACGTTCTTTTAAGTCCTTTGGCAAAACCTTTCTGGAAATAATTATTGTTGCTGTTGAAAAAATCACACTCCATGAGAGCTTAACTATAATGGTACCTGTTGAAAGAAATGGGCAACTTGTTATTCAAGGGAACCTTAGCCTCTCTTATATAGGGAGAGACCTCACGGGTAAAATACATAGTAGTCCAGAGAACAATAAGAAAATACGAAAAGGTACATATAATAATAATACTCTCTACACTCCCTCTCAAGGTGGAGCATAGATGTCGATCATGCTCAGCTTGGAAGAGCACATATGGAAGGATCCTCTGAGCAATGGCTTGGTGAGTATGTCAACAGTCTGATCCCCTGAGCTCACATGAGATGTAGATATTAAGCCTCTCTGGATCAAGTCTCTAGTATAGTGGCAGTCAACTTCAATATGCTTTGTTCTCTCATGGAATGCTGGAATAAACAATGCTGCCTGATTGTCGCACTGAAGCTGCATAGGTAAAGGTACGGCTATATGTAGATCCTCTAGCACAGATCGAACCCACATCATCTCCGTGCTTACTTGCGCCATGGCCCTATATTCTGATTCTGCACTGGACCTTGCCACAATAGCTTGCTTCTTGCTTTTCCAAGAGACCAAAGAGCTCCCAATAAAGACGATCCTTAGGGCATCCTGCATAATCGGCATCTACACATGCTGAAATAGATAGATCTGTGCCCTTTCGGAATAGCAACCCTGAACCTGGAGAAGACTTTAGATACCTTAGTATCATGTACACGACATCCATATGAACTTGTCTTGGTTGCTCCATAAATTGACTCACCCGACTTACTGCAAAGGCAATATCAGGTCGAGTTATGGTAATATAGAGGAGCTTACCCACCATTTCTCTATATCTCCTCTTGTCTACTTCAGCAGAGTCATCATCATACAGCTTCATGCTTGGATCCATGGGAATACTCGAGGGTTTGCATCCAGCCATGCCTGTTTCAGTTAAGAAATCTGTAATGTACTTCCTTTGGGTCATCACTAGTCCCTATGCGTTCCTGGCAAATTCCAACCTCAGAAAGTATCTTAGGGTTCCAAGACCCTTCGTGACGAACTGACGGCCTAGGAACGCTTTTGCCCTCTCTATTCCCTGAACATCATCTCCTGTAACCAGAATATCATCAACATAGACCATGATGACAACCGTACCTGTAGAAGACTTCTAGATAAACAGTGAGTGGTCTGCATTCGATCTCTTGAACCCCTGTCGTTCAATCAGATGAGAAAGTTTCTGGAACCACGCCCTTGGGCTCTGTTTAAGGCCATAAATTACCTTGTGAAGTCTACACACCATATGCTTCTCCCCCTCAGCAGTAAACTCTGGTGGCTGCTGCATGTAGACTTCCTCCTGCAGATCTCCATACAAGAAAGCATTCTTGACATCAAGTTGAGATATAGGACAGTCACATACCACTGCAACTGATAAGAGTATGCGAAGGGTAGAATGACGAGCCACCGGAGAAAATGTATCCATATAGTCCAGACCATAGGTCTGTGTGAAACCTCGCGCGACCAACCGAGCCTTGTATCTATCTAGACTGCCATCTGCATGGTATTTAATTGTGAATACCCATTTACAGCTAACAATGGATGCGTCTGGAGGAGCAGTAACCAAGCTCCATGTACCACGAGACTGTAAGGCACGCATCTCATCTTCCATAGCTAATCGCCATGAATCAATCATCATAGCTTCCTGATAGGTCCGTGGTATGTCTACGGACGAGAAAGCTGCAGCAAATCTTTGAAAGTCGCCTGTGAGGCGATGAAACGAGACCTGAGAAGCAAGGGGATAAGATGCACACGTCCTCTTTTGCTTTCGGATAGCAATGGGAATATCTAGGTCATCGTCCACTGTACTGGATGGTAAAGTCTCCTGCAATGAAGAATCCTGCACATGTACCATATCTGACCCGTCAGTAGTAGTGTCATCAAAACATACCTGAGGCGTGATGGATGTCTGACGTGTAGCCTGAGCAGGACCTGACCGACGCGTATAGAATTTTGGTAAAGGTCCCATGTGCAGAATTCCAGGGCATTATCTGTTCGAACATATTTGACAGTAGAAGAAAAAACATTCTGCACTTCATTAATAAAATTTTTAATCACATCTCCTGCTTCAGATTTATTCTTTAAAAGAAAGACCCAAGAGACACGAGAGAAATCATCCACTACAACTAGATAGAACCTGTGTCCCTGATAATCGGGAACACAACTCGGACCCCAAATATCAATATGCAACAACTCAAACGGGGAGCAACTGCTCCGACTCTGATGACTAGGAAAGCTTGACCTATGATGCTTTCCCAACTGACATGCTTCACAGCGAAAGGTAGAACTGGGAGAGATCTGAGGCAGAAGGTGTCACATTTTTTGGAGCGGGAGATGACCAAAGCGAAGATGCCATATGTACAGAGATACTGGTCCGGCGGAATAAGAAGAGACGCCAGCATAAGAATTCCGGACCAGCCGATACAAACCATTCTGCTCAGAGCCACAGCCAATCATGCTGCCCGTTAGTATGTCCTGAAAAATAAGAGAAGAGGGGTCAAATATAGCACGACAGTGCAAATCCTTCGTAATCTGACTAATAGACAACATATTCATGGAGAATGCGGGAGCATGCATAACATTCTGTAGATGCATGAAAGGAGATAGAACGACCTCCCCCTGTCCAATAAGGGGGAATGTGTACCATCTGCGATCTGTACTGAACGGCCATGGGGAATGCCCCTGTATGACTCAAGTCTCTCTCGATCTCGGCAGATGTGATGTGTGGCACCAGAATCGATAATCCAATCAGATATATCATGACAAGACGTAAATGCAGTAGCACTACCTAAGGTACTAGCGACAACAGAGGAACTGGCAGAGGCAGAGGCAGCGACATCAGAAGGTCCATCAGAAGAACCAGCAGAAGATTGTGGCATAATATCACGTAGACGTGCCACAAGCTCATCAAAACGGTTGTCTGCATTGGATGCTGACTGGGGCAGAACATGCTCAGCTACACGTGCCGATGCTGGGAACCCATGCTTAGAGTAGCATGTATCCTCCGAGTGACCTGTACGGTGACAGTATGAGCAAGGGTGACGAAAGCGACCACCTCCACGTCCACGTCCACGACCAGAAGTCTGACCACCTCTCCCACGCGATACTGACATCGCCGATGGGGGTGGAGTAGATGAGCTGGAAGACACAGATATGAGACTGAGCCTCCTGTAAACATCCTCCATAGGAGGAATCACTGCATCGGCCAAAATCTGAGATCAGACAGCCTCGTACTCAGGGTCTAGGGCTGCAAGTAGAACGCTTACCATGGTGGCATTCCTAAAAGTCTTCTGTTGCTCAGGGGTTGCAGTAAGTGGAATGGTACTTTATAGCTTCTCAAACATCCCTCTCAGGGACGTGTACAAGGAGTGAAGTGGTCTGCCGTTCTGTTTCATCGTGAATATATCATGTTGAAGCTGTAACATCTTGGTCTCATTCCGCACTTGGGAATACGTTGCAGCCAGAATATCCCACATCGCCTTGGCAGTAGGCTGATGTAGGACATCATTTGCGATCTCCATCGACAGTGTGCCTGACAGCCAAACCTTGGCATACGAATCATCAGCCTCCCACGAGGCATATATCCCTGTCTTCTCTGCGGGCTCATCATCGGTAAGAATGTGCTTCTTACCGTTCGACTTCATGAGACTCATGAACTGCATCGCCCAGAGCTCATAGTTCGACCCATCCATTTTGACTATTGGCGCAGGACCTTTGAACGCGCCTTTGGAGGGCATATCAACCTTGGATTCTGATATATCGTCGCTGAAGAAGAACTAGGGTTTGTAGGCAGAGTGACAGATGTCTACACAAACTGCATAGGATTTGAGTGCGTATGTAGACGTTACGCACCCAAATCCATATATCCGTAGAACGAGTCGGCTACGATCAAGCCGAGAGGTGGCGCTGTGGTAACGGCTAGGGCTGGAACCAGTAGCCGATTAGGGCACGACCAAGTTGAAGGAGGCGGGGACCTCGGATTGGGGCTGGGGTACCGGGCTAGGGCACGGCGGTGGCAGAGCCCAGGAGCAGCAGGGCTGTTGACGGCGGGGCCCCTCAGCGGGGACTGGGAATCGGCGAGGAGAGGCGGCGAGGATCGGAGGGCCCGGGCGGGTGGGGGGCTGGATTTTGGCGGGGGCGGCGGAGAGGGCCCGAGAGGAGAAGGGCGGCGGCGATGGAAAGGAGGGGGGGCGGGTGGGATGAGCCCTAGGGTTTAGGCTCTGATACCATGTTGAAAGAAATGGGCAACTCGTTATTCAAGGGAACCTAGCCTCTCTTATATAGGGAGAGACCTCACGGGTAAAATACATAGTAGTCCAGAGAACAATAAGAAAATACGAAAAGGTACATATAATAATAATACTCTACAGTACCGTGCATTCATTTTCATTGTGTGAATATTGTTTTGTAATTACATCAGTTATATTGTGACTTGTTCAAAACCATGGAATAGTGCAATTATAGATGTGGGATGAGAGAGCCATCCACTTTGCTGCACTGAAATACTGTCCACTAAGTCAAAGGGATGCTGATATTCAATGTTTTTCTATAATAGAACTTGCCATAAGATTTGGTTAAATTTCTGCTATTGTTTTGATTCTGTGATTATTGATAGTATAGTGAATTATACTGCTTCATTATTGAATATGGCTGCACATGGTAACAGAATTATCTATCGTACAGGAAGCGAGATATCTTTCTTCAAGAATGGCATATGTCAAGGAGTAGCATATGCTGATCTTATTGGAGGTCGATATTATCCAGCAGCATCGATGTACACACTTCCTAATCAGCCTAATTGTGAGGTGCGATTTAATTTTGGTCCAGATTTTGAATTCTTTCCCCAAGATTTTGGCAGCCGCCCTATTCCAAGACCTATGGTGGAAGTTCCTTATCATGGGTATGATTGTCGGGCAGAAGGTGCCACCTCAAATGGCCTTTCTGAGAATGCAACTGTAGCTACAAATGGTTTACCTGACAGAACTGTGTCTGCAAACGGCCCATCTGTGGAAATGATTGCCTCTGTGAATTATGCAGCCGAGGATGCAGCTGTCACTGCAGATTGTAAAGTGGAGGAAACGACTGAAATAGCAAATATTCTAGCTGAGGAAGCCACTGCATTGACAAATGGTCTGGTTGTGGGAGCCACTGTATCGGCAAATGGTCCAGTTGAGGAGATGGTTTTGTATGCAAACGGCCTAACTAATGCTGTGTCTGCAAACGGCCCATCTGTGGAAATGATTGCCTCTGTGAATAATGCAGCCGAGGATGCAGCTGTCACTGCAGATTGTAAAGTGGAGGAAACGACTGAAATAGCAAATATTCTAGCTGAGAAAGCCACTGCATTGACAAATGGTCTGGTTGTGGGAGCCACTGTATCGGCAAATGGTCCAGTTGAGGAGAGAGTTTTGTATGCAAACGGCCTAACTAATGCTGTGTCTGCAAACGGCCCATCTGTGGAAATGATTGCCTCTGTGAATAATGCAGCCGAGGATGCAGCTGTCACTGCAGATTGTAAAGTGGAGGAAACGACTGAAATAGCAAATATTCTAGCTGAGGAAGCCACTGCATTGACAAATGGTCTGGTTGTGGGAGCCACTGTATCGGCAAATGGTCCAGTTGAGGAGATGGTTTTGTATGCAAACGGCCTAACTAATGAATGACCGTTGGAAATGTTCTAACCGAGTAATAGCCTGTGACTGCATATGGTTTACTGACTAAATGGCTATGCGAACAACCTACCTGTGAAAGCTGCTTGACCCGTTCCTTTGATTTATTTACGTCAACAGACTAAGCATATGTTATGCTGCATCCTGGCTAGTTGTAAAATATTATGATTTGATTATTCTAACTGGGTAAGTTAGGAGTTAACATATATAACTTGTGTTATTCCACTCGTCCTCCCCCTGTATACTAAAGCTATAAGACAGGTTCAGTGCAGCATTTCCTGATTTAAATGTGATTAGTTAAGAATCTACAGCTGCGAATTTTATGTCATGTTGCAACCTCTGACACTTGGTCATGTAGTTCAAAAACTAGATGCTATGCAGGCATGTTGTCTATCTGTAGATCTTTCTCTTTGATAATGGAACATGCAGAGAGCTTAGTGGGCTCAACCGACATGAATGCGTGGAGGAACCCGATGAAGCATTTGTGTGGAGTTCCCAACACCTACGAAATTAGTGTTGTAAGTGGCTAATGTTCTTATTCTTTTGATTTATTGCTCGAATCAGCTGATACTGATATTCATAGTTGTAATTTGAGCAACATTAATGGTCATAAGAGACGTAGGTATCATTCATTGGTCTGAGTGATTAGAAAGCCCGAGTTTGCCTTTTCCGTGATGTGCAGTTGTGGTATTGCCCATGTTTGTATTTTGGATGGCAGGTTTCCTTGTTGCATCCGTTACTGACATTGTTATTTTGTATCGAGAGGGGTGAGAAGTGATGGACACATCTCAAGTCGCAACATGTGCTTCTATATCAAGCCAGCCCACATATCTTCCTTGAGATTATTTTGCAGCATGCTCACTTAGTTTACTCATCCAATGGAGGGTTGTATATTCAGAAAATGGACTGGTATATTGTCTGGGCTTACCTTCATTGTTTTTCTCGCCTGTTCATATTCATCACAACCATTTCCTTTAATGCAGTATATAGCCGGCAGCAGAAGTCACTGTGTATCAGAAGCCACTGTGTTTGCTTTCTCTCTTTCATCCTATCCTGCTGACTTAATGGTATTGCTAAATTGGCATTGTAGCCATGGTGAACTAAATAACTAGTCTGTTTCTCCAATGGGCTTCAACTTTATGGTTGTATATACTCCCAAAACATTCTAAGGTATAGGGAGTACTTAGTCAACCTCGTTGGAAATTTAAGCCTGGAGTGTTTTTTTGGGAATGTGGTAGAAAATGGTGCACTTAGTGGACAGAGATAATTCCAGTTAGTATTTTCTGGGTTCTAAATTTTTATTACGTGCGATTTGCTCGACAGCAATGCATTTGATTTTATCAGGTTCACTTTTAGTTGGGTTGAACTTCAGTATTTACACCCATTTTTTAGCATCCGAAAGTGAAAGATGTGTGTTCTAATTCGTCCATGGTGAATGGTTGAACTTCTTATTTAGTCGTCTGTATCTGTCATGCTGCCTTGCTCTTCAGTTGATCATATATGCTACACTTTCTTTTTCATAGAACCCATTATACCGATAACATAGAATTTGCTTTAATGTTTTTCTTTTGTATCTTGCTACTGTTAGACACACTGTTTTTATGTAACAACTTGTCTTGTTTCTAGTTGGTGTTGATCTTGCTTAGTAGAGCTTCGATGGCTCATGTTCTTGCTGTTCATAATCAATATATGACTGCGAAATCTAATTCCATATATACAACTTGTTAATTTGATAGCATCCTCTTTTATGATGTTGTATGTATGCACCTTGATTATTGAGCAACCTCTTCTTAATGCAAGGTATGTCATCATATGTTTGGTTAGACAGTTAACATTCTGCTTCATAAATAAAATCATGCATCTCTAATCGATGCTGAGTTTGTGGTGTATTTGTATGTTGCCTGGATCATTCTAACTGGTTATATGCTGTTGCAATTGTTTCGTTGTTCATGGCTGCTCCACTATTCTAGCAGTTGGTTAGCTGTTCGTAGTTACTTTGCACATCCTTTACTTATTGCTAGTTTTTTTCCTTTTTAGTTGTATATATCTGCTAGGCCTATGTTACCTTGATCTTTTATTCATATCTGCTATACTAATAGGGCGGGCAGCTACGTTTGTTTCCTCGTTTGATTCGCAAAAGAAATCTGCTATACTAGTTTTTTAAAGAAAAAAACCGCATTCATTCATCAAAAGGTAGAGATGTAATCTACACAAACCAAAGCTTCAAGCCACAGAATGAATAAAAACCATGTCACAGGAGGACTGGTATTTATTAGCACAATCGGACAATGAGAATGTTTTCTACAAGCCAGAGATAATAAAAGGAGGTCTGAGAAAATTTAGATCAGGGGTTGCTGAGTCCTGTGGTTTCCTTAAGCATAGCATGACGACAACAGGTCGGGGGATGGGTGCTTCACGAATCCTTCATTTCTTGGCTGCAAGTTGAGGAATCGTATAATGAGCTAATTATTTATTGAAAGTTGTAGGAACCAGGCTCGACTTTGGTTCTTGAGGTGCTCCATGAAGAACAAGGTTCGGATTCCTGTGGAGAGTGCTCAGATTTAGATCTTTTACGATGGAGCGTTGGTGGAGAGTGTGAGGTGCGGAAGTGCGGAGTTCGGAAGTGCAAGCGGGCTCGTCGAAGTCGGAAGATCCTTCTTTGTGGGGGCTTCCGTCGCTCCGAGTAGGGGAAGGCGATGCGCGTGGGGGTGTGGCTCTGCATGGGGAGGTGGGCCTTGGGGTTGTCGTCAGCGGAGGGGTCTCGGCGGGGGTTGGAGGCGGTCGCTTCGGTAATGAGGAAGGCGCGAAGGGGAGGGGGTGGCTTGCAGGGAAGGCGAAGGGTGGTGGGTTGAAGTTGATACCACAGTGTATGGGGGTGGTACCGACGTGCATGGCAGTGGGGTTGGGGGGAAGTGGGTACATGTCTCCCACAAGAAACTGGAGAAGAGGTGCTTCCGGTGTAGGGTCTGGGGACATGTTGCATCGCTCTGTAGTGTTCCTCCGAGATGTTTCGCCTGCGGGAGGTTGGGCCACCGTAAGGCCTCCTGCTGGGTTGGTATCGTTAGTCATACCGATGGTGGTACTATGCGTGGTATTGTTGGCCAAGTCGGAAGAGGGGTGTCCTATGGGATCAATAATCGACGGGGGCAATGTACATTCGCAGCTGTGGTTGCGGGTGCTCCGAAGGTTGCGAGAGCCTCGAAGGAGGCGATTGGTGTGGTTGAAGGTACGGCTTCAGTCTGTTTGGCGAGTAGGAAGGTTGGCGTGCCTGATGCCGACACCCATGTTGTGATTGGTTATGCCTTACGGAGGAGCATTTCCGTGGAGGCTGTGAAAGGCCACCTGTATACTTTCCTTGGTTCGCAGTTCTCGGGGAACGCCGTACCTCTTGATTCTCGGCGTTGCTGTGCTCCTGGTCTCTCCAGGCTGCAGAGAGAACGTTTGATACAAAATGGAGGGATGGGCGATATTGTTTGGCGGCATCTTCGCTTTGCGGACGGGGTGATTATGAACGTCAAAGTTTGCGTGGCGGAGGTTCGTGGGGCTCCTTTCCTCTCCATGACGGTTCACTGCTTGGGGAGGGTTCTCCGGCGATGGGGTTCGGTGCTCGCGGTGATCGATAACGGGTTAACACCCGGTTCGGCTCTTGATGTCACTCGTGTGCTGTTGGAGTGCAACAAAGGTTTGATCGATGGCGCGAGTGGTCGGGTCTTCTGCGAGTCTTTGGAGGTTGATCGGTCCCGATGCAGGGTGGAGATGTTGATCGTCGAACCCCTTCCTCCGCTGGAGGTTCTGAGGATGGATGGTGTCGCCTCACCTTCTGAGCTCCAGGTGGGCTTCCCTAAGGATGCGTTGCATGATTCGTCCGGCGAGATTGATCTGGTGTGACCTTTGGGGTTCTCCTCTCGGGTCCTGTGCATGGTATCCCAAAAGTTCGATTTGTCTGCTGAGGTGGCGAGGACTGCGCCTCGTATATCTGCACCGCCTCGCTCTTGGTCTCGGGGCTCGGATCCTGAATTTCGGGTTCCGCTCTCGGATCCTCTCGTGGGTCGGGCCCAAGGTGACGTTAACTTTTGTGCTGCTTTCTTTTCGGACGGGAAGGGCCTATCGGACGTTCTTCCTTTGCAACTCTCCTCAACTTCATCAGGCATCTCAGAACCGTTGTCTTGCCTGGCTCACTCGTCTGAGGTTGGCGTGACATTCCCCGTGATTGACTTTTTCAACTCATCTGCTTTTGCCCCTACCAGGGTGCCCCGATACTCCTGCGCCTCCATGGGGACTGAGGGGTGTTCTTTGGGCGTCTCGTCTCTGTCCCCTGTTGAGGTCCTCTCTTCCGTGGCGTCCAGGGATGTCCCTTCTTCGTTACCAACTCTGACCCTCCTTGAGGTGGAGGGTGCTAGTGCTGCCGAAAGAACTTCTGATAGGAGATCCAGGAAGAGATACAGGCGGAGGAATAGAGCTCGGCCGGCAATCTTCGAGCCTCAGTCCTGCTCGGTGCTTAAGAGGTCCATTGTGGAAGACTCTGGGGTGGTCCGAATTCAGGGGCATCGCGATGGTTCGCTATGAAGGTTCTCTCCTGGAACGTGTGAGGACTTGGGGAGTTGGGCAAGAGGAAGACCATGGGATCACGATTCATTGAATGGGGTTGCGATGTGGTCATGTTGCAAGAGACAAAGCTTCAAGGCGTCGACAATGTTCTTTGGAGATCGTTCGGTGCGGGAGTTATAGATGAGGTCAGGGCTCTGGATGCAGTGGGTGCGGCTGGTGGATTACTGGTTGCATGGATGTCTTCGACTATGGCTTTTGGCTCGGTGCTTCGGGGAAGGCATGACATTTCGATTCTATTGGTATGTGCCGGCTCTTCTATGCCTGTTGCATTTTCGTGTGTATACGGGCCTTGCTGTCATATTCAAAGGAGGGAATTATGGGAGGATCTGCAAGAGGCGAGCAGGGCCTTCGCGGGAATCCTGTGGCTCATAGGGGGGATTTTAATGTTACCCTTAGAACCTCAGACAGATCACGTTTCAGGGGTGGTCAGGACCCGGGTTCTGCGGACTTTGCTGACTAAGTGGATTCGTTGGCTCTGGAAGTGTTAGATGCCGGAGATATCGCCTACACATGGAGGAATTCAAATTCTCGTTCCCGTATTGATAGATTTTTGGCATCTACGGATATTCTTGATTGTTTTCCGCTATCTTCTGTGCTTGCTCGGTTGCGGAGCATGTCCGACCACACACCAATTGTGTGGGATTCCGGTGATCAGCCCGCTGTGAGGGGTTTCTTTAGGTATGAGAGGAGTTGGTTACTGAAGGATAACTTCAAGGAGTTGGTGACTTCCCATTGGTCCGACTTGCAGGTTGATGGTTCGATGTGTTTCTAAATTTGTCCACAAACTGGGATCTTTACGCACGAGATTGAGTGCTTTCAAGAGGGAGTCCAGGGCGGCAAGGCTTGCTGCTATGTTGGAGGCTGAGGGCATGGTCACCGGACTAGATGCGTTGGAGGATACTAGGGAATTATCGATGGACGAGATGACCGCTCGTTCGCTTGCCCAGAAGCAAATCGCGGCTGAGGATCTCAAGCGTGTCACTGAATGACGTCAAAGGTCGAGGAGCACATGGCTGAAGGAGGGGGACGCTAATACGACGTTCTTTCATCGTATTGCAAGCGGAAGGCGTCGCTCGAATACCTTGCGTTCGATCACAATCAATGGCCTTCGTGTGGATGGTGACGGGGAGATGGGGAGAGCAATAGCCGCTCACTTTAAGGAGTTCTGGGCGAGGAACATTCCGAGGATATGGAGGTGGACGGGGGTCAGGGCTACTTCACTCTCGCCTTCGTCGTGCGATGGGCTGACGCAGGGGGTATCCCTGGAGGAGGTTAAGGCTGCGGTGTGGGACTTAAACGCGGATGGGGCTCCGGGCCCGGATGGCTTCCCGGTGGCCTTCTAGAGGGACTTTTGGGACTTGGTGGGCAATGAGGTGTTGGAGGTCATCTCCGAGTTCTATGTTGGAAATGTTGGCTTTGAACGAATCAATAAGTCCCTGATTGTTATTCTTCCTAAGTTCGCTTCGGCCGAGCGGATTGAGGAGTACTGCCCCATTGCAATTTCTAATGCCCTCTACGTTATTGTGGTGAAGGTGTTTGCATTGCGGCTCGGCCGGGTTCTTGACTCCATCATCTCCCCGCTCAAATATGCTTTTATACAGGGAAGACAAATATCGGACTGCCTTACTCTTGCTTCGAAAATCGTTGCGGAGTGGAGGCGGGGGGGATCGACGCGGTGTTCTCTGGAAGGTGGATTTTGCAAAAGCATATGATTGCCTTGATTGGAGGTTCCTTTGGTTGGTTTTGCGAAGGAGAGGTTTCCCCGAGGTTTGGATTTCCTAGATGCGGCGCTGTATAACGACTGCCTCTTTTTCGGTCATGGTTAATGGCCACCTGGAGGGGGGTTTCTTCCAGCCGCGTAGGGGCGTGTGTCAGGGCTTCCCCCTTGCCCCCTGTTGTTTGTCGTCGCTGCGTATGTCCTTGCTCACATTACCTGCCGAGTTGTTGACTGCGGATTATCGGCCGGATTCTCTAAGGGTGGTCTGGTGATCCCGTTGCTGCAATATGATGACGATACTATCTTTTTCATTGAGGGGGGCCTCGCGGAAACCTCGAGCATGTCTATGACCCTGGATCTTTTCAGTGAGATGTCTGGTCTTTTCAAGAATGTGGACAAGTCGAAGGTTGTCCCTTTTGGCCTCTCGTTGGAGGAGGCGGACGCGTGTGGGCAGGTTCTGGGGTCGGAGTGCGGCTCTCTGCCGATTGACTACCTGGGGATGCCCTTGGCGGTGGGAAGAACAAAGTTGAGGGATTGGCTCAGGGTCGTGGAGAAGGTGGAGGCAAGGTTGGCTGGGTGGAAGTCAGCCATTCTCTCTAGGGGGGACGGCTTGTCCTCTTAAAGGCGGTTCTCTCCTCCATCCCTGTTTGCTTCTTATCTAATCGTCGGCTGCCGAAGGGGATACGCAAGCGCATTGAGAAGCTTATTTGGAGAGTTTTATAGGGCAAACATGGGGAGGAGTCGGGGGGTTTGCACATGGTAGAATGGGGAGAAATCACGCTGCACAAGAGCGAGGGAGGATTGGGGGTGCGGAGTCCGGGGCATGTTAATGATGCATTGCTTCTTAAGTGGGCCAGTCGAGTTTGGGGCCCAGGAGAGGATTTGTGTAGCAAAGTTTTACGCGAGATTTACGACATCAACGGGGCAACGCCGGTCGATGCTGACCTGGTGGGGTAAAGGGGTGATGGAGGCCTTCTACAGGTTTTTGTCCTTGTTTAGGCCGGTGATTGGAAATGGTGATTCCTTCAAATTCTGGACTGATGATTGGACGGGGGGGGGGGGGGGGGCCTTGTGCTCACGGTTCCCTCGCCTGTTCGCTCTGGCGGCTGATAGGAGTGCTCGGGTCGCATCTTGCTGGTCGGACGGTAACTGGTTCCCGGCTTTTGCTGCTAATTTCTCGGATCAAAGACTCGAGGATTTTCTTGCCTTGCTGGACTCTATTAAGGGTGCGAGTGTCCTACTGGGGGGAGGGGATCACTGGACGTGGCACATGGGTCCTTTCTCGACGAGGAAGACCTATGGGGCGATTTGTAGGCCCTACCCTTGCGCTCGGAGAGTATGATTCGTGACTGCGGTTTCTTCTAGGGTCTCAGGCTCCCTGAACGGATTGGCTTCTTCCTTTGGCTATTTCGTAGGCAAATATTGATGACGAGAGATCGATGTGCTAGACTACTGGGCTCCGTCTCTGATAGGTGTGTTTTGTGCGACACTGCGGTAGAGTCTCTTGAGCACCTTTTTTTCAGATGCCCTAAAGTGACTATGATCTGGGAAGACACAAGAATGGCATGGTTATGCACTTCCGATTTGGCTTCCTTTTGTGGTTCGATGGTGGCAAACAGAGACAGTGATAGGCGAGGGATCCTTAGGCCCGTGGTAATTTTGTGGGCAATATGGCTGGGCAGAAATGCAGCTTTTTTCTCTGGGCAATGCTTCTATAAGGAAAACGTGGAGGTGCATTGTGCGCAATTGGTGGATGATTGGGCTTTGTAGTTGCTTTGCTTGTTTCGTTTTTTCGTTACCTTGGTAAACTCTCTGTTTACTTTTTCTTTAAGTAATAAAATGGGGCGAACACCACTGAGTGTCTCCCCCAGTTTTTGGCTTCAAAAAAAGTTGTAGGAACCAAAGAGCAGTGTTTTGTTGTATGCTCAATCAGGAAGATCACATCTTTCGTGATGATCGAGGGTGGATGGGAAATATCCTGGAATGTCCGCATACAATGTTCCTTCCATCGAACAGATGCTAGCTTGGCCTTAATCTGCCAATAGGAGGTAGAATTTGGGCAGAAGGTTGGGATTTCAGAAAAAAAAATCATCCAAACTATTTTCATATCTAGCTACAGTAAGCAAGGTTAAAACATTTTTAGTAAAGGAGCATTCCAGAAACAAACAATGAGTGGAGGATTCAGCACATGCTAAGCACAATGTGTTTGCCATTAATATATTGTTTTTTCCATTAATATATTGAAATGGTGTAGTTTGTCGTTGGTTGTAAGTTTGGAATTTGCAACAGACCAAAGAAATAGGGACACTCTCAGATGGAAATGTTTTGTACAGAAATGTGGTTGGAGTTTTGCCGAGATCCTGCCACGGATCAAAGACAAGTATAGTTGCTTGTTGATGTTTACATTGTTTTCTCGGGAAGGCAACACAATCTTGTGAGTTTGTGTTAAGATCAAGATGATGCAAGTATCTTTTGAAATAATGTATCTCATTGTTGCCTATTTCACGGCATCTCTTGTCGAGCGCCTTAAGCCAATTCTGTTTGGCATTAAGGGTGGATACTTCTTGTGCAACCGTGACATGCAACATTAAGGGGCTTATCAATGTTTAAGCTGTCCAACCATAGAAGGGTTTGATCACTGGTTCCTATCAACTTGGAGCATGCGTTCTGAACAGTTGAAGAGCCAATTTTTCATCGCTCGTCAGAGGTTCGAGTCACCCTGCATGAGGGGGGTTGGTGATGGGTAGATGACCGCAGTGATGGTATCTGGTTGTGATGATTGTTGCATACAGGGAATTGGGATTTTCTTGGAGTTTAATATAAGATTTGGTTAACATGGATTGATTGAAGGTTTCAAGTGTTAAGATACCCCACATCATTGGATTTTTGTTGACATATATGTTCTCAACAAGTTTCATGTCTACGCTTTTCAGATGCGTTGCCATGCCAAAGGAAGCATCGTCGAATTTTTTCAATCTCGCAGATGACGTGCTTGGGGAGCTTTAACGATGTTAGGCTCCATCATTTTGATTGACTTGGATCTGAGTGAGGAGTTTGTAGTATGACTCTCGAAGGCAGTGAGAGGATGTTTAGCTTTCCACCCTAATAGTTTGGTTTTTAGCTTTCCACCCTAATAGTTTGGTTTTCAAACTTTTTGATAGCGATGATCTTCCCGGTGAAAGGGTTATTTTTGATGGGGAAGGTTCGGTGTTCCGACCAAATGTGTTGGCTGCGAATAGGCTTTCATCATTTGATAAGTTTAGGTAGTCTATGGATGACTTGAAATTATTTACATGTAGACCAGTGACTTCGGGGAAGGTTGTGTGAAGTTCATGCATTTAGTCGCTCGAGTGTCAAATTTCAGAAGGATAAGGATATCATTAAAAAAGAGCATATTGATGATGGGTACGTTGAAGCTAGGAATATTATAGCCGTTGATTTGATTTGCCGAGCAAGATTCCTAAGCATGCCCTCTAGTATGTTAATCGTATTTATGAAGATGGCCGGGGATAGTTAATCTCCCTGTCTAACTCCACAGGAAGGTTTGAAGAATCCAATGGAAGTGTTGTTGACCTTTAACGATATTGTAGATGTTTCGAGCATAGCAAAAATCCACTTGATGAATTTTGGTGGGCAACCTGTCATTTCTAAGGCTTTACGGATGGGAACCCATTTAATGATGTCAAAGGCTTCTCTTAGATCAGTCTTGAGTACGATGACCTTTGTTTTGTTGTGAGACCACCTTGAATTATCTTCGTGGTTATTGCAAAGATTTCAGCTGCCCCTCGACCTTTGAGGAAGGCACATTGGGAGGGGGGATTAGTTCTGATAGTTTAGTATCCCATTGTTTAACACAATTGAGCGAGGCAGAGCGATCATGCAGTCCACATAAGGTAGGACCGCATTCACTAAGGCGACCGACACAAAACCTAATGAATCAAAACAACAATCAACCTACAACAATAATTATCAATCACTAAATAACAAAGTGGCTGGATCAAATTTATTATAAACCCCACAAACAAGTATGTATATAGTGATAAGCAAAGTAGGGTGTCGAATACAGGAACAAGGGACGTAGCATGTATATTATTTATAAGTAAATAATATGAGTGTATGTATGTGTATGTATGCACACTTTTTACTCAAAGTTTTGTAGGTTTTTAAGTATTTTTCATTTTTCTAATTTCTAATTTAATTAAATTATATATAAGTGTATATGTATATAGTATAAGTATATAAGATAATATATATAATATGGGTAATATATGAGTATATAAACAATAATATACAAAAATCATAAAATATCCAAAAGAATAGTCCTTTTTATTTTTGTAAAGGTTTTATAATAATTATAAGGTATTTATAATCATTAATAATAATAATATGTATATATATTAAGGGATTGAGGAGCCTACACCCATGTGTAGGTAACTTTCCTACACCCACATCTTTTCCCCTCATTATTTTGATTTTTTGAAATGGGTCTTTAAGGGATTTACTTGGATTATTAAATGAAATACATGTTTCAAATTTCATGTAAAACAGACCTTTCTAACCGCTCCATCGGAAGGGGTCAATTTCAGCAAATCTGAGACCGTTAAAATTTGACTGTCTTGATGGACAAGCTAGAAGTCTCGAAATAAGTTGAAATTTTAATGACGTGACGATGATATATTGTGATCTAAATTCCCCAAGGATTCAATTCAAAAAAATCAAAAAATTTGATGGAAAAAGAGGTGGGTGTAGGAAAGTTACTTACACATGGGTGTAGGCTCCCTTTTCCCATATATTAATATATAGAAAGAGTATACTATAAATATATATAGGAAAAATTTTCATAATATTTTTTATATTTTTCAAATATGGTTTTGTTTTTGTGATTTTTTGGAGTTTATGCTATTTTTTTGCATTTTTAAAATAAAAAAATAATTAAAGACATGAACTTTGTAATTAGGCCAAAGTGATTTGAGAAGTGAAAAATAGCAAAAGGTTCAAATTTTGCCAATATCAGTTTTAGTATATAGTAACATGCATAAAAAATATAGGCTAGAAATTATTTTTTTGGATTTTTAGAAAATATTTTTATAATTTTTTAAGGTTAGTAAGGGTTGCTAATTTTTGGAGTTTCTTTTGATATTTTTATGATTTTTGGTCTGGAGTGATAAAATATGCTAATAAAAAGTAGGTATTTTTTTTTGGAATTTTAGACCAGGTTTTGTATTTTTTTTGTATTTTCTAAGTTAAACAAGTAATAAAATAACTCTTTTTTATTTTTCATAAATAGTAAATGCAATTTAAATGCTAAATAAAATATACAACATGAACAAGCATCCAATCAAGCATATACACCTATTTTTTTCAAAATTTTTGATCACAAGAGATATTTTTTAAAATTATAAATGCAGAAATAAAAATAAATCAAGCTGATAGGGTATATCTGCAAATAAAATAATTTTAGGGGGTCATGTGCAAAATAACTACAAAATTTGTACTACAACTTGAATTCTCTAAAGTAAATAGTAAATACAAAACTGTAGGGGTTCACTTGCAAAATATCCACTCACGTTGGGGTCCACGTGAGATGACCGGCCACTGAACTAAAGTGAAATATTAAAAAGGTTAAGGGCATACATGCAAATTATCCCAAAAGCTTTGTAGTTAATTACATATTTATAGAACTTTTTTACAAAATACAAAAGATGGAGGCATATAGTTGCAATTTTTACCCCTTAAAGTGCTTTCATTCGATCGCTCTCTACACGCCATGTGTCTGATCTGATGGTTAGGAAGGGATGATGGTTCGAATAAAATGGATAGCCCATATTAAATATGGGAGGCGTTCTAGATCCTACAATCATCGAAGATGAACCGCTAAAGAACAACGATCTGGTTTGTTTAGATCTCATCGTTCTCCGTCCTCTAGCAATGAATCCTTGATCTAATGACGACAAGAGATAACCAGGGGTCCTCCGCATATGAAGGTGGGCTCAGGCGGTCACGAGGGAGCTCTGAGAGCTCCGATGTCTTCGGGTGACCTGGAAGTACTCCAGGTGCCTTCCTCGCCTCCAGATGGATCTTCAGGTTGCGTACTCTGTACCAAAATGTTCTGTGGCTCATGGCAAGTCAACACAACCAAGCATTGAAGTAGGGAGCACTAGGGGAGGGGACATTTCATTGAAGGGTGGCATAGAAACCTTGCTTCCTAGATCCACGATGGATCTAGGTTGACCAAATGGGGAGATAGACGAAGAATGCATAGGGGGTTTGAATGGAGTGGAAATCGGGGTTGATTTACAGTCGAATCGCGATGAATCCGTCTGTAGCATGCGCTCTAGGAGATTTGGGGATTTTCTAAATTGAACTTAAAGACACGATTAAAGATGAAATTAAAGGTGAGAATTAAATCTATGACTAAGATATTACATAGGGATGCAGAAGAAATGCCTCGATTTGGTCCAAGGACCAAAGATGCTGAACCACTCAGAGACCTCCTTCGGCGATGGGTGGATCACCACCTCAGACCACTTCTCCTCTTTGCAAATCCGCTTGTTAGCCTGTTGTCACCAAGGCTAAGAGATCCGGAGGACCTGAGGGGCTAAGAGCAACCAAAGGGAGATCAAACTTGGCGGCAGAGTGGAGGAGGGAATTTTATTGGTGACTGGAGCGGGCGACTTGAGAAGCGAATCATGATAGATCCTAGGGGCATCATGTGCACTTGAAGATCTGGCAAGAATCGTGGGGGATAGGAGCTCAGAAGATGTTCTAGGCGCGAGGCAATTTGATCATTAGATTACCTTGGAAAATTGCGAGAAGTGAGGGATTCAAGGTGTCAGACGAGTCAGAGGAGGCGGAGGGGGTATTTTACCTATGCTAACATTGAGATGAATCCGGTTGGTCCACGGGGACCAACCAAAAAATTCTTAGGCAGAAATACAACAACAACAAAGCATTTTCCCACAATTAAGTAGGATCGGCAACATGGATTCTTCGCCTCCATTCAGATCTATCTTGGGTCAATCTCAGGTTTATATCCAAAAAACTGAGATCCCTTCGTATAATATCTTTCCAATACTTCTTGGGTTGTCTTCTCCCTCTCTTAGCCGGCTCAATATCTCAACATTCGCATCTCCTAACTGGTGCATCAGTTGATCTTCTTTGTAAATGACCAATCCATCTTAAGCGGTTTTCTCGCATCTTATCCTCGATCACGGCTACACCTACTTTCTTTCTAATTGCATCATTCTGAATCCGATCTTTACATGTGTGTCCACACATCCACCATAGCATTTTCGTTTTTGCTACAACCAATCTTTTCACATGTCTATGGTTCACAAGCCAACATTCAGATTCATATAGCATAGCATGTCTCACGGCTGCTTTGTAAAACTATCCTTTAATTTTTAAAAGATTTTTTCTTATCATAGAGAAGATCATATGCTTCTCTCCACTTTAACTAGCATGCATTTATTCTATAAGTAACATCTCCATCAATCTCCCCATCATGTTGCAAAATAGATCCCAGATATCTAAAAGACCCTCTCTTCCGAATGTTATCGTCACTAATCTTCACCTCGATTCCTTCATCATTGCTTCCATAAAAGGTGCACTCCATATATTCCATCTTATCCCTATTTATATGAAATCCTTTAGTCTCCAAAGCATGTCTCCAGATCTCAAGCTTCTTATATACTCCATCTCTAGTCTCATAAATCAACACAATATCATCAACTAATAACGTACACCAAGGTAACTCATCTTGAATGTGACTTGTCAACTTGTCCATAATCAAAGTTAAAAGAAATGAACTCAAAGTTGAACCTTGTTGTGAACCAATGTTGATGTCAAAATAGTCTGTCTTCCCAGATGGGGTCCTTACACAAGATAAAACCCTATCATACATATCCTTTATGAGGTTATTGTAAAATTAAAAATAAATAATTAATGAGTTAATTAAATCTTTAATAAAATATGAAATTATTTGTAAGTTAATGTAGTATTTTAATCCTATTTTATTTATTTTTCGAGGCATTTTATTATAAGTTAATACTTACAAGTATAAATAAAGGTATATGTATGTGTATTTGGGTATTTATTTTTATTTTGTGCTATTCTTTTTTATTATTATATACACGTATTTTGTATATTTTTAATTTATTTAAATACACATTTAGGTATTTTTATTGTATTTTTTGAATTTATATACATAGTTAATCAATTATGTACATCTATATTATATGTAGGTATGCTTTACCTATGAATTGAGATTTATTAATTATTATATTTTATTTTTGATAGTTTTAGTTTAATTTAATTATGTTCATATTTTTTAAATAATAAATGCAATTTTATAAAATAAAAGAACTTTAAAATATAAAAAATAAATATATTGAATAAAATATACATGTATAGTGCACAATAGCGATCCAAAATCTAATTTTTGCATCTTAACTTCAAATTGGATGAAATCAGCTTCATTAAATAGTCTATTAAAAGATATATATAACTTCATTAAATAGTCTATTAAAAGTTATATATAACTAAAGACGATTTTGGTAAATTTTGGTACAATATAGAGAAGATACATGTCTACAAAGTTTTTATTTTGACTTTTTATTTTGTTTGTTCCAAGTACACTATGCATTATTTTTATGTGGAACCAATTTTTTTATATGTATTTTTTATCTAAAATATTCATGTTGAGGGTTATGTTATTTGAAATGTAAAAATAATAAAATAAAATAGGTGCCAAAAATCAATTATTGATGAATTAAATCCATGAAGAACCTGCCTCCAAGGCTCCTATCCCAAAAAAGTCGCTCCAGATGTGTCAGGTCTCTCGTACAAAAAATAAAATGGTGGTTATAGAAATGATTCAAATAAAATAAAGAAAAAAGAAATAAAATGTTAGAAAAATAAATGGAGTACTAATCATAAGAAAGCTGGGGGCCAGACTACCAGACAATTGTGCCATTTGAAAAATTCGAAAGTGCCCTTACTAATTACGTGGAATTAACACTATGCTCATTATATGTGAGCGAATTCGGATTAATCAAAATGATCACTTAATTAATATCTTCAATTCAATGCAAGCGGTCAAATTTATTTTACTTGGACAAACCCAAGGTCGAACTCAGGGAGGCCACTGTCTCTTTAGGTCAATTTTCAAATTAAAGATACAAGGTCTTTTAGGGACATTTTTCAACAAATTTTTTATGCAACTGATGATTAAATGCCAATGTATAATGCCATTTATAATGTCAAACTAGCCTATGTTGAAAAATCCAAATTAATGTGGAACTAAACTCAAAAATATAGAAGATTATTTTTCCTTATTTATTTATGCAATGAAGAATCCTAACATATTTTTGTATTTTTCCGATGCAAAATGCATCTTAAAATTTTGACATTTTAGAGTTTTTTGCAAAATTTCATGCAAATGATATAAAAAACTATGAAATTTTGACATGAGCTTAAAATGATGAAATTAACCTATAGAGAATTTTGGGGATCTTTCTGATGAAAATTAAGATTATGGCGAACTAAATATGCAGACAGAGTGCTTTCCAATGAATTAATTTTAATAAATATCAAGCCTAATTTTTTTTATCAAAACTAAAATTACTCTAGATAAATCTTATAATGATTTTTTCAGGAAAAATTCTAACTCTTACAAATATTGGATTTACAGACTATTAAAAATTAATTACAAAAATTACCACAAAATTTATTTGACCCTAGACATGCGTGCAAATTGAACATTTTTTGGACATTTGTTAGAATATAATTAATCTTTTATAATGTCAATTTTCATGATTTTTTTGAAGCAAATGATCAATTTAATATGAATTTCAGAAGCTTGAGTGGGTAAACTGTGCAAATATTTACCATATTGATTTTAATAATTTAACCAAGGCTTGCAAAAATTTCATTAAATAGCCATAAGATAGAGAATTAGTTGTCTAAAACATGCAATTTTTATAATACAATGAGTTAAATGCTGAAAAAGGGGTGTAAGGCTCTTTTATATTTACCAAAACCCATGGGGGTCCATTATAAATTTGCCAACGAGCACTTGTCGTGCACACATCTGGATGACAAGGTCTTTGGCATAATTTCTTGAATATACAAGGGCCTCACTTCAATTTGTCCCGCTCCCATATGCGTGGTGCATGCAAAGGTGGAGGCATGAAGATATGCTTCGGGTGCACAGAAGCAACATGTGGCTCAGCTGGTAAGGCTCGGGCACAGATGACGCGGGGCCTTAGTGGTTGTTCGATGGTGATCGGTCGGTAGGGGCAGCGATGGAGCACATGCTGCTCTATCAAGTTCGAGCTGTCACTATTCTCTTGGAAGTGCAGACGACGGTTGGTGAGGGCGGTTAGCTGCAGTGGCTGCCTGCAGGTTCGAAAGACGGAGCTGGCGGGCAGAGATAGGGCTTTGGCTTGGGGTTGAGGGTGGAGCTGTAATGCGAAGGCGATGGTGCTCACTGTCGACCAAGGAGGAGAGGACAGCGGTGGCGTGCGATGGTCAAGCTTATTCTAAGTTGAGGGATATGGGCGCCGATGGCGGTCGACAAGGTGATGGAGCGGTGGTGGCATGCAATAGAAGATTAGATCGACGAAGGCAGACAGAATTGACCGTTGTAGACGGGTAATTCTGCACTACTCTCAAATAATTTTCCACTACGACGGTTTACTCAGTATTGATGTCCATTGTATTGGGGTTTGGATAGGAGATATCATATTGGAGACATCATATTGGATTTTTTTATGATTTAATTTTTTTTATTATGGGAACGACACTGCTCTTATCCAAGCTCGGGTTGCCCGGTGTCGGCAGAAGGTATAGATTTTTTTCTCCATTGATATTGAAATTGGTATTATGGTCGAAAAAAAAGAAGTGACCAATGAGGAAAAGTTTATTGTATTGTTATGGTTATCTCTTAGTTATGCACAAGTGAATATTCTTGACATAGTTCACTGTTTTCCTTGTCATATATTCTTTATTGCATTATCATCTTGTTAGCATTTTTTTATGTTCGAGGTGTATGCATATTTATGGCATGTTTCATAATTTAATGGTGCATACTTAGTCAAATTCGTTTGACTAATATTGATTAGTATATTGCAGCTTAGTGAAAAGCGAGGTGTTGGTCTGTCAGCTGGATTGAAGAGACATTGCTTTATCCTAGTTCATTAAGTTAATGTATGGATGTTATTGATAGATTTATTTAATTTTATTCTCTAGTTAGACTTTATGGATTTTTTATTTATTGGTTAAGTTCCTTTATCTCTTCCATTATTGTATGGCACTCTGATGATTATGGTTAATTGATCACTGCAAGTTTTGTCTCATTCATGGACTCGAAAAAAATTCATTATTTTATAATGCTTCCGTAATTTTTCTCATCTTTCGAGATCCAGGACGTGACATATGATCTCATAAATATTTTATATAGAACACATACGAGATAAATTCCAACGTAAAGTTGAGGTTATTTAGTTTTCTTTTGGGAAGTAAGAAAAATATTCCGCAATTTCTGTTTTTATTTTGACTGTAGTAACCTTTCACCTTATTTACTACTCCCCTTTAAACAATGGTTATTATGTATAACTTGTGCAAACGATCCGTTCCATATAATCACAACTTACTCCACAATGACAACTTAGTCTACATTCTCAGGTAAGAGAAATAAACAAGGCACGTGAATAACTAATACTTATTCCACATTTATCATACCGAAATAAAATTAATCAAAAGCGTGTGAGTATTGAATAAATTCTCTCATTTTTATTCCTTATTCTACCTTCTTCCTCTTTTGAATGACCGGAACAGAAGTATTTCCATATTTTTTGAGTTTCCCATAAAGGGAGGCGATTAATCCTCATAGATCACGGAAGCATGAGGATTGGATCATGTCCGATCAAAACATACTCATCGTACGAGTTTGTATAGCAGCTCAATTTAAAAACATAGATGAACCACATGGGTTGGAAAATCATTCTCAATCCGTTTCATCAAGTTCACATGAGATCAGAACATACATCGACGATGGAACATGATCCTGAAACTCTAAACGAAGAGACCCCATGTCTCAAGTTGGATCCAATAGAGACAATACTTGTGAGCATAGGAATGGATTGCGTGATTCCTAGGGGTGTTCAAAAATATCCGGGTCGATGGGTACCTGGCTTGACCCGTTCGTTTTGACCCTAAATTCTTGAGTACCAGTTTGAAAATGATAGGGCGGGTACCCATTATGTCATGACCCGTGTCCCATATAAAAAACCCTATCGGTACCCACGGGTACCCGTTAGAAGTGGATTCACAAAAATGCAAATGGTTAGATACAAATAGAAATATAGATGTTACATTGTTCCTATCTATTTTAAAAATATAGATATGGTTGCAGATACAAATATCAGTGAACATGGGAAATATTTTGTCAAACCATTAAAAATGAATATCGGTATGAAATGTATGCAAATTAGATAGGGAAAATAATAGAATCAAAATTGTATAGATGAGCTAAATTTATATGAATGGGAGGGCTCATATATGTATCCATTTAGAAATCGAAATATATACATGGATGTCAAATTTTGAATTAACGTATATGATAATGAATCGCATATGATCCAAATAGATATACATACATCTTGACATCCAAACATGAAGATAATGAATATAATTGGATATGAATTGTATCGCATACACATAGGCACACACACAAGCACACACCTACCCACCTAGACGCAAAGCGCACTCATGCCCACGCCCATGCCCATGCCCACATGCGCATGCACACGCCCATGCCCCACACGCACATGCGCACAAACATGTGCACACATACACATCGCTATAATCATATGTGATGATAATTAATACAACCATGTACGAATAGAAATATATACTTATATATAGTTAGTCATGTTATCCCCCGATTATATATATTTACATCTCGTTTATCGATATTTGATTCATTGGGAAGATGAACCTACATGAATGTGTCATTATTGGATCCGTATTCGATTGTATTCCTTTCAATTTCATATATTCATATAGTTTACATTATCCACGTAGTTTTTATATATCCTCATTAGTTTATTTATCTATTTTTATATATCCCTATCTGAATACATTCCATACCATTTAGATTTTCTTGTCCCGACATAAATTATGAATATGGTATAGATACAGATATACATAGTTGGACATATCATTTGCATTTTTATACATATCACATTTCACTAGAAGTATCTCTCTTTATCCCTACGGGTACAACATCCATTAACATTAACCGGGTACCCGTTACAATTGGGTACCCGTTGGAATGGAGTGGGTCAACCCGTGACCCAATTCCAACAGGGCAGGACGGGTCATGATCAAAACAGACTCGTCGTACGAGTTTGTATAGCAGCTCAATTTAAATAATAGATGAAACCTCATGGGTTGGAAAACCATTCCTAATCTGTTTCATCAAGTTCACACGATATCATAACATACCTCGACGATGAACATGATCGCGAGACTTTAAACGAAGAGATCTCGTGTCTCAAGTTCGATCCAATAGAGACAATACTTGTGATCATAGAAATGGATTATGTGATTCCTAGGCGTGTTCAAAAATATCCGGGTCAATGGGTACCCGGCTTGACCCGTTCGTTTTGACCCTAAATTCTCGGGTACCGGTTTGAAAATGATGGGGCGGGTATCCATTATGTCATGACCCACACCCTAAATAAAAAAACCCGACCGGTACCCACGAGTACCCGTTGGAAGTGGATTCACAAAAATGCAAATGATTAGATACAAATAGCAATATAGATGTTACATTATTCTTATATATTTTAAAAATATAGATATGATTGCAGATACAAATATCGGTGAATATGGGAAATATTTTGTCAAACCATTAAAAATGAATATCGGTATGAAATGAAGGATATGGTGAGATCCTCAAGCGCATCACGGAAGCGTGGGCATCGTATCGAATACGATGAAAAACAACTAGTCGAACTAGTTGTTCTATGCAACATAAATTAAAAATTTTTCATGTGACGAAACCACATGATCCAATAACACTTCTCGGATCGTTTCGTCTAAATTATAAACAAGTATTAGGGTTACCTCTTGAAGCGTTGTTGCGATCGAGTCTCTAAACGAAGAGACCTCCTGTCTCAAGTCCAATCCGACGGAGTAGACGCTTGCGAGCGTGTTGATGAAACACATGCGCCTCGCAATCCCTGTTGAGGATCCAAGCTACGGATCTCCTGATCTCGACAAACGAGATACGACTTCTTCTTCACGAGCAAGGCACGACAAAGTAGACGGAGATCCACGAGCAAACCATCAGGCAGCATAACGATGATGCTGCGATGATGGAGAATCTCTCTAGGGCATCCATGGTGGACGATCACATGAGAGAGATAGAGAAAGTAGGCGTGTAGAGAGAGAAAGAGAGAGAGTTGTTGTCTCACTTGTTGTTACCATAGAGAGCAAGGTATGCCTCTCTATTTATAGGATTTTGGGATCCATGGATCACAATCCATGAGACACACCAAATCAATGGATGAGATTGATTTGTGTCTGATCCAATAGTTAAGATTGTTATTGGTAATAAACCAACAACCAATAATTTAATTTAGATTAAATATATTTGATAAATCAAATATAATTCAATCTCAAATCAAATCATCAAGAATTGGAGATAATGGAGATGGAAATCTCCAATTCCATATGGGGATCATGGACGGCTGCCCTTTCCTTGTTGGAATGGGTAGCCGTCCCCACCCCATTATGGAATGGGAGATTTTCCTATGTAATCTAAGATTACATAAGTATATGTATCTCCAATTACAACAACAATTGTTGAAAAAATATTCTACAAAAATAATTCATAATTAATTTTGAGAATATTGCAATCTTACCATTGGAAAATTGTGAATCACATTCACAACCCAAAACAAAATGTAAATTACAATTTCAATTTAATTTCCAATGTGAATCCTATTCACATCAACATTTAATTATCAAATGTAAATTACAAATAGCTCTCTCTTATATATTATAAACCACATTTATAATATATATGACTAATATGGATATTGCTATCCACATTATTCATATCCATAATAATTAAATCATATTTAATCATCTTAGATCTCTATTCTCGTGTGCCCAAATAATATGAATCACATTCACATTATTCACATCTTTGATAATTAAATCGTGTTATCTTAGATAACTCTCCTTATAATATGAATCAAATTCATATCATTCATGATAATTAAATCACTTTTAATTATCAATTTTCTCAATGCTCGGATACACATATCAATAATGAAATTATCGTGAACTCTTTCAAGGATAATGCGCTTTCTCTACGGATACTTGGAGATAAGGACAGGGCAATTGTATTGTTCCACGTATAGTGATTTGGATATTGAGATCATATCTCTAATCCAGATCGCAGGCCTCCCATAGATGCTTGATTAAATCAAGACCGCAAATCTAATCTTCTCATTGCATCTAAATCATATTCAGATCAATGTCCGACATTTGGACCAAGATCAGATTACTTCTCTACTGAGAGGAGTCACTAAAATCCAGACCCATTTCATCACTCCCTAGGAATGGAAGCGTCATGGTTATACAATCGTTTATGATCACATCACCCTCAGGTATTCCCAACACCTGTACATCCTGCATATTGGAAGACTAAGAATAAACTCAAAGTATTAGATCAACTTTACACTGTCTACTTCGGGATTTTATCAGTAAGTTTCTCATTCAATCATTGGGAGTTGTATCGATCATATACTTTCCAGAAGCATATATCATACCTAGGTCTTGATCATATACTTTCCAAAAGTATATATCAAACCTACAAATTCAGTCAAGCTTCCAAAGCGAGACGACCGTGCACGAAATTTGATTCTTCCCAATATCTCATGAGTAAGCTCATGCCTTCCAGTTCAGTAAATGAACATGTATGATCCCTTTGAGAGATCGTATTACTCATATGCCCTTATATGCACACCAGCGCACCATTGTATAGACCTTGGTTAGGTCATCAACCTATTGGTCTGTCAAATGTACATACTCAGACATATAGTAACATATATGTCTCCGGTTAGAGGATGCGTGCCTGTATCGTGACAACATACGATAGAGGACTTTGGTTATCTCGATCTCGTTAAGTCAACTATTTGACCTACCTAATCTGACACCTCGGAATCTCTATTCCTATGCAGAGGACCTGCATCAAGAGGTCGGTCAGATATCGACCTAATTAAGAAAGGATTGCCATCTCCTACTCAGGCTGGAGATCATCTCTTAACAATCATTTGATGATGCTTGATGAGTCCTCAATCTAACCCTTAAGATATTCATCCAAGCACCAACCTCTACGATTTAATTGAATCAACAACTGTATGATTATTAAGATGGCCATGGTATATAATCCTAATTGTACTAAGGGACCTATTATGCAAATTAGATATTCTTCATTTCAGATCAGGAAATGATATTTGTAATAACATTTATTGCATAATGGATTGTCGTGGGCTCGCATGTCCAACATGAAATGTATGCAAATTAGATAGAAAAAATAATAGAATCAAAATGTATAGATAAGACTAAATTTATATGAATGGGAGGGCTCATATATGTATCCATTTCGAAATCGAAATATATACATGGATGTTAAATTTTGAATTAACATATATGATAATGAATCGCATACTATCCAAATAGATATATATATATACATCTTGACACCCAAACATGAAGATAATGAATATAATTGGATATGAATTGTATCGCATACACATACGCACACGCACACGCGCACACCCACCCACCTAGGCGCACAAGCGCACTCATGCCCATGCCCATGCCCACATGCACATGCACACAACCATGCGATGCGCACAAACATGTGCACACACACACACATCGCTATAATCATATGTGGTGATAATTAATACAACCATTTACGAATAGGAATATATAGTTAGTCATGTTACCCCCCGATTATATATATTTACATCTCGTTATCTATATTTGATTCATTGGGAGGATGAACCTACATGAACGTGTCATTATTGGATCCGTATTCGATTGTATTACTTTCCATTTCATATATTCATATAGTTTACATTATCCATATAGTTTTTATATATCCTCATTAGTTTATTTATCTATTTTTATATATCCCTATCTGATACATTCCATACCATTTAGATTTTTGTGTCCCGACATTATAATTATGAATATGTATAGATACAGATATACATAGTTGGACATATCGTTTGCATTTTTATACATATCAAATTTCACTAGAAGTATCTCTCTTTATCGCTATGGGTACCCGCAGTGTCCCGTAGGTACTCAACATTAGCATTAACTGGGTACCCGTTACAATTGGGTACCCGTTGGAATGGAGTGGGTCGATCCGTGACCTAATATAAACAGGGCGGGACTGGTCACGATCAAATGGGTCGAGTGGTCCCATGGACACCCCTAGTGATTCTTGCATACAACGAGATGATCTGAATCTCCTTCTCTTGATTTCGTCAAATGAATTTTTCCCTTCTTCAACAGCATGATGCACCGAAGCGGAAGATCCTCCATGCGAGATCAGTAGAGGAGATTGGACAACATGACGACAAGGACGGCCCTTAAGAGGGGACATCCAAGATGTGCAAGGGGACGACTCTAGGAGGGATCGCAAGAAAGCAATGAGGGGCAACCAGAGAGAGAAACATGTTGATTTTCTTATTGAATTAGAAATGTAGAGTCTGACTCTCCTTTTATATTTTTTCAGTCCATTAGGATTGCAATCTTAATTTTTAAATGAATGGTTAGTATTTCTTTTAATCCTGAACAACTTGAGGATAAAAGGTAAAACATTGTCAACTTTTTATTCAATTAACCTTTCAAAAAATTCATCAACAAATATACAACAACAAAATACAAGGGGATGATACATCTAAGCGTTCAGGGCTCCCCCCATTTTTATATATTTCCATTTACTTTTTCTTTTATTTGGTTGTAATCTTTCAACAACCAAATATTAAATTTGTTGAATATTTTTGGAATTTAATTATCATAAAATAATTCAAAATTATTTGTGATAACTACAAATGAGCCATCAATAAATATGAATCATATTCATAGGTTCAAAACTAAATATAAATCAGATTTACTCTCATCGTCTAATGTGAATCCAATTCACATTAACAATAATTTTGTGAATCATATTCACATCTAAGTCTCAATATGTTATTCCAGATCTTATCCATACTATCCACAAGTATTGTGGATAACCCATCCACATTAATGTTATCCAAGATAATTAAATCCAATTTAATTATCTTAGATACATATCTATACATACCCAAAATAATACGAATCTTGTCCACATTATTCTTGAAGTACCGTAGAAACTATTATCCAGGATAATGTTATCAAGGAAAATTAAGTCCAATTTAATAATATTGAATTTCCACTCTTTGTCCAATACTCAAATATGTCTCTCATGGAACGATCCTTTAACTCTTTCAAGAACAATATGCTTTCTCCACAGATACATGGAGATAAGGTCAGGGCAATTGCATATGCCATGTATAGTGATTTGGGTAATGATATCTAATCTCATATCCAGATCTAGAGAACCTCTCAGTGTTGTTTGATCATATCCGTTAGGGTACTTGATCTTCTCGTTGTATTTGAATCCAGATGCAGATCAATATTCAACCTTTGTATTAAGATTGGATAACTAGTCTACTGAGCAGAGCCACTAAAATCCAAACCTTTTTAATCAATCCCGTAGAATAGAATCGTCATAGAATACAATCATTTAAAGTCACACCACCCTCGAGTATTCCTAATACATTTAGATAAGGAATACTATAAGGTTGTGATTAAATTCGAAGTTCAGATCTCTTTTAACTGTCTCGTTCAAGATTTTATCAGTTAGTTTCTCATTCGATGAATGGGAGTTGGTATTGACCATATGCTTTCTAAAAACATATATTATACCTTCAAATACAACCCTATTTTCAACATAAGACGATCATCTATGGAACTTAGTTTGTCCTAATATCTCATAAGTGAGCTCATATCTTCCGATTCAATAGTGAACTTCCCTTTAAGATATCATATTACTTTTATGTCCTTATATGTACACCAAGGCACCGGTGAATATACCTTAACTTGGTCATCAACCTAATGGTCTGCAGAATATATATACCGAGACATATAGTAATCCATTTATCTCCGGTCAGATGCTGCGTGTCTATATCTTGACAGTATATGACATAGGTTTTAGTTATCTCAATCTCACTAAGTCAACTCTTCGACTTAATTCATTCGATACATTTGAATCTCCATTCTTACATAGAGGACTTGCATCAAGAGGTTGGTCGGATGTCAGCCTTTGGAGTAAGGATTGCCTTCTCCTTCTCAGGATGGAGATTTGTTCTTGATAATCACTTGATGGTGTAGTTGAGTCTCCAATCTAATCTTTTAGATATTCAACCTTGTGCCATCCTTTATGATCTAACCTTTACATCAAAACCTATATGATATCAACCAAGGTACACAACCTTATTTGTACTAAGGGGCCCATTAGTAAGTGCATATGGTCTTGGAAAAGGCAATGAAAATCGACAACTCTTTATCGATACTTGATTACAATGACATTTTATTGTAGAAATGATTCTTCTAGGACTAACATGTCTAACATCATATTCACCGAATTGCTAGATATATAGTAGTAAAGTTTTCCATTAAGGTTCAAAGGTTTGATCTTGGAGACAAAACCACTTCAAAATTTGGAAATATTGAATTGGATTCCAAACTATAAATGGTATCTCTAATATTTAAAGAGCAGTGGTAACTATACTCGAAAGGTGTCCAAAACGCCGCCCAAATCCAACGTGGATCCCATGTGGCTGCACTTACCATCCAACGTGACATCTGCCACCCACGTGTTTCGAGGATTCTTTTTTTTTAAAAATCTATACAAGGAGGAAGAGGACAACCCCACCTACCATTTTCAGGTGCTAGCTACAACAAGTGGAGCGCATTAGTGTGGTGGATGTGACAACACAGTGGTGTTGTAGTGTGGTTTTTTGTCATGGCACAATGAACGATGTGGGCGGTGCATGTAGTTGCAAGCGGCATGCGAAGCATGCAATAGTGCCGATGGCAACACGAGCACTGTAGATGGTGGTGGCTGTGACAACGCAGGTTGTGGTGGTGATGCAAGGGTGGCAGTGGTGATATGGCCTGGTTACAATGATGGTAGGTGGTGGTGGTGCGACGATGGGGATGATGGATAAGGTTGTGGTGCGATGATATTGGTGGTAAGCACTAGGAAGGAGGACATATTATGTTCTAAAATGACAGTTGCATGGAGAGAGACCTGCCGTCCAAAATGAATAAACAACTGTAATCAAAATAAAGGAACTCACAACATGTCCCTACTAACATGCCATCAAAACAATGTGGCATGTCTTTGAAGACCTGACATCATAATAAGGTAATACATGGCATGTCTATGAAGACCTGCCATAACTAAGACATGGCTAATTCCTAGTTTATTTTAAGCTGACTTGTCAAAGTATAAATAAATCTAATCCAAGATTTGACATTATATATCTCGGAGAAATATCACACCATGCATAAAAATATTCAACATCTAATGCATTATCCCTCTAATAAGAAACCCTACATCATATGCAGATGTTGATGTGGACATATTTTTTAGTACAACGAAATATATTCATTTTTTATATTTTAAAGAGAATGCCACCTCATTGACATTGATTCGATGTGAGTATTCATATCTAGGACTATTTATTATCTAGGATTAAATTAGTACTTATTTATTTTTAGAAAATATACTAAACCAGCTTTGTTAAGAGAGGGGTGCAATTTTCTGCAAGATGACCCGAGATCGGACTAAGACAAACATCACGATCATGATGAGCAATTAGCGGACCGGAAAGAAAACATACTTAGCTTCCGAGAAAAGGCAAAAGGGGACAAACCCCATAACTCCAAGAAGGAAAAACGACCCCCACTTTGAATGCGGACCCTGGCGTCCTCCACCCATCCACCCACCCCCTCCCTTCACCGTCACCTCCACTCCATCTATCCGACCTGCCACCGAGAATGGGTTACCTCTCCTGCAAGGCGCAGTCCTCCATCTCCACCTCCGAGCAGCACCAGCACCGCCATCGGCGCAAGATCCTCCACTTTAGCCACCGGCAGCTGGAGTCCGCCACCTCCAACTTCTCCGAGTCCTCCCTCCTCGGGCGCGGCAGCCACGGCTCCGTCTTCCTCGCGTCCCTC
Organism: Ottelia alismoides; assembly: GCA_037367405.1. Lineage (NCBI taxonomy): Eukaryota > Viridiplantae > Streptophyta > Magnoliopsida > Alismatales > Hydrocharitaceae > Ottelia > Ottelia alismoides. Next base: position 202,400 of record JAZKJV010000522.1, on the reverse strand, counting down.
CCCTCGGGGCTCCTCCTCGCCGTCAAACGCCCCTCCCGCTCCCCCTCCGAGGTGGACAACGAGATCCACGTCCTCTCCCGCCTGCTCCCCTCCTCTTCCCCCGACCATCTTGTCCACCTCGTCGGCTTCACCCCGGACCCCCTACCCCACCGCCTCCTCGTCATCGAGTACATGCCCAACGGCACCCTCTTCGACCTCCTCCATTCCCGCCTCCGCCCCCCTTCCTGGTCCCTCCGCCTCCGCCTCGCCCTCCACGCCGCCAGGGCTCTCCGATTCCTCCATTCCCACCGCCCCCCTGTCATCCACCGCGACGTCAAGTCCGCCAACGTCCTCCTCGACTCCCGCCTCAACGCCCGCCTCGGCGATTTCGGACTGGCCGTCTTCGCAGGCTCCGCCCCTTCTCTCACCCCTCCCGCTGGGACCCTCGGATACCTCGACCCGGGATACGTCACACCGGAGAAACTCAGCACCAAGACCGACGTCTTCAGCTTCGGGATACTGCTCCTGGAGATCATGAGCGGGAGGAAGGCCATCGACGTTACGCACTCCCCGCCGTCGATTGTCGAGTGGGCGGTCCCGCTGATGAGGAGAGGGAGGATCTCGGCACTGTTCGACCCGAGGATCCCGCCCCCGAGGGACCCTGTAGCGAGGAGGCAGCTGGCCATGCTGGCTGCAAGCTGCGTGAGGTCGAGCAGGGATAAGAGGCCGTCCATGGAGGATGTGGTAGAGAGGCTGGAGGTGCTCAGGAAGAGTGTGGGCTCCAGTGGCTGGAATGGGTTGTATGTCGGGAATCCTTGCTCCGCGGTGGACACAGAGAGGAGGGCGCACACGAAGAAACGTCTCGATGAAGATGTGTTGGAGTGCGATGCGAGCTCAGGTGAGGAGAGTGGAGAGAGCTGCTCGAGGGAGTTGACAGAGGCAGCACAGGAGGATGATATGCCTTCCAGCACCTTGGATGCTTATCCTCCTGTGGGTTCCATTCGGAGCTCGAGGAATGCCCGGAGAGTGTTCTCGGAGGCCAGTGCAACAAGGCGGAATCTTATGGACCTTATGAAGGCCCCTAACGAAGAGATCATACGATATCGAGGCAGTGTCAATGTTGTGAGAAATGGCGTCGGCATTCGTAGGGCAAGAACTCTGAATCCAGCCCGTGATTACTATGATAAAGAGAATCCATCGCAGCAGATGCGGAGGAACCGTTCCATGAGGAGCACATTCGAGACGTTGTCGCTCCGGGAGAAGGATGTGGTTCCAGAGGAAAGGACTCCATCTCACGTTCCTCGTTAGTTTCTTTTTTATCGAGTTATTAATTCAAAGCATTGAAAGGTTTTTATTTTTGCCGTTCCATTTTCTTGATATCATTCTTTTAATCTTCGTTACCCTCTGCGTCTGGTGGCCATAATCTTTATATGTTCCTGCCTTTCTGTTTCTATGGGCTCTCATATTCCGTCTTTAACAAAATAAATATTGATCAAGGATGAGGAGTGTGATGTAGCGGTCCCACTTGTATATTAGATGTTATTAATGTAAAATTAATTGTTTATCGCATGTTTTGTGCCCAAATTTCGAATGAATGTTCTGGGAATTGGGACAAAGTGAATCACAATGTAAATTTAAGTTTAAGTTCCTCTGGAAGTGACCCCTGAATTGCTTACCCCTTCTTTCCAAATATGGATGCCGTTTGAAAAGACCTATGCATATCTAGTTGTCTCAGTATGCCCTATTGGGTGTTTTCCTCTTCTCGAAGTAGATCATGCGATTATTTGTTCAAATTCTCTTGATGGATTATGATGAGTTAACAATAAGAGTAAAAAGGATATTTCTCATCCAATACCTATCCCTAGAAGGAATGATAGGGTTACTGAGACAATTACAAACATAACCTCAGATAATGGATAAATGTTCGCACAATCAAAATTACTTCAATACCCCCTTAAGATGGAGCATAAATTTCCATCATGCTCAGTTTGGAGATACACCTTGTGAATAGAGACCGAGTGAATGGCTTTGTGAAAACATCATCTGTTTGTTCTCATTGTTGAATCATATCTCTTGTATAATGGCGGTGTACTTCCACATGTTTGGTACAATTATGGAAGTAGGATTGTTCGCAATGAACATTGCAGCAGAATTGTTGCAACACATTACCATAGGACTCGGATCTGGTTAATATAAATCATTCAGAACTGATTTTTTCCGCATTAGTTCAGTGGTGGCTTTAGCCATTGCTATTTATTCTGACTCTGCACTGGATCTAGCAACTAATGTTTACTTTTTGCTTCACCACGTGACTAGGTTACCACCAAGATATGCGTAGTAACCAATAGTAGACTTTCTGTCATTTTGACAGCGTGCATAGTCAGCATCAGAGTAGGCCACAACATCAAGTGCCTTTCCACATGTGAACATTAAACCTTTCCTTGGAGCATATTCAAGTTTCTCAAAATCACCCTTCTGTTGGGGATTTTAACGATGGAACGGGGGTTCGGGGTTCGGAGGAAGGGAGAACATCTTCGTTGGAGGGTGAGACGCGGGGTCGAGGACTGGACGAGGGCCACTAAAACTGTAGATGTGAGGGCTTCGAGGGCCACCATAGAGGAAGGTGTGAGGAGTGAAGGTGGGTGGTTCAGGGTCTCGCATCGTAAGCATGGTCGTCATTGCTATCGATGCGGTTCTCATGGACACAAGGCACATTCATGTTCTCTTTCGCCAAGGTGTTTCATTTTCGGTAATGTGGGGCACTGAAAGCTTTCGTGCCCGCTTTTCGAGCGGTCCCTGCCATGGAAGGTCGTATCCCGATATATCAGCGATATATCGGCGATATATCGGTATCGATAGGTCACCGATATATCACCGATATGTCCGATATCGGGTATCGACACGCAAAAAAGGCGAGCTGAATCCCGATGTCATCGATATGGCGTCGATATATCGCCGATATATCAGCGATATATCGGTATCGACATGGTACCGATATCGATACCGATATCGATATATCCTTCCATGGTCCCTGCAACACCCTTCTTCTGGGGACATTGTGTTGCGTCTGCCAAGGAGGCCACCCTCAACTTCTTATGCTTCGGTGATTGCTGAAGCCCTCTCTAGAGAGAGCAAGAAGATCAGAGTGCTCTTTGGCACTTCAAAGTTGGGACAATCGGAGACGGTTTTGTTACAGGATGGGTTGGCAAGGGTGCTGGGACCCTCCTTCTCAGGTGATGTGGTGGCCTTGGGTGCTGGCCAGTGGTGCACGAGAGGCCTTTCAAATGAGGAGAAGTCACTCTTGTTGCATGGAAGGCACAACCTTGGAGTCTTTTGGCGTCCGCTTCACTTCATAAATGGTGAAGGTTCAAAAACGATCCAAAGAGTTACGCGCCTCACCAGGGTCCCATTCTTCTCTAGATCAGTGGAAACCCTGCGACCGACACTCAGTGAGGTAGGTTGGGTGTCGAGGATGATCAATGATGGTCTTAGCCCAAGCTCGGATCCTTCAACGGTCTTGGTGATGATGGAGAGCCCGAAGTTCTGTGCTTCAGTGGAAACATGCTCCCTCAAGGTGGGACGACTGTCTTTTCGAATATTGTTACAATTTCTTCCACCGACGCCTCCGACGATGGTCCTCAAGGTCGCATGTTCGACTTCTTCGGCGGTTCGCAAGGTCGCATGTTTGACTTCTTCGACGGTTCGCAAGGTTGCATGTTTGACTTCTTCGGCGGTTTGTTCGTACCAATTACATGGATCTCCTGGAGATCTGATGGAACAGTCAAGGGATGCAAATCCGGAAAGTTCTCGTCTTATGGTGAAGATTTCTGATCTAAATATTATTCCATGCACTTTTTTGGAGGAGACCTTCCAACTTCAACGTTGGAAGCTGTAAATCCTCCGATCTTATGGCATCTTGAAGGTGCTGACGTGTTAATTTCGGAGGGAACCAATATCTCGGATTTGAACTCGACTAAAATTCTGGAGAACTGCCATGCTCTGAGAGCATACGATGTTGAGGATCGGAACCCGATTGCACCTCTCGATAAACCAGAAGTTGGTTCATCCATTGACCTCGACCATAGCATTGGTGGAGACTCCTCTTTTCGAAGATACCCAGATGACCTCAGAGGTGGCTGCGTCGTCGTGGGTTGGGAAGGTTGATTCTTGATGTTCTTCCCCACCTTCGCAACTACAGATTCTGAAGGTCGTGGACCTGGTAACTTCTCTACCGAGGTCCTTGGAGAGGGCAGTTGATCAAGGACCCTCGAGAAATGAAGCTCGGCGTTCAGTTCTGGGTGCAGTAGCCTCCCCTGCTGGGACTGACGCACAAGCCTGCTCTTCTGAAACCTCTACTGTGGGTGAAGTTGGCGGTCAGGGGGAGCGTTACTTGCCTTAAAGATGTACAAAGGTGGCGGTTAGGGAGCCTACTTTTATATCCGAACAAAAGTTGAAGGTGGCAATGGCGACTGGATAGCCAAAGTCATGGGTACTTCAATTGTTTCAAAATGAAAGTTCTAACATGGAGTGTGAGTAGGACTGTGCATGGTTCACGGATTTCACGGTTATCCGACTCGATCCGTATGGATCGAACCTAAACCAATTGTTATCCAAAGAATCACATCAGATCGAGTATCTAACCCTATTTGACCCGTGACATATGGGGCTCCAATCCAATGATCCACGAGTAACCATGGATCAACCCATCATATAACTCCTCCAACCTAGACGATGCCTATGTGTCTACCTAGGTGGTATTCATTAGGAATACAAATGGACGAATACAGATATGGGTATAGGTGTTGCCATATCCTTATCCATTTTTTAAGGATGCATATGTAGATATTGACGGATATAAAATCTATAGTGGTACCATATCTTTAAAAAATAGATATGGATGTAAATCGGATACTAATGAGCTTACGTATAATATTAGGATAACTTTATACTGAATATTATATATATATATAATATGAAAAGATTTACGGATACAGATATAGATTTTTGTAGATATCCGAATGATATGTATGTATGTATCCGTATTTATTCTAAAATCGATACTGATACGGATGTCAAAATCTTTATAAAATAGATACAAATATATCCATTTCCATTTAAATTAAATTTGTCAGGTGTACGAGTTGGCTCTATCAAGATAGAGGTAGGTGTGTCTTAGGCGCAACTCAAAATGGTCAAGATTTATGTCCGATCCGTCATCGTATCTGACCTGCAAGCAATCAACAACAATGCATATTTCGGCAGCGACGTTTGGGTGGGGTAGGGCTCCTTCGCCCACTGTTTTGTTTCCCATATTTTATACGGAATTACATTTCTTTTCATTCAAGCTATATTAATACGTTTCTTATTTGAAGAAAAGGATTTATAATTTAACAATAGTTAGATAAATAGGAACGTACAATTCAGAATTAAGAAAAATTTTATGTTTTAACATTGGGGATGTCGAAATAGAAGACCGTGCCAAAGCGTCTCCTCGAATATCGACATGAAATTGTCCCATTCTATATCGATATGTAAGTGCCAAATTAATATATCCGTGTGCCTAGCATATTTATTTCATACATATTCTGACTCCGGACATTTAAATTTTAAAATATAATCGCAAATTTTGTAGTGTTTGACTTATTTGTCATTTACGTTTTTACACGAAACCTTATTTTGGAAGCTTTAACAAAATTTGTTTGGCTTGCATCTAATTCTTTTGGATCCACGGATACCCATGGGTATTCCGATATTCAATGGGTGTCCAATCTAATGGATAACCATTATTATTGGGGCGGGTTGATCCGTTGATCCAATATCATGGATCGGGTCGGGTCAACTCCAAATGGAGCGAGTTTTCGCCCCACGAACACCACTAAGTGTGAGGGGTCTGGGTGACCCAGATAAGCAGAGGTCTGTTTGGTGCTCTGCTCATTGAATGTAGCTGTGACATGGTACTACTGCAGGAAACCAAGCTTGCCTCGGTGACACCTTTCCTTTGGAAAAGTTTAGGCAATGTCCTACTGAATGACTTTAAATCTCTGGATGCTATCGGTGCAGCAGGCGGTTTAATTGTTGCATGGAAGAACTCCATTTTCAGACTCGTCCCCGAGTTAAAGGGAACTCATGTTATCACGGTCATGGACGGCCATATCGCGATATATCGTCGATATATCAGCAATATATCGGTATCGACAGGTCACCGATATATCGCCGATATGGACGATATCGGGTATCGACAGGCCAAAATAGCACAATGGATACTGGATGTCGGCGATATGCGTCGATATATCGCCGATATATTGGCGATATATCGATATCGACATTGTATCGATATGATGTCGATATCGATATGTCCTTCCATGATCACTGTGCTCTTGGAAGTTGGAACACACTATCTCAGGAAATTGTTTCGCTTTCACCTGTGTCTATGGTCCTTGCATGCACTCCCTTCGCCAAGAGCTATGGTCGAATCTTAGGGATGCAAGGACTAACTTCCTGGATGTACCTTAGCTTGTTGGAGGGGACTTTAATGTAACGGTTCGTTCCTCGGATAGGCCTCGATCTAGAGGTGGGTAGGACCTAGGCTCGATCGATTTTGCGGAGCTGATTAATGATCTTGAGCTGGAGGTGATAGATGCTTCAGACACTAAGTTCACTTAGCGTAATTCGGGCTCTCGATCTCATGCAAATTGTTTTCTATCGTCCACATAGCTTCTGGATGCTTTCTCACTCTCCACCTCCATTTCTTGGCCCCGTGCACGTTCGGATCACACTCCCCTGATTTGGGACTTGGCCACTCGGGTTGTATCTCCCCTCCGCAGAGTTTTTTCAGGTTTGAGAAAGCTTGGCTCCAGGAGGATGAATTTCGGGAATTGGTCGTCAACCATTAGTTTGCGGAGGTGTTCTATGGCTTTGCGGCGTCCAGGCTGTCTCAAAAGTTGATTTCTCTTCGAAAGCGGTTGTGTGCTTTCAAGAAGGAGGTTAGGATACCGCGAAGGGCCCGTCGTGCGGGAGCAGAGACAGCTCGTCATGTTGGATGGCATTGAGGATGTTAGAGATCTCACCCACGCTGGACTATTGGAGAGATTGGTAGCACAAAAAATAGTTTGGATGAAGAGAAGAAATGCATTATAGAATGGAAGCAAAGATCCATGCATTCGTGTCTGAAGGAGTGCGATGCAAATAGAACCTACTTCCACCGAGTTGCTAGTGCGAGGCGTAGACACAACCAACTCTGTTCAATTGTAGTGGGTAGGAACCATGTTGAGGGGGATCATGAGATGGGGTTGGCAATTATGGATCACTTCCGCGAGCTCTCGAGAAGAAGTTCGAGTAGATCTTGGAGATGGTCGGGGCGTGGGGACTTGATTTTGTCAGAACTACATGCTAGTCATTTGACTCAAATGGTGACCGCATAGGAGGTGAAGGTCGCAGTTTGGAACCTTAATGCTGACAGTGCGCCTGGTCCGGAGGGTTTCACCGTGTTCTTTTTCATGAGTTATGGGAGCTCGTTGGCAGAGAGGTTGCTGTCGTGGTGGAGGAGTTCACCGGTGCAATGCAGGCTTTAACAAGCTCAATAAGGTGCTAATTTTCCTTCTCCTTATGAAGGATGCTTTTGGGGATTTTCGACCCATCGCCCTTTTTAATGCTATCTATCTGATTGTGGCAAAGGTCTTGGCTATCATATTGAATCGTGTGATGGAACACCTCATTTCACCGCTTTAGTGTGCGTTCGTTCCGAGGAGGCAGATTGCTGACAACCTTGTTATGGCAACTGAGATCATAGCAGGTTGGAAAAGACATGGGTCGAAGGGGTGTTGTGGAAAGTTGACTTCTCCAAGGCGTATGACACTGTGGATTGGCATTTCTTATGGATGGCGATGTTGAGGCGTGGCTTCCCTGAGACATGGATCTCTAGGATGAAACGTTGTATTACCATGGCCTCCTTCACCGTTCTTGTTAGTGGTAGACCCGAGGGTGGCTTTTTCTAGCCACAACATGGGGTTAGACAGGGTTGTCCCCTGGCACCAATGATTTTTGTGATCGCAACTGATGTGCTTTCTTGCATGGTGACTCAGGTGGTGCAAAGTGATATTTCGAGGGGTTACACTTCTGAGGAAATATCTATTCTCCTACTGCAATACACGGACGATACGATTTTCTTTATTGATGCGGGTATTGAGGAGGTTAGAGGCATGCCTTATACATTGTAGATTTTTGGAGAACTCTCTGGGTTGGTTCTCAATCATGGGAATCTACTATTGTTCCGTTTGGGCACTCAGATGACACTCATGACTATTGTGTCGCTCTTGGTACTGAGAGAGGCTTGCTGCCAATTTGCTACTTGGGCCTTCCCTTTTCGGCCGTAATCTTAAGTTGGTGGGCCGCTCCCGGTAATTGAGAAGTTGGAAAAGAAACTCAATGAGGTGTTTTCTCTAGGGGAAGATGGGACAAAAGGGGCATGGGCTTCATCTGGTTAACTGGTCCACAGTTATGATGCCTCTCGAGGATGGTGGTCTCGGGGTACTACTCTTAGACTCTATGGATGAGGCTCTTCTCCTTAAGTGGGTTAGCATGATTTGTGGCGGAAGCGAAGACTTATGTTGCAGACTCATTCGCTAAATCTATGATATTGGTGTTCAGTACTCGTCTCCTCATTTCCACACCTACAGATCGTCTTCCTTCTGGAGTGGGATTAGATCGATACTACCTCACTTTCAAGATTTCTTCCGTCCATTCCTAGGGGATGGTAATTCTTTCTCCTTCTAGACTGCAAAGTGTCGGGAGTTGGTCCGCTCTCCTCCAGCTTCCCACGTTTGTTTGCTTTGGCAACGAATCGTAACACTAAGGTGGCGGAGTGCTGGGTAGACGGAAACTGATGCCTCGATTTTTGACGTAATTCTTTGATCAACGCCTTGAAGAGTTTTTGCTACTATTGGATTCCACCAGACAAGTTGGTAGGCCCACCCTTGGGTGGGACCACTAGGTGTTTAGATCCAACCATTTCACCATCATACACACATATAATGCTATCAGTAGACCGCCTCCATCAAGGACAGATAATTTGATTCGTGATTGCAGATTTATCTGGAGCATGCGACTGCCAAGTGGAATTGGGTTCTTCATGTGACTAATCTGTAGAAAATGCATCATGATTAGAGATCGATGTGCCAGATTGTTTGCGGTTATTTCTGATAGATGCCCTCTTTGTGAGATGCATATTGAAACGGTGGATCACTTTTTCTTCAACTATGAGAAAGTTTTGCTTGTCTGGTAGGACAACGTGGCGGATTGGATGTCCCTTCAGAACCTGAGCTCATTTCTTTATTTGAGGCCAAGGATCATCCAAGAATGGATCTTCTTTGGCCCCTTGTAACTGTCTGGGCTATATGGTTAGCCAGGAACAACTCTCTCTTCTCTTCTCATCGCTTCTATGCCGAAAATGTAATGATTCATCCTATGACTCTCCTCGAGTCTTGGCTTTTGTAAGTCTTTATGAGCATTTTTAACTGACACCACCGAGTGTTTCCCCCCTCTCGTGGTCTAAAAAAAGTTTTTTAGAATCCTCATCGATGCCTCCCAGGGCACTTGGTCTGGTTTGGCTATGAATTGACTTCCTCTATTAACGACAAAGGGGATATCATAGCGAGTAATGATAACATATAACAGTTTTCCCACTAGACACCTATATTGTTTTGCATTAGCATACATAGACCTTCATCATACATTCTTGCACTGGGTTCCATAGGAATAGATGCCGGCTTCGCCCCTAACATTCCAGTCTCATGCAGAAGATCCATAACGTATTTTCTTGAGAATCATGTCACCAATATTTCTTGTGATTTCAATGTTAAAAAGTAATGAAGTTTTAACAATTCTTTGGCGACAAATGTTATACGAGATACCTTTTAGTATCCATTATGCCACTCGTATAATCCCAAGTTAGAATTATGCCATCATCATACACCAACATCGCAACCATCCATTTCACTGCTTTCTTGATGAATAGAGAATGATCTGCAACAGAACACATACCAACCTTGGACAAAATGTCAGATAGTTTCTGAAATCATGCTATGGGGCTTTGTTTCAGATTATATATTGTCTTATGGAGTCTGCACACCTTCTGATACTCCTCCTTGATCGCAAACCAGGTGGTTGTTGCATTCAGACTTCCTCGTTCAGATCACCATAAACAAATGCATTTTTTGCATCAAGTTGGTAAAGTGGTCTGGAGAGCTGAACTATAATGGAAATAATAATCCTTATTGTAGGGAGATGAGCCACTGATGAAAATGTGTCAAGATAATTCGGACCATATGTTTGAGTGTACTCCTTGGATACCAATTGAGCCTTACATCGTTCCATGGAATCATCTGTAAGATGTTTGGTGGTAGATACCCACTGGCTACCAACAATAGTTGCATCCTTTGGAGGATCAACTAGCTTCCACGTACCTCAAGACAAAAGAGTCTTCATTGCTTCCTGCATGGTAGCATTCCACTCAGGAACCAATAATGTTTGCTAATACGTGGAAGGAACAACTGATAGTCCAGCCAGAAATGTCTTGTATTGCACATGCAATCTCCTTGTCGACACATGGTTGGAGATGTGATGTAGTGTACATGCATGTTTCCTTTTCTAAAGAGCTACGAGCATATCATAATGATCTTGAGATTCGTAAATCTACTCCTCAATAGCATGCTCGCCTGTATATATATTTTCCTCAAGCACAAAGCTCATCAGTGTTCTTATTCTTGACATAATTGTGATCAGGTGCTGGTGTGATAATAGGGAGTGGCATCCGATGAGAATACACTAACCGAAAAGGTGTATTATCTACTATACTAGTGTTCTGAGACATGGCTATTCTGAACCGTAGGTAGAATAATAAGGTATAGACTCAAAAAAGGTCACATCCGCACTAACATGGTAACAACGACACAAATGGTCATAACACCGGTACCCCTTTTGAGTTCTGGAGTAGCCTACAAAGACGCATTTTACAGCACAAGGAGAAAGTTTATCACGACTGATTGAATGAATGTGGTCAAAGGATGTGCATCCAAAGATTTTAGGCGGAACAGGTAACAAGTTTTTATCAGGGAAGAGTAGAGAATAAGGTGTGTGCTCATCCAAAATGGTAGAAGGCATATGGTTTATTAGGTATGTGGTAGTGAGAACGTCCCCCCAAAAATTGTGAGGAGTCGTACTTTAAACAAAAAGCCGCGACCGCGAGCGACATCAAGGATGTAGTGGTGCTTCCTTTTGGATACACCATTCTCTTGGGACGTACATGGACATGATGTTTGATAGATGATCCCATGCTCAATCAGAAAAGAGCGAAGATATTGATTACAGAAATCAAGAGCATCATTAGTGCGAGTTGTTTTGACATGAAAATCAATTACATTTTTCATTTCTACAAAATAATATTTCCTAATAGTACTCAAAAATTCAGATTTTGATTTCAAAAGGAAAACCCACAAAACACGGGTAAAGTCGTCAACAACAAGAGGGTATAATCTGTGTTACGAATGATCTGGAACACGACTAGGCCCCACACAACAAAATCAACTAATTCAAAAACAGACTTAGTAATACGACCATGATGACTTGGAGAAGAACTCATGATGTTTTTAAAGTTGACAAGCTTCACACTGATGTGATGTGGATGTAGGAATTTGAAATAGGATTCTTCTCAATTTCGATAGAGGCAAATAACAAAGACACATGTGCCATGTGTAGGCAGACGACTTAGAAACATGACCCGCAAAACGAGATTGCATCAATTGATACACCCCCCTTCTTCACAACCACAACCAATCACCTGATCATTCAGCATATCTTGAAAGATGAGACACTGAATCAAAAATGGCCTAACAATTAAGCTCCTTAGTAATTCTGAAGACAAATAAAAGACTCGTAGGAAATTCAGGAGCTAGAAGAACATTATCCAATGATTCCAATCGAATATTTGGAGCTACTTGATCCTCCCCCTGTCCAACAATAGGGGATTGTCTGCCATCTACTACAACAATTGTACAGCATAGTGCAACCTCTCAAAGTATAGAAAAATGATTTTTGTTGCCATTAATGTGTCGTGATGCACCCGAGCCTACCAACCAATCAGACGAACTAGATAAACTCCTACATGTATAACAAAATGGAGGTATTATACCTAAGGGATCATCAAAGGTTGCAGTATCGGTAAAGGTTATGCTCATGGTAGCTCCTTCTCCGGATGAAGAAGGTTGCGATGCCACTTCATGTTGACTCACCCGCTGCATGAGATCATCGTATTCTGCTTTGGATATATTCGACGAGATATCATCGTTCGCTGGGATGGCCAAATGTGCCATTGGAGGTCTTCCATGCTTCCTCCAACAATTGTCCTCAGTGTGGCCCATGCGTCTACAAAAGGTCTATGCGCCTGGAATCATGACCATGTCACTTTCCTCTAAAGAAAGTCCCTCGACCTCTTCCTGAAGGTACGACCATAGACATTGGGGTCTCAACACATGTCTCTGCCGGAAGGGAAATATTTAACCTGCTCAGCTTGTTGTAGGCTTTTTCCATAGACAGAATCTCAGACGTTGTGATCATCTGTGCTCTAGCGACTTGATAGATATGATCTACTCCTCCAAGAGAGTTCGACTATTAATTGAGACCTGAAGGCGATTTGTATTGGACATGTACATATAAGCATATAGGAATTTAGTCTCTGGAACTTGGAATTCAATGCCGAATAGACTGAGCAAGACGATGACCATTTTGCTTCACTTGAGACATCAATGTATGTCTGGAGGATTTTGGTACAATTCTTCTCCTCTGAGTATGTACTGCAAAAATGTCCCACATACATTTAGGCGTCGTTCGGTACCCATGTATGTACTATAAAGGGGAATTTCCCCCCTTAACCCATTCCCTCTCTCTCTTATGTGGGTCCCACTTTTACCCTTTTTAATATATTAAATAAATCAATTTTCTTTTATCAATTCCATCAAAAAATAATATATTATACCATCATATCATAAAAAATTATAAACTACTCCACTTCTACCCACTTTTCCAAACTTCAATACAATCACATCACAATAACTACACTTTTTCAAACTTCAATACTATCATATCACAACAAACCCACTTCAAACCCACCCCCATTTTAAGCCTCTATCCAAACACCAAAATACAAAAATGGGTTACCCTCTACTAGTTTAATACGCCCTAACCCACGTACCAAACACACCCTTAGTTGTCTTGTAATACGCAATATCATTTGCAATACATGAGATACAACTACTCATAATCCATTCTTTTACCATAGCATTATCCTTTTCCATGTTGTATTCTTGCTGGTTCTCTCAGTTGGTTCTTGTTGTGAGAAAAGAGTAATATGTTATTCAAGGGAACCCTAGGCTCTCTTATATAGGGAGAGACCTCAAGGGTAAAATACAAAGTAGTCCAGAGAAAAATATAAATGGCGAACGAGTACATAACATATAATAATATCTATCTCTACACTCCCCCTCAAGGTGGAGCATAGATGTCTATCATGCTCAGCTTGGAAGAACATCTCTGGAAAGGTCCTCTGAGCAATGGCTTGGTGAGTACGTCAGCAGTCTGATCCCCTGAGCTCACGCGAGCTGTAGATATCAATCCTCTCTGGATCAAGTCTTTAGTGTAGTGGTAGTCAACTTCAATGTGCTTTGTTCTTTCATGAAAAGCTGGATTGTTGGCAATAAATAAGGTTGCCTGATTATCACACTGAAACTGCATGGGTAGAGGTACGGCTACATGTAGATCTTCCAGTACAGATCGAACCGACATCATCTCCGTGCTTGCTTGCGCCATGGCCCTATATTCGGATTCAGCACTGGACCTTGCCACAACAATTTGTTTCTTGCTTTTCCAAGAAACCAGAGGCTCCCAATAAAAACTGCAAATCCTGAGGTTGATTTTCGATCCTTAGGGCATCCTGCATAATCGGCATCTGCACATACTGAGATAGACAAATCTGTGCCCTTTCGAAACAACTACCCTGAACCTGGAGAAGACTTCAGATACCTCAGTATCATGTATATGGCATCCATATGAACTTGTCTTGGCTGCTTTACAAATTGACTCACCTTGCTCACTGCAAAGGCAATATCGGGACGAGTTATGGTAATATAAAGGAGCTTACCCACCATTTCTCTATATCTCCTCTTGTCCACTTCAGCAGTGTCATCATCATACATCTTCATGCTTGGATCCATGGGAATACTTGATGGTTGCACCCAACCATGCCTGCTTCAGTCAAGAAATCTGTGATGTACTTCCTTTGGGTCATAACTAGACCCTGTGCATTCCTGGCAAATTCCAACCCCAGAAAGTATCTTAGGGTTCCAAGATCCTTTGTGACGAACTGACGGCCTAGGAATGCCTTCGCTCTTTCTATGCCCTTAATATCATCTCCTGTAACCAGAATATCATCAACATAGACCATGATAACAACCGTACCTGCCGATGACTGAATAAACAACGAGTGGTCTGCATTCGACCTCTTGTCCCTGTCGTTCTATCAGATCGGAAAGCTTCTGGAACCACGCTCTTGGACTCTTTTTGAGGCCATAAATTGCCTTGTGAAGTCTACACACCATATGCTTCTCCCCCTCGGCAGCAAACTCTGGTGGCTGCTGCATGTAGACTTCCTCCTGCAGATCACCATACAAGAAGGCATTCTTGACATCCAGTTGAGATATACTCCAGTCACGTACCACAGCAACTGATAAGAGAATGTGAAGAGTGGAATGACGGGCCACTGGAGAAAATGTATCCATATAGTCCACGCCATAGGTTTGTGTAAAACCTCGCGCAACCAGCCGTGCTTTGTACCGATCTAGACTGCCATCAGCATGGTATTTAACCATGGCCTCAAATTTCGACGAAATTCGGTCGAATTTCTGTCGAATATCGATATCCAGTCGAAATCGAAATTCGACCGAAATGACCGAAATATGGGGGTCCTAGTACAAAAAATGACCGAAATGACCGAAATTTCGGTCGAAATTCCACCGAAATTCCATCGAAATTCTGTTTTGGTCGATACCGAAATGGTGACCGAAACCGACATTTCGGGCCTTGTATTTAACTGTGAATACCCACTTACAGCTCACAATAGATGCATCAGAAGGAGGAACAACCAAGGTCCATGTGCCACAAGACTGTAGTGCACGCATCTCATTTTCCATAACCATTCTCCAGCAATCAATCTCCATAGCATCCTGGTAGGTCCGTGGTATGTCCACGGAAGATAAAATCTCCATTCTCCAGCAATCAATCTCCATAGCTGCAGCAAATTTCTGAAAGTCGCCCGTGAGACGATGAAAAGACACCTGTGAAGCAAAGGGATAAGATGTACACGTCCGCTTCTGCTTCCGGATATCAATAGGAAGATCAAGATCATCTTCCGCTGTACTGGATGGTGTGGTCTCTTGTTGACAGTGTTCCTGACAACCAGACCTTGGCATACGAATCATCAGCCTCCCATGAGGCATATATCCCTGTCTTCTCTGCTGGCTCATCCTCGGTAAGAATGTGCTTCTTAACGTTCGACTTCATGAGACTCATGAACTACATCGCCCAGAGCTCATAGTTCGACCCATCCATTTTGACTATTGGCGCGAGACCTTTGAACGCGCCTATAGAGGGCATATCAACCTTGGATTCTGACATATCGCCGCTGGAGAAGAACTAGGGTTTGTAGACAGAGTGACGTATGTCTACACAAACTGCATAGGATTTGAGTGCGTATGTAGACGTTACACACCCAAATCCATATATCCGGAGTACGAGTCGGCTATGATCAAGCCGAGAGGAGGCGCTGTGGTAACGACGACTAGGGCTGAGATCGGTAGCCGACTAGGGCACGACCAAGTTGAAGGAGGCGGGACCCCGGAGTGGGGCTGGGGGCCGGGCTAGGGCACGGCGGTGGCGGAGCCCCGGAGCGGAGATGGCCCGAGAGGAGAAGGGCGGCGGAAAGGAGGGGGGGGCGGGTGGTGGGTGGGATGAGCCCTAGGGTTTAGGCTCTGATACCATGTTGTGAGAAAAGAGTAATATGTTATTCAAGGGAACCCTAGGCTCTCTTATATAGGGAGAGACCTCAAGGGTAAAATACAAAGTAGTCCAGAGAAAAATATAAATGACGAACGGGTACATAGCATATAATAATATCTATCTCTACAGTTCTTCACTGGTAATGATGTGCTCCTTGTCATGTCCTTATTACATTCAAAAAAGATTGAGACCATACCACAAAATTTGCACCATCGAACTTGGTATTGGTACCAAAAAAGGGATTCTTCACCTCCCCTTCATTAGTAGATGAATCTGTTGCTTCAGCCATGATTCTAAGTAAAGAACCAATACAACAATCACGGCAACATCGATAATAAATAATTACAACAAAAACTTCCGGTCATATGCAAACTAGGTCATGACCACTTAATATATTATTAAACACACCGGTGATTTAAAAGGAGCTACCCACAACAGCTTCTTGAGAATCAAGTGCTTAAAATTTAGGGTTGAGCAAGTGACATTGACCTGTTGGAATCGTGTTCTTTGCAGCAAAACAGACCGAAGTCGGTAAAAACTGGATGGCAACGAGCTTCAGGTAGACCTGAAGGCGACAAGGATCAGAGGTAATCTATAACAACGACGACAACGAGCTGGAGGTGGTGCGTGCTGGCGACGATGATGATCTACAGGTGGTGGCGGTGATGGCGCGCAAGGTGGAGGTGGCAAGGATTGGAGAAGATGCTGGCGATGTTGCGTGATATGGAGAAGGAACTGGTGGCAATGGTGATGGTGGTGATAGTGCATGAGAAGGTTTTGTGGAGGTGGCTTCAAGGATGGCAGCGTATTTTGGAGGGGGGGAGGGGTGGTTAGGTCACAGTACCCGAGAGAGGGACCCCCTCTCAGTCTCTAATACCATTATGAATTAACAAGAATAGTAAAAGGAAACTTAATTTTCTCGTTGAATACCTCTCCCTTATATAGAATGAATGTTGAATACCTCTCCCTTATATAGAATGAATGATGGAGTTACGGAAAACAAATAATGAACAAATGTTCGTACAACCAAATTTACTTCAATAGTTTCATGTTCAAGTATGATGAGAAAGCTTATTAGTTATCTCTTGTTTTCTTTATTGTTTAGTCAGTTTATTTACTACTTTGACAATCATTCTCCTCATGTACAAAGGAAATATTGGTCCCTCATAATAAGTAAGTTCTTTTTTCTTAACATGACATCCGAACAGTGGTCTTAAATTGGTGGTCCAACACCTCACCCAAGTAAAGCCTGCATCTCCCTCCACCACCATCTTGAGAGGAAGGGGGGGGGGGGGGAACGCCATTATGATAGCCTCGTTAACATCGTTTCCAACTAGAGCCTCCCCTGCTCGACATCACCCACATGTAACCTGAACCCTTACGGTGACATGCTAAACACATTTTTTCCTAACTCTTCTTTTTTCTAGGAATGTCGTCGGATATGACATGTTCTGGTGTCGACAAGAAGCTACCTATTAGGAAATGAAACCTGCCAATCATCATGTTTGATGGGATAAAATTTGGGCACATATCATTTGTAGGTGCATACGATAAACATCATATCTTGAAAGATAAGAACCTTGAAAATAAGGATAAGCACTGATCTTAAAAGCATGATAGTGCGATTGTAAAGTTGTGGATTCGATCCACCCTTGTTCCTCGGGTCACCAGTGAAGTTACTTCACCGTCCCATAGCTAAAGTGATGTGGGATTATATGGATTATATACTCACTTGCTAGGAATACATTGAAGATTCTGCAAATCCATATTGATATTGCCCTTAAAAAATGGCATTCACTGTCGTAGTATTACTCCACGGTGAAGGGAGCTCTTGCAAGACTTCATAGCTATGCTCATGTCTGTAGGTTTACCTCCTGGATTGCATTCGATGCACATGTCGTGGTGGGTCATTTCCTTGCAGGTCCTGGTCATGTATATTGGGATGCATGAGTCCAAATGTTGATGCTTCCATATCCTTAGAGAGGAGGGTTACCCAGGCTTAGTGAATGTCTATCTCTATGGCTACTCTTCATACTCTAGATATTTCCTCTACCATAGCGATCTCCATGGTCATGGTCGTAGGCACAACTCATGAGGAACCAGTTGATGTAGTTTTACCAGACAACATGTATTATGGCAAGCCATGCCATGTTGAAGACAATTGTGTGAAACCGTCCTCAAGACATCTTCATATGTCGACGATATATCGCCTATATATCGGCATCGACGAGATGTGGTATTAATTTTTGTATGCACATCCTTTTCTAGGTATCGACCAATATATCGTGAGATACGATATATCCGGCCATACCACTCAAAATTGATGGATTTCAATACAAAATTTCTCAAGTATAGATCGATTTTGAAATTCTAGCGATATCTATGCATGCCATTTATACCACCCATGTGGCTTGATACCATAGCTTGTTTAGCTACTCATAATATTAACAAGATACTAAGATTTGTTTTGTTTTGGAGTCGAGGGCTTCACCCTTCTTAGCAATGGAGATGAAACAAAATTTATGGTTATTAAGAATGACGTTCTTTATTATTTATATGTTATTATATCCATTTGCTTGTTTATTTGAATAATGATATAGCCTTTTGATTATACATAGTATAAGAGGCTTCTCCGAGATCTTTCTTTCATTCCCAATGATAAGGATGCCATCTACATAAAACACAATGAACACAATGGCGCTCTTACTAAGCTTCTTGTACACGCATGGTTCATCGGGATTCTACACGAAATCATAACTCTTTATGGGTTCATTGAATCAGATGTTCCAACTACGAGAAGCTTGTTTGAGCCCATAGATGTATTTCTTTAGCTTGCACATTTTTCATTCGTCAGCTATGAAGCCATGGGGCTGCTCCATATAAATAACCTATTCGAGGTTTCCATTGAGAAAAGCGGTCTTGACATCCATCTGCCATATGTCATAGTCCAGATGTGCAACTATTGCAAGCAATACCCTGATGGATTTGAGCATGGCCATACGAGAGATTGTCTCATTGTAATCGATGCCTTCACTCTATGTGTAACCATTGGCTACGAGTCGTGCTTTGAAGGTCTCCATCTTCCCATCATGTCCCTTCTTTCTATCAAAGATCCATTTGCACCAATGGATTTGACCCCTTTAGGTGAATCTTCGAGAGTCCATACACCATTCTTGTACATGGAGTCGATCTCAGATTACGTTGCTAGCATCCAACTATCCATGTCGCGATCACACAGAGCTTCATCGAATGAAGTTGGATCGTCATCAGATTCTTCTGATACATGGAATTCATAATTTTCATGTTGTCTTACAACGCTAGAACTCCTTGTAGGAGGTACAATCGTGTCATTTTCAATTGTCTCTTCAGCTTCTAGTTTAGGAACTTCACCGGTCTCGCTATATTCGATTAGTTCCTTAACGTCATTGTTTTCTTAACTTTTAAGGAATTCATCTTCCATAAATTTGACATCTCTAGAAATAAATACCTTTTGAGTCTCAGGATCATAAAGTTGGTATTCGATACTATTCTTTACCAATGAAGTAATACTCTCTAGGGCGAGATCCCAACTTACCTGCATCCACGTTTTTAGCATGGACCAAGCAACCACAAATCCTCAAGTGTCGTACACTTGGCTTGGTATCATATCAAAGCTCATGAGGGGTTTTAGGTACATATTTAAATAGAATCTTATTTGGGACATAAGCTGCAATCTCCACTACATGTCCTCAGAAACTAAGAGGTAAGTTTGCCTCACTCACCATTGATCCTACTGTGTCCAACATGACTATGTTGCATCTATTTACAACTCAGTTGAGCTGAGGAGTACTTGTAGGAGTGAGATTGAAATTAATTACTCTTTTCAAGGTATTCTTTGAAATCATCTGAGAGTTATTCACCACCTCGATCAGATCGAATCCGTTTTATCTTCTTTCATGTTTGTTTCTGAGCCAAAGCCATGAACTCTTTGAACTTTTCAAGGTTTCATGTTTGTGATGTAACAAGAAGACAAAATCGTATCACAAATGGTCATCAAATAAAGGTTACAACATATTGATGACCATTTTGAGTCATAGTACGAAAGGGATTGCATACATCGATATGTATTAGGTCCAATATACCTTCATATCATTCACCTTTCTTAGAGAGGAGAGCCTTGGACATGTTCCCACGAATACAATGTTCGCAAGTTGGTAAACCACATACTTCTAAAAGATCTAAAGGTATGCACTTTACTAGTTCATTTGTCCTATCAACAGACACATGTCCAAGTCTTTGATGCCATATCATGGTTAATGATCTACGTCCTCTCTTGATCGTTTAGGGGTTTTATTACTTATAGTGGTATTAACATTTACAACACATTCATGCATGCTTAATTCATATATTCCATATGTTGTAAAACAACCATCTCCTATAAAATTACCATAACGATTTATTATAACTTTATCATAGAAAAGGAAATTATATCCATGTTTAACCAGCCTAAATACGGATAGTAAGTTTCTTATAACATCTAGTACATAGAGACAATCATTAGTGTATAGGACTCCCTCACTGGATAATGATAGTCTACAGGTTCCAATACCGATCGCTGCAATAGTTGCATCGGATACGGATGACTATCTCCCCTTCATCAAGATTTCTGGTGTCTTGAAACATATGCAACCGATTGCATACATGTACAGAAGCACCATAATCAACAATCCAACTTCCTTCTCGTCCTACTAGTAAGTTGATGTCAATGATGAATGTAGATTTCTTATCTGACAGTGTTATACTTTTGTTCTTCTTAGAGGAACTTAGATATTTTGGATGGTTACTCTTCCGGAATCTTGGTTTATTGCATTGATGGTAGATATTCATCTATATGGGAGTCATATGTGTTTAAACTTTAGAAGATTGATCAACAATTGACTTTTCTTTTTTTCTTCGATAAGACCCTTCTGAGATCCACGCTTCTTCTCGTACTTTCCTTTAACATGTGCAACCATTGCACTGCTAGAGGAGAATTCTTCTTCATAGTATCCTCAATGGATCTTAATGTAGAAAGAATGTAATTCACATCTCCATACATTTCCTTTAGATTCAGGAGGATGTCATGAGCGGATCAATGTCTATAAATTGCTTGTAAAACACATTAGATAATGATCCAAGAATGTAGCAACGAGCGATTGAGTGATTCTCATCCCCTTTCTTGTTGAACTCACAAGCATCCTTTGTATGAGGGTTCTTATACTTCACAGACGAGAGCGCATACGCTATGTGTTCTGTCTCAAGTACAAGTTCCAAATTATGGATCCGATCCGAATAATTTGGATCGGTCAACTGATTGATCTTAAGCATATTGTTAAGTGTATTAAGAGGTTTCATATGAAATTAAAGGAAAAATAGAATACACTTTAATATCTTGATTAAGAAACTTAAATAATTTACTATTTTTTAAATCAAGAGTTCTCGTATTTTTTGTACTTTGAAATGATTCTCCATTATTTGCTTTCAAAGCATGAGACAGGCTAACGAAAGACCTCACTATGAGATTTAAGTCTCCTTTCTATTTTCATTGCACCCAATAATATGAGAAAATGCAACTATAATGAAAGAAGCGGGAACTCTTTCCACCTTGCAAGTCCAACTTGTATTCTCAGTTTGGTCTTCAACACCCACACCCCTCACATATATGGAGTTAGCATGTTATCGACTAAACCAACCATCATTGAGCGAATGTCAATTTACATTATGTGCAATTCAATGCCACATCGATAATATGGGGAATAACATTGGGATCGCTACGCATACAACCCATCTCTTTCGAGAAGTGAAGAACCCGATTCCATGGCTATTTGTATTCCAGAATCATGATTTTACATGAGCATCTAAAAAAATACAACCTATAGTGATGAATTTATTGACAATAACAAAAGATTGTGGATGTCAACATATGAATTAGCCCATGTCATGTTTCAATTAATGATTAATCTTCTCAAACCATATTCTCATGATTAATCTAAGGGATAATGCTAGGATACATGTTTATTGTCTTAGTTTTAATCTAATTAAAATAATGACACTTAAGTGATCCTAACTAGGGTTTGATCCTTTTATGCACTTGATGTTATCATATAGTATTACACCCTCACTTACTACCATTTAATTTTCCAACTTTAGTTGTAAAGTACGACATGACTCTTCATGCTACCTTTCCTTGAAACAAATCCAGCTAGGTCGGACAAATGATGCCAACAAGGAGCGCTTCCACTGTAAGTGTGACACAAGATACCAATTAAGTAATCTATTAGCATATCCACGACCTAGACACCTTCACCGAATCAACTCGAGACAATACAATTGGTATATATTGTACCAAGGAGATTTTATCGATCTTTCGACCATGTATGATACTATATAGTAACTCTCACATACTTTAGGAATTCAAAACTCCTTTTAATTCTCCAAAATGTCTAGTGCAACAATCTAGACACTTCTTGAATTCAAAAACTCCTTTTTAATTTTAAAAGGTCTAGTGCAACAATCTAGGTAATTCTTTGAATCAAAACAATTTCAATTCGAAAGATGTCTAGTGCAACAATCTAAACAATTCGTGAAATTAATCCAATTGATTTCATAATTTCTAATTGCATTGTAAGCATTCAAGTGCATAAATAATCAGAAGAAATATGAAATAAAAAGATTTTCTAATTTATTGCATATATCCTAAACAAGCAAAAAATGATTTCAGATTTGAATTTGCAAGCCTAAATATTTCCTTAAATATTTCATATTCAAGCTCCGACCATCGCACTTCAAATTAGAAGGCATCATATAACTTGGGCTTAAAATTTGTTGCAACCCTAAATATTTTCAAAATATTAGGTACAACTCCTGATGTAAATATATCAAATATATTTCCATCAATTTTGAGTCCCAAAATATTAGAAATAAGTCAATTAAAATAATCGAGTCCTTTTACACCTCTACCTATGGAGAAATCCAATTTCTCGATGTCGTACTGTTGGAATCACGCAAAAGTTTTTTCCCACTGATTGGTGACTTGATTTATGGCTTATTAATCAGTATTTTATTATGTTATAGGACCTAAAAACAATAGCTAAAAATTCAATATTTTCTTGCTATAGTCTTTGATGGAATCAGAGTTTGCAATCATTTTTAACATCCTAATCTTCTCCCGAATGTCACCAACAATTGGTGCGTCTTTTGGGCATGAGTCTTGACCTTCTAGAACTCATATATATACCAAATAATATGTTTAAAATTGGGGAGAATAGTATCGACTTCGAAATTTGCTGAATCATTCGATTTATTAAACTGTCACAAGATAATGTACCCGATGATCAGGATTTAACCGATTGTTTATCGAACTTAAATGCAATCCAAATCCTCTAAACTAAGGCTTTGATACCAATTTCTGGAAGTAAATAAAAAACTATTCACTACACATCATGGAAACATGGAATATTTAATAACATTTTGCCAAATCGATGTTAGTTCATCGTATGAACTAGAAATATAGCACAACAATTTGTGCATTTAGAAATTATAAGTTTTAAGGAAACAATTTCCAAAATAATTTATGATATTTACAATGAATATAAGAAACCTCCCGAATCAAGTCTTATCTGCAGATATCTCTCTCGTGGGTGCAGAGATGAATCGTATTGCTTCCCACGAACCCGGATGTCGACCAAGACAAAAAGAAGATGCGTGTGAGAGGAGGCACGGAATTCTAAGGGACCATTGATATCCTTTTATACTTGTAACACACGTCCCATGTGTGTGTTGTTGACCATTGAATTCTTATTCAAAGGCTTATAGCAAGTCCTAATTCAGCAAGGATTATCTCTCTTTTTATCTCACAATAAATAAGCAACAACTTTTATGTCTCAATTCACTTATAAACTCAACAACTTGGTGCTACAATGTACATTATTGTACACGTCCAAGCTTAATCATAATTAGTTAAAGTTGTTACCTTTTTATCCGTTAATTAATTAACTTGGTAAAACTATTATCAATGTTGGAGAAATTATAGAAATAATCCTTAAAGTTTATGAACCATATTCACGAGCACATAAAATAAATGTAAATCCATTTTACATCTACAAAATTAATGTGAATCAGTTCAAATAATTTCATGCCTTGGAATATTATGCAAATTATATTACATAAATATTTATATGAATCATATCCATATAAATGTTAATGACTGTGAATCACTATTTACATTAATTAATGAGATATATTTGTGAGTCTTATTTACAAAATTGTCCTTATAAAATAATACAATTATTATTATTATTATTACGATATTGACATCAATAGGTATGGGTCCTAATCCAATTAGGACTCATGAGAAACAAATGCAAATACTTGAAGATAATATCGGGGAGATCATACTATCCTTGTATAGTGACTTGAAATAGATATCAATCTAATTTCAAGGTTTATACTATTTTAGCTTGAAATTGATACACTCTTATCAATTGAGCTCGAGTGGAACAATTTACACTCTAAGAGCTAGTTTGGTTGCTGGTGTACACCTGTGTACACCGGTGTACCCCTCATTCCAACCCTCCCAACCCTCCACACAGTTTACTATTCACAGGGGTACCCCAACCCAACCCAACCCAGTTACCAAACTGGCCCTAAATGAACTCAACGAAATGCAAGCCACTCTACGTGAGCTCGAGAAAGTATCGGTGAGCTGAACCCAACTTCCTTGACCATTTCTAATCAAAGTCCAAACCATTTGGAATTTAGAAATGAGCCGAAGGAGCTTAAATATTTCCATTTTCAAGACCATTTCTATTTCTAACATTTGAGAATTGGAATTGGAATTGGAAATTGGATTCAAATGAAATGTTATTTAATCTAATTAAATCTCAAATCCATCATGTTTCCTCAATCTCTCAAAATGGAAGTGTCATGGTAGATGATCTATTATGATAGATTTAACCATGAGCATTCCCAACACTCATTCATCCTTCACACTGGAAGATTTTGATAAATCCGAAGTTCAAACTTTGGTTTCTTTGTCTTCTTTTGAATATATCAATAGATTTCTCATTCGATAATTGGGCGACAATATTAATCATATACTTTCCAAAAGCGTATATTAATATCTCGAATTCGTGTCTTATTTCATAAACAAGACGACCATGCATCGAATTCATTTTGAACCAAATCATCCCATGAGTGAGCTCTGTCTCCCAGTTTATCAACCATAAAGATGTATGATTTCCTCGAGAGATCATACATCTCATATGACTTTATGTGCACACCAACGAGATGGTACATGGACCTTGGCGAAGTCACCAACCTATTGGTTTGTCAAATGCGTACTTTGGCATGTAGATGCATATCTGTCTCAAGTCGAAGGATGCGTGCCTGATCATGATAGTTACGATTCAGGTCTTAGTTTATATCGACCTTATCAAATCAACTCTTTGACTTGATTATTCCAACACTTATGAATCTCTATTTCTGTGCAGAAGACCTACATCAAGAAGTCGGTTGGAAATCAGTCTATAGAGAAAGATTGTCATCTCTTTCTCAGACCGGAGATCTTCATTGAATATCACATATTTGAAGTCAGTTGTGTCCTCCCAGCTGCATGGTATTCAATATGGCCATGGAACATAACTCTAATTGTACAAATGGACCTTAATAATAAAGTGCATTCACATTCATTCATTTCATATGAACATGATAAAACAATAACTTTTGTTGCATTAATGGGTCGTTGAGGGCTTACAAGTCCAACAATCATTTCTTAGAGTTTGAATAGTTTTAAAAATGTTAATTTTATACATCACATATATGTATTTATATGAATTTTACAAAAAATATTTATTATAGCCTTTTGAGTTTATCTCTAATAACTTTTATATCCCTAACTTTTTAACAATTTCACTCGTGCTCCTATATTCTTAAAAAAATCAAATTATTATTCTTATGTTGGTATAATATAGGAGCACAAGTGTGCATTAATAAAAGGCCACTACTATGTGTTTTGTAAAAATATAGGGGCCCATACACAAGTTTAAAAAATAGGGGTATGAGCGTTATTGGAAAAACTTGGAAGGGCACAAGTGTGCAAGTCATCTAAAGATAAGATTTAGCATTTTTCGTATTTATTTGTGTGATATACCGTCTAACTCGGTTTGATCCAGCTGAATCATACAAAACCAAACCAGTAAGACAACAGTTCGATCTTTCCTCATTATTATGAACTGCAAACATCATCACTGGTTTGACCGGTCAATCCCCCATTGGTCCAGTTATAAAAATCAAAAATCGATACATGCTCGGTTTGATGGTCGGTTTGATTTTTAAAACCTTGGTTGCAACGATAAGTGTTGAAAGAGCATTTTCAACAATGAGATTGTAACTCAATTGCGCAATCGAATGACGGATGAATGGACAAATGATGCTTTACTCACATATATTGAAAGAGAAATAATCAACTCCATTGTTGTTGATGATATTACGACATGTTTTCAAAATATGAGAACTAGTGGAGACCACCTTTATTACAGGTATGGATTTTCTAATAACGTGGATCTGTGTGTTCTTTGTGGTTTACTTGATTGCTTGAATTTAGCACCACCAATCGATAAACTAACTTATATTAACATAACTAAACTAAATGGGAATGGAACTGTAGATAAAACCTCGAACATAATTACAGGACAAAAATTACACTATCAACCTAGTACAATTCTCTATGTAAAAGCCATGTAAACTGAATTCTCTCAAAAAATTTAGAAACTAGGGGTATAATATGATAGTTCATCACCAAAAAAATCTTGCTGACGAGAAAATAAATTTGATGGTGAAACCATAAAGACATCTCTTGTATTAATGTGGGGCACTAGCATGAAGTGCCACCAGAGATGCATATGCTCCATCCTTGATTTTAAGCAATGCATCATGCTTCCCTTTCTCAACTATGGCACCATTCTTAACCACCGCAATCAAATTGGCCCCCTTGATCGTGGACAACCGGTGGGCGATCACAATTGTGGTCCTGTTCACCATAACTCTGTCCAACGCATCCTGGACTACACGCTCTGATTCTGCATCAAGTGCACTAGTTGCTTCGTCTAACAGCAAAATCCTAGGATCCTTCACTATAGCGCGGGCAATGGCCACCCGCTGCTTCTGCCCACCAGATAACTGTATACCTCGCTCCCCAACTATTGTGTCATAACCCTTGAAAAAAGAACACAAAGCAGTCGCATTATGTTACATCTTAACCTGAGCTTGCAATGAGTTGAAAGAAAAGTTGAAATTATAGTCAACAATCTACTAGCTTATCAACACAATGTCCATATTCTAACTTATGTGATTTAAAATCTGAAGTGTGTCACAGAGTGCTTCAATTAAATACCATTTTATCAAATTTGGAATATTTTGATTAAATTGGGAAGAAGTGCCTTGCTCTTTTCACTGACCTGCGTATTCTGAACCTGCTCTCACTCAACTAGAAAGCTGTTGGGAAAATAATAAAGCGAAAGATGATGATTTACCTGTTTTAAGGCACTTATGAACTTGTGAGCATTGGCCAATTCCGCCGCAGCTATGATCTCAGCTTCTGAAGCCTCCCCATCTTTTCCATAGGCGATGTTGGCTCTGATGGTGTCGTTGAACAAGACTGGTTCCTGACTCACTAAGCCCATTTGCTGTCTCAACCAGCTGAGCTTTAGAGTTTTTATGTCAACACTGTCAAGATATATATGGCCTGAATCTGGGTCGTAAAATCTCTCCAGCAATGCTATTACAGTCGATTTGCCGCATCCACTTTCTCCAACCAAAGCAAGAGTCTAAATGGATATCAAAATGGTCAGGTTTAGAATCCAACATCACAATGCAGTCAGTCAGGATGGAAATTTTGAATCAGTGTTACTTTGGTCCAATGATTTGCTTTTTTTTTTCTCTCCAGATCGTTTCAATAAATCATATGCTATACTATCCAATTGGTCGTTTCACTAAATTATGTAACATTATCCAATTGGGTATCTTATCAATGTTCATAAAAAAGGAATATATGTAGCAATGTGACGTCATTTAACAAAAACAGAAGTTGGGGAGAGGAATAGGGATTTATAAACTATTACTTAAGCTCTATGAATTATTGCAGAGTCTAGGTCTTATTGTATAGAGGGTGGTACAAGAATTAAGAGGCAACCCTATTCCTAATGTTATCTCTAACAATAAATTTAATTGTAATCCTATCTAAGAATGACACAAACGACCTCCTAGAGATGAGTTACAAAAAAAGTATTCCTGATGCTGTCGTATTCATGAAAACAAAGGGGAAATAATAAAAACAAATTAGTAATTATGGGGAAAAAAGTTCACAATGAGCAGGAAAGGAGTATCAGATATCATTGACCAGATAATATATGTCTAGCTTAGAGAAAGGTGACCCCTACCTTTCCAGAATGGGCAGTAAAGCAAAGATCTTGAAAGATTTGGACATCAGGCCTGGTGGGATAATAGAAGCTGACATGCTTGAATTCAATATTTCCTTTGACTTGGTTTATAACTTTTCCTGAATCATCACTTGGATCAATCTTCGATTTCCTATCTAAAATCGAGAAGATAGAAGCTGCTGAAGATTTTGCTTTTGTAGCATCGGGAGCAAATGCACTGGATTGGGATATACCGATAGCCGCCATTGTTATAGCGAAGAAGACCTAAAAACCAAAAAAATGCATCAATTTTCAAAAAAAAAGGAAACCACAACCTATTTGTTACAAGATAAACATATACTATTATATTTCTATAGTCACCTTGACTGAAAAGAAATCTAATAATTTTTACTCGCGCTCATTGAGATAGCAGTTGATCACACAAGAAGTAGAATCCTTAGGTGCTGTTCGGCTGGGGGTTTACCCCTCCTTGGAGTGGGTTTAGCCCCCAAAACCCCCATTTTCTCTTTCTTGTGGGACCTACTCTCTATTCTTTATTTAAATATTCATTGAGATAGCAGTTGATCACACAAGAAGTAGAATCCTTAGGTGCTGTTCGGTGGGGGGTTTACCCCTCCTTGGAGTGGGTTTAGCCCCCAAAATCCCCATTTTCTCTTTCTTGTGGGACCTACTCTCTATTCTTTATTTAAATATTAAATAAATTAATTTTCTTTCATTATACCATCATATCATCTAAAAACTATAAACTACTCAACTTCTACTCACTTTTCCAAACTTCAATACAATCACATCACAATAATTACCCACTTTTCCAAATTTCAATACAATCACATCACAATAATTACCTACTTTTCCAAATTTCAATACAATCACATCACAATAACTACACGCTTTTTCAAACTTCAATACAATCATATTACAACAAACCCACCTCCAGTTTAACCCTCTATATAAATACCAAAACACAAAAATGGGTTACCCCCGATCAATTTAATCCTCCCTAACCCGCGTACCAAACGCACCCTAAATTAAACTTACAAGGAGAAAGATTAAATTTATATATAGTCATTCCTTTCTTGGTTGTTACCTAAATCGGTTAAGGTGCTAAATCAGTACTTTTTATTATAATCTGAGAAGCTTTGGCTCCTTAAATGCATTCCAAAAGTAACACATGAGATCACGAGAACTAACCTTGAAAACCTTGCCAAAGGTTGTTGTTCCATGTTCAACTAACCTCGCTCCAGCATAAAAAATTGTGGCGTATACACAAAATAGGAAGAAGAAAGAGATGCCGAAACCAATTCCACTGACTAAACCTTGCCTGACCCCTGTTCTCATTGGAGCTTCACATTTTTTCTTGTACAAATCGATCACTTTATCCTCCGCAGAGAAGGAAGAAACGGTTCTAATACTCCCAACTGCATCACTTGCCACTTGACTTGCTTCTTCATACTTTACCTGCATTTATTTTTCCCATCAGTTTTTTCTAATGCACATAACAATCTGTCTTAAAAACTATAATGTCGGGGACATGGAGAGGAAACCAGTAGCAATAAAAAAAATCAAGAGAAAAAGGCATAAATAAAGATTGTGATAAATTTAAATCTCTTCTGAAATAAAATGGAATGCTTCTTCACATATTGAGGTCCATGGTAGTAGACCAAGTACACACCTTTGCATCCTCACTAAATCCCTGTATGAACTTCATTTGTATGTATCCATTAAGGACTATGAAGGGTACCAATGCCAATATTATCAGAGATAGTTGCCAGTTTGCAGCAAAAGCGATCACCAAACCAGCAACTAAAGAAGCGATGTTTTGAACAGTGATCGCCAATGTATCCCCAACAAGACTCCTAACTGAAGCTGCATCCACAGATAGCCTTGCACCAACTGCTCCACTAGAATTTTCAGAGTAATCAAACCAACCAACCTCCATATTGACCACCTTGTCAAAACACATTAACCGGATTCTTTTTACCAACTTCGCCCCGGCTATAGCAAAGAAGTATGATCTTACTGGGAAAGAAATCTGAGCCGCCAATCCAATGACAACAAACATTGATGCCCAAAATCTTGAGTCCTTCTTAAGCTTGTCAGGTGATTTGTCATAAAATGTGTTAATGATGCTGGACAAGATAAGTCCAAACATAGGCATAATCACACCACTGACGACCGCGCCAATTGTGCCAATAATTATCGCAGGGATCTCAGGCTTATTAAGATACGCAAGACGGCGAAGTGGAACTTTTGGTGCCTTGTCCACGGATTCGATGGTGTCCGTATTCTTTGAAGTACTTTCGATGAAATCTAATCCTGTAGGTATCCCCAATGGTAAGGTGAATGAGTGCCTGCTGCTATTCCCAGCTGACGAGCCTCGACTTATTGATCGTTGCAGGGAATTGCGCAAGCTAGATTGGCGTACAACCTCCATTGAGTTGCTGTTTGACTTGGGATCAGAAGGAAGGGGCAAATCTTTCTTTGTTTCTTGTAAGCGTATCAGTTGGCTGTAAGCTCCATTTGGATCTTCTATCAGCTCTGAATGTGATCCTGACAACCATAATACTTGATTAGATAAAGTAGCATCACGGAACCATGCAAGCAGGAAAACAAATCAATGATACAACCACAGAAAAATGATCATAACAGAAATTCCTCCAGTAGATCTTATGTAAAAGAAACTGGGAAAAGATTCCGTTCTTGAATTAAAAATATATGAAAGGATCCTACCGTTTTCTACGATGGTTCCTCGATGGATAACAGCAATCATATCAGCATTCCTGATGGTAGTTAAACGATGAGCAACTATCACAGTTGTCCTGTGTGTCATCACTCTATCCAATGCTTCTTGAACAATTCTCTCGGATTCTGAGTCAAGTGCACTCGTTGCCTCATCAAGAAGAAGAATTCTTGGATCTTTCAGGATCGCTCTGG
Source organism: Ottelia alismoides (assembly GCA_037367405.1). Taxonomy (NCBI): domain Eukaryota; kingdom Viridiplantae; phylum Streptophyta; class Magnoliopsida; order Alismatales; family Hydrocharitaceae; genus Ottelia; species Ottelia alismoides. The sequence continues at coordinate 170,931 of JAZKJV010000522.1, read as the reverse complement.
CAATAGCGATTCTTTGTTTCTGTCCTCCTGAGAGCTGAGTTCCATGCTCACCTACCATGGTATCAAGTCCCTGAAAATTATAAGACGGTATGGAATTTTATGAACGGAAAATAGTTGACGGAATCAAAATATGTAAATATATGTTGTGTTGACAAGTATCTAAATGATGGCATCTGTAAAAAAATAAGCAGGCAATGAAGAAAACCATAAAACCTAAAGATTTATGTGGATATCCTTCTCAATGGAAGGGAGACCCTGACTCTTACAAGCAGTTAGGATTTGTCTGCAGTTTCTTAACTTGTGAAATAATGAGTTACATACAATCTCACATCAGGATTAATGAATCATCATCGACAAAACAAATCACTTGCATCAAATGCATGAACATATTTTGCGTGCTACCAAATGTTGGTGAATTTATTGCATGAGCATCTGACCGCGCATGACATGCACCAATCTGACAAAGGGGTATACAAAAAAGTGGGAGGCGTACCTGGGGCATTTTATCGATGAACTTTGAAGCATTAGCAAGCTCAGATGCCGCTTTGATCTCTTCGATAGTGGCTCCTTCTTTACCATAGGCAATGTTATCTTTGATACTAGAGGCAAAAAGGACTGGCTCCTGGCTTACCAGCCCGATCTTGCTTCGAATCCAACGGAGTTGAAATTCCTTTAGATTTATGCCATCTATAAGGACCTTCCCAGATTGAGGATCATAGAACCTCTCTATTAAACTTACAACTGTTGATTTTCCACTTCCGCTCTCTCCAACCAAAGCAACAGAGAGGCCACTCTTTATTATGATCGAGAAACCACGGAATATCTGCTCATCCGGTCTAGTTGGATAACTGAAATAGACATCTCGTAGTTCAATGTCTCCTCGAATATCATCCAATGTCTTACCACTGGGATCGTAAGCATCTATTTCTGGCTTCCTGTTTATTGTCTCAAACATCTTGTATGCCGCCGCTTGTCCTGCAGCGAAGGCACTTACGGATGGGGAAGTCTGGCCTAAAGAGCTGCAGAATTAAAAACAAATAGTTGTGAGCTAACAATTTACAGTTGTGACATATTGCATTCATCTGAAAAGAATAACAATCTCAGAACTAGACCCTCAAATGGAATATATAACATATTCAATTAAATAATATCGAAAACTTGGAAACAGTTAAAAGGGAAAGAAACCCACCTAAAGTGGGACTAAAAGATTGGGCATTTCAGCACACATGAACAAAGGCAAGTTCGAACAGAAGAAACAGAATATGTTTTCATGTAAGATGACAATTGACAAACATAAAAAATAAACAAGTTTATATCAAATGTCATACTTCACTTCAATAGTGATAGACTTGCCTTCCAAATTTTGGACATGAAAGTTAGATAACTTTTTGTCACGAACTTTAAGGCCCTGTTTGGTTGGAGAATAGGCCTCGAAATAAGGGGTCAATTCTCCTCCCGACACGGTTTCCAATGGTACGACTATTCCCCATTATTCCATCTTATTTCACTCTTATTCCTATCTTTATCCCACCTTACCTACCTTTATTTCACCTTATTCTCCTTATTCTTATCCTCCAGCTGAACGGAGAATAGACCCTTATTCCTCTTATTTTCCATCCTTATTCCTGCTTATTCTCCTACCGAACGGGCCCTTAATCAATATATTGGTTCAGATAACAAGAAAGTGAAGTTAAAAGTTCACGGCCTCCTGGTGATACTGACAGTAATTCAAAAAGAAGAGTTCGGAACTTACAAAGAAGCAGTCAGGATAGCAAAGATCACATTAATGATTTTTCCTCCTGTGTATCCTCTGTCAAGTATCAACTTTGCTCCATACCACACGCCCAAAGCATAACCGCAGAACATGAGGAACATGGCAATACCAAATCCCACACCTATAGCAGTACCTTCTATAACATTAGCATTGTAAGCACTCTTCAATGAGTTTCCATATTTTTTAATAGCTCGCTTTTCCCCAGTAAACGATGCCACCTAATTTTTAGAAAAGAAAGCAGAAAAGTTAGTATGAAGGGGGAGAGTTTTAGCTATAGTGCTTGTTCGTGGAATAGTTACATACGGTTCTTATGGAACCAATTGTTTGTTCAACGACAATAGCAGCCTCTGCATAAGCTGTTTGTCCTTTTGAAGCCATCTTTGACATAACAGTGGCCATAAGAGCGGAAGCTGCAATAAGAGGAGGGAGCGTAGACATCATGACGAGAGTGAGCAGCCAGCCTTTCACGAATGCAACAACAAATCCTCCGACGAATGTTGAGAACAACTGTATGAACTTGCTTACCTATTAATCATAGACATGTATAGTTACATGAATTAGTGGTGAAGGTGAAAATATTCCTGTAAGATTAACTGCCAATAACGTTACCTTTTCACCCATGGCATCCTGAATTAGAACAGTATCACCAGACATCCTACCGATAACCTCTCCGGTGTTCATCTCCCTGTCAAAGTACCCGACTTCTTGTCTTAGAATCGCCGTCAAGTACATGTTCCTTATTCGAGCTGCCTGCCGCTCTCCAGTAACCATCCAGCAGCTGACCTCTGCAACCAAAAAGGATAAGTTTCTTGTTCCATAATTTTTCAGCGATCATTTTGTCCTGATAAACAGTTACATGTAGAAAGTATGATCTACTCACGAAGAAATGATGCAACGCCTGATCCGACGGCCAAGTAAACGAATTGAAGGCACACCTATGGTCAAGAACATGATATCAGTCATTGTACTTTACTCATAGCATGGACAATTTAAACTGGAATCTACTAAAATATCGTAGAATAGATACCAACATAACTTTTCATGTCCAAAACTGGAGTTCAAATGAATTTTACCTTGGAAACTTTCCTAACGACTTGATGGACGTCAGTATTCTGCCCAAAGGAGTCCATGAGATTTCCGAACAAAACAGTCATGAGAGGCAGCGCAAGACCATTTGCGATAGCTCCAATCGTGCCCACAATCATCAACAACACATCGGTTGAGTCGGAAAAGCTGTAGAGCTTATAGTAAGGGATGGTGGGATCCTTCGCCTTCTTGTTCTTTCCATGATCTTTGTCCTCCTCGCTCTTCGGATGACTGACTCCGTCTTCTTTAGATTTCTTTCCCGATGGATCTGGCGATGATTCTTCATGAAACAGGCCATTCCCTCCATTTAATCCGCTCTCATCGACCACCTTTATCTCGCCTTCTCTCCCCATCTCCTGCCCTTCAAGATGCAATTCTCTTATCACTTAGAAGCATATATCAACAAGATGGGAAAGGTGGAGGTGAGACGACGTGTCTTTTCCTGAAATAATGTTGTGGCATTATATTGCTGGGCCAAGAGAAGAGCAAGTTGAGGATTCCCATTTGATGAAGAGAAGGATAACAAAGAAAGAAAATTGCAGGAAAAGAAAGTAAAACCAACTGTTTCCGGTCAACTGTATCAAATTTCAAAGTTCTGTCACGTCGGTATTCCTAAAAAGCCCACAGAAGATCTACTGTACTGTGGATGGTGATGAAGCCGAAAAGGTAACAAGATGACCGTGAAACACTCCAGAATCCAGATGATGGGAAGACCCATATCAAGAACTCACCTGTTTGGGTAGATGGGAGGGGCAAAGGGCGTGAGGATCCAACTCGATAAACGCCAACTTTCGATGAATGAATGATCTTAGACTGCGTGGAAATATGTGAGAGACATTTATACGTACAGGGAACTTATTGGTGGCCGTGGCCCCCACGTTGGACGAGAAGTGGTTGCTTGGAGGGCAAGAATGAGTGGAAGTGAGAGGCGGAGAGCCACCCCTATCGCATCACGGAAGGATCCTATCCATCTACCAATAAAAAATAATAACAAAATAAATGAACATCATTGACTCACAATACCACGAGGGATTTTCAAAGAGGAAGAAAAACATAGAAAGCAATGTTTGGAGTTGGACCTGTGGAATGGAAGTACGAGAAAGCAATCTATATATCTATCTATATATATATCTTCTTTAAAATCGGATTTTTCACCAATTAGATGACACGTGGTACGATGAGAGCTCTTCCCTTCCTTTTCTGTCCGCATGATTTTCCATTCCCTGCTGTTGCACCAATTTCCCGTTTTCTCGTGTACAGCTGGTTTCTCACCTATACAGTGAAACGTGCCTTGATGGGCTCTTCCATTTCCTGTCCTTTTACATTTTTTCCCTGGGTTCTCCACCCGCTAGGCGACATGTAGCAAGATGGACTCCTGTCTTTTCTGTCTTCGCAATTTTTCAATCTCTGCTTTTGCAATTTGCCCCATTCTCTGTGGGGCCGTAAGCGCCATGATATTGCCTGGTCAAGTATTTGTCTTCCCAAAAGGGAGGGGGGCCTGGGCCTCATCTCGCTTCTAACCATTCGTCGCTCCATGATTGCTTCTTGGGTTTGGAGGTTTCTTGCTGCGGACTCTTCCATTTGGGCCGAGTATATGCGTAGGAGGTACATTGCTAGCGGCTCCGTCTGGGATATTTCTCATTCCTCTTCCGCATCTATTACTTGGAGAAAGATGTTGGCTATGCGACCGACCTTGAGGGGTGCCATTCGTGGGGATCTTGGGTCTGCTTCTTGGACTCACTCTCGCGCTGGTTTTTCCTTTGCGAATGCTTGCGAACTTCTTCGGGATCGTGCTGGCCTAGTCGACTGGTATGGCGTTGTTTGGGAGAGACATATCCCGCCCTCGTTTGCCTTTACAATGTTCAGGGCCATTCGTGGAAGACTGCCTACAATTGATAGGCTCAACGCTTTTGGTATGTCCCTTCTGCCCACCTGTGGGCTGTGCTCTGCCGAGGATGAGTCGCATGAGCATTTGTTCCTCAATTGTGCTTATTCCTCGGTGGTCTGGACGGGGGCCCTCCAATCCTTTGGCCTCCCCTCTCCTGCTGGTAATGTCCTCCTTGATCAGGTGCACTGGATTATCAACTTGCACTCGAAGGCTGATCGCTCTTCCTATGCAACCATCTTCGCGATCGTGGTTTGGCACCTTTGGCGGGAGCGCAATCGTAGATGGGCTCTCTCGGGCTGCACCTCTTCGGAACGCCTCATCTCGGATGTACATGATACGTTCTCCGCAATCAATCTCTAGACTGATTACAGTGCTCTGTATTCTCCTGGGATCGGCCTAGTTTTGTTTTTTTGTCTTACTCACAGTGCTTGCTTTTTCTGATCTCTGGCTATTGTTAGCCCCCCCACATTTCTGCTGTAATATGTTATAGCCCCATTTTTGGAATATATGGTTAATTTACTTAGAAAAAAAAGCATGTGTTTCTCACCCATACGGTTAAACTTTGTTATGTGATCTTCCTTTCCTTTATGCTTCTGTAAAATTACCATAGTGGCTCTTCTCTTCCCTTTCTTTCCCGTCCTTGCAATTTTTCCACCCCTACTTTTGCAATTTTTCATGTCCATCAGTATTGCCATACTCTATCCCTTCTGGATAAAGCTAGGCTTTTCACCCATATGTTGCCACGTGAAATGATGGATCTTTTCTTTTTGATTTTTTTTTCAATTTTATTATTGCGTATCTTCCCTTTCCTTTCTGTTTTCAAATACTGTCATATTAGCTCCACCCTTTATATGTGGTAGGTTAGTTTTGAGATTCTTCCCTTCTCTTTATATTTTTTTTGCAATTTTCTATCCATTCCAGTTACCATTCCCTCTCCTCCAAAATTAATGCCTCTCTCCGTTTTAGCATTTCATGCACATTAATGCCGCGATTAATTATTTGCATTGCCACGTACAATACAGAAAAAAGGTTAATTTATCAATTCCCCATGGAAGGGAAGTGCATAGGTGATTTGTTAACATGTAACATCCTAATTTAATACTCCAACCCTATGAAATATTGTATAAAAAAGCAATGACCGTAGTTCATATATTCACTAGACATTTACGAACCGATAATTCCGTCGTAGATGTTCTGTTTTGCAGTCGTATGTAGAATTAGCGTCATCATTTTCTTAGAGTTTTTTACATTAAAAAATCCTCTTTCTTTCTGTTGTCACCCTGCCTTATCTAATGGAGATATCAAACATCTTTTATAAAGAAACTAAATAATCGGGTCAATGGTAGAGCCAATTCATAAATCTATCTTACAACTTCTTAAAATTAACCCATAAATATGATCTTCTATTATTTACTAATGAAATTCTCAAATTTATATAAAATACATATCTATTATTTCAAGAGACTTATCAATCATTTATTTCATCAAATATTTATTCTTCCTACTTTTAGAAAGTTCTGGTAATACCTTTTTTAAAAAATATTATTGTAGTGGGTATAATCATAATGAATTATTTGTACTTCTAAGCAAGGTTTTAAAAATCGGATCGGATATTGAACGATCAGTCTTCGATTTGGTCCAACCGGGTCTGACCGTCGATCCAAATCGGTCAGACCGGTGATGATTTCAGCATATCGTCATCATTCCTATCGACTCATAAAAAATAGACCAAGATTAATTTACTGGTCCGACTGGTTGAACCGATTTTCTGAACTGATAAAACCGGATACATATATGTAAATATGTATTTATATATTAATGAAATAATCGTTTGAAATATTAAATCTTTCAATAGAATAAGATGATTGTTATTTCGAGTAAAATTCTACAAAAGGTAGCAACACTTCCTAGCACTATATATGAATATAATATTGTAATAATTTATTTATAATTGTTTCTAGAAAATTACTCTAACAAAGTAGTGGCACAAGTTATATATAAAAAAAGAGAGGGATATGACTGAAACTACAGAAGTTAAGAAGGGCACAAGTGATAAAAATCATATTATTTCATTATTTAAACAATTGTTTGAAAATATATTAAACCATCAAAACTGGATCAATACGGATCAACCCGATCCAACCTTCGATCGGACCCGATTTTTTATTTTCTTTTTTTAATTAATTACATAAAACCGATCGAACCGACCAGATCAGGGTTGGTTCCCAGTCCAACCGGTTTGATCGGGAAAATAATGAATTAAAAATCATATTATTTCATTATTTAAACATTTATTGTTTGAAAATATACTAAACCATCAGAACTGGGTCAATACGGATCAACCCGATCCGACCTTCGATCGGACCCGATTTTTTATTTTCTTTTTTTAATTAATTACATAAAATCGATCAAACCGACCGGGTCAAGGTTGGTTCCCGGTCCAACCGGTTTGACCGGCCGATCCGGTCCAATTTTTTAAATCATGTTTCTAAGAATTGTATACAATATGTTTCTAAAACGAAAACCATAATTCTAAGTTCTATTATTCAGGAATGAAATTATAAGATTTGTGAACATTTTACTTTTAAATTCTATATGACTTATCAAATCATTTATTTCATCAAATATTTGGGGTATCCATTAGATAGGCATGCTCTTAATTTCTGTCTATTTTTTGAAATATCAATTAATAACCTTTTAAGAAGAAGTTATTATTGTGATGATCATAATCACAATTAGTAAGGGAATGTATTCAATTCCATCATCCATACCGAATGGTATGTAAATCAAACCATACATAATTTCCAGTGGAAAAGAAATTGACCGTCTTTCATCTCATAAAGAAAATTATAAGTAGGTTTAAACTTATTGGGGGAAAATTAAAAACATATTACTTCAAACAAATCCAGCTAGCATATGACTGACTCATCACAATGAATATTCATAAATTTGTGTTTTCTCTCCATGGTTTACCTTTGAATTTTTTTTCATGTTTATACGTTACTATTCCCTTGCTCTTCCATACTTATAATCGTAATTCTCTAATGAGTATTTGCACTATCAACATTACATTTTTTCTTAGAAATTAAAATTTGTTCTCTTCTTTTTTATAGGTTCCTTTGTTTTTTTCCTGCATATATGTTTTTCTTCCCTTGCTTTTCCATTGGTAAAATCATCATGATTGCATTATGGTCATTGCTATTAAGCTTAGAAAATAAATTTTTTGTTTGGTTCTTTCTTTTCGACATATAAATTTGTAATTTTTTATTGACTTTTTGTACTGCGGTCATTGCTTTTATGTCTAGAAATTGAAACTCTGATTATTTTTTTGTAAGATGTCTGTGTTTCTCTATTTCTTTTGTGTTGGCATTATTTAAATGGATTTCTAATAATTTATCTAGATACTGTTGAACTAGATATCCATCATTGCCATTTATATTTTAATTGGAAGGGTGTATCTACAATTCTTAATTATCTAAATATCTATCTAGATATCCATCATTGTCGTTTGTGCTTTAATTAAAATGACATACCTGTAAATTGCATTTAAAACAATGCATGTGAATGTATCATGCCGTATTTTTTGTTAATTTCTTAGTAATGTTATTTAGCATGAATATAAATAATTTTGTAGGCAATTGTTGTTTCTTCTACTGTAAATATTCCGTACAATAGTATTGTATGTATGTATGCTTTTTCTTTCCCTCAAATATTACCATATCTTTTGATTAATTAGATGTGATAATTCTTTTTTTATCAAATTTGCTGAACTATTTATTTTCATACAGAAATTAAACATTATGTTATATTAAAAAATTATTCATCCTATATTATATTACTACTTCGTGCTAATATCCATTGATTAACTTATATCAGCTTATTGAATTATTATATTGTGATTTGTGTTTATGTTTAGAAATTGGAACTTTGCTTTATTACTTCCTAAGTTGTCCATGTTGTTTCCTTTTGTTTTTTTACATCAAACATTATCGGTACTCCTATTATCGAATTTGTGAAAGCGAAACCAAACATTTACGTTCAACATCTAATTATAGATAAAGCTAGCAAGTAATTGAATACGTGCAATATGGACAACATTAATGTACACTCTCTTTTGAAAATGTCATATTTTGATTTTTTTTAAATTAATGACTCGAATTTCGTACTTCCACATTTAAAAGAGACTACTGACATATGTTCAAAATTCACAGTAATTGATAAGTTGATGTTCGTTACTATTTGTGTAGTCACAAAAAATATGCTTTGTTATTCTCCTTTTTTGAAAGTTCAATATAGTTTCCGATTAAATTCTTGAAAATTCATGAATTATCTCTACCAAGGATCCGAGTATTTTGTTTCGTTATGAAAGTTGGTCAATATTACTATTCATTTGATTTTTTTTAAAAAATGAAAGATATATTTTTGATTTTATCTTGCAAATTTATAAATTTAAAATTGAAATTCCACACCTATATTATTTAGTAATACATTGATCAGTTTTGACTTAAAATTATATCTAATATTCAATAACACATATCAAATCATTTATTCCATCAAATATTTGGTTGTATCCATTGGGTAGCCATGTTCCTATTTTCATATTATCTTTGAAAATATTAGGTACTACTTTTTATAAATAAATTATTGTTGTAGCAATCATAATCATAATGAATTGTCTATGCTTCTTAATATTGTATGGATTATGTTTATAAATATAAAATCATGATTCTAAGACTCTATTATCCAGTAATGAAATACTATTTTTTAAAAAAATCATCTAATATTACATGACTTACCGAATCATCTATTTTATTAAATATTTGTTCGTATTGTTTAGGTATACATGTTCTTAATTCCATTCTATTTTTTTAAATACCAATTACCATCTTTTTTAAAAATATTATTATAGTGTTCATAATCATAATGAATTGTCTATGTTTTTATTGAGTGAATAAATCATATTCTATTTAATGGCATGTTATAAGGCATACTTTGTTTCCATCTTTCCGACCTTTTCACTTCATTAGTACTTTCAAGATAACATCTTTTAGTAATACATGGTTTGCGGAATTTACATAATATCTACTTTACATGCAATGTAGGTAGCTAAATTAAATATGCAGTCAAAAGGACAATACATATTTCCTATCATAAAAACATCCAATTATTATTTGTTGATTTGGGGTGTGATGCGAATGAAATATGGATTTATGTATGTATGTGCTATTTATATATTTACCAACATATCATTTAGTGACAAATTAATAGAAATATCACTATAGATCTAATATTATTTGGCTTGTCAACTCATATATTTCACCAAATATTTGTTTGTATCATTCAGATATACATGTTCCTAATTTTGTTCTATTTTTTTAGATACCAGCTGCCAACTTCTTTTAATGAAATAATTATTGTAGTACTCAAAATCATAGAGCATTGCCTATGTTCCTGATACGTATATCAATCATATTTCATTCAATACTATGTTATAGGGGTTAATTTTTCCAAGTTTTTCCCACTTCGTTAGCACTTTCAAGATAACATTTTTGAGTAATGCATGCTTCTTAAGATTTACACAATATCTACCTTGCATGTAATGTAAGCAACTAAGAAATATGTCGTCGAAAGGAAAATATGGAATTCCTATCTTAAAAACATCCAAACATTGTTGTTAGTTTAGGCTGTGATGCGAATGGAACATGCACTTAGCTTTAAATTCATATATTTATTTGAGTTCTATTGAATTTCCTTACAAAAATTGATTTTTTTTCATTGATATTATGTCTTTATTTTAGGTTGAGAGTTTTAGTGGGAAAATATTTTCTTCGATAATTTTGATAGTAAATTAAAAGGTCCTATTTGTCTACCCATATTTCATTCATTTTGTAACCTTTCATTTTTCTGTTGATGGCATTTACATCTCATATTTCCAGGAGTTATCTTATCTTATGTTATATATCGGACATAACATTATGCGATCACAATTGCATAAGAATGACAAATACATATAATATGTATAGGGAGGAAATTTACAAGTATAATAGATATCGTCGAAAAGAAAGGATAAAAAGAAAAAAAGAAAACATATTTAGTGAAAACGATGCATTAGCTGAAGGAAATTTTCCTACCAATAATGAGATAATTAGCCATGTAAGTAGTATAACAAGTATGACACTAAGAGATGCTTTTAAAAATAATAGATGTCATCGTATGGTGACACTTAAAGAAAAAGAAGAGAAAGAGAACTTCTATATATTCCTTTACATCATATGTTGGTCAAAATTCCTCTGAAAGAAATTCTAATATTCTCGGAATCAGTGCATATTCATATATTATTGAATCATCTTTTGTGAATTTCAATAGAAGTAATAACATTGAATAGATATGTCCAATTTTGCATAATGTATTCATCACTCACATAAGATATTGAAGGTTATCATTTAGACAAATATAAGAAAATTTGAATTTTTGTGTAGTTTTGGATCTTAGCAGTCCAGATTGTATATATGCATACTTGGGGCAATTTTTAGGATTGATGAATGTTTAAAAAAGACTAAATACAAGATCATTCATGTTTTCCAATTGTGTTGCAATAAAGGAAAAAATAGACTTAATAATCTTGAGATGTTACTTGATCAAAATAAAGGAAATATTTTTAAATACTTCGCAAATATGATTAGAATATACAACCCTCTATTTGCCTTTATTTATATGGGAGCAAAAATTGATCATCAAGTTAATAAACATCGTGAACCTTATGTATTTGGTGTTTCTGATCAAAATTGTCATCGTATTGGTTCTTTGCTACCAGAACCTGGTGAGATTCCAAATTTTTTTCACAATTATATATATTTGATACAAAGAATGAGATTTCAAATAGAATGAACGCATTGTTCAATGTTGAAGAAGTTAGACATATTGATTTTTCCCATGTCCACCTGTATGTGTTTCCCTTGATTATTTGCCATACTTCTAAATTCATGGTATGTGGTTTTTTTCCTATGACACATGCTGGTTTGTTTTTATACTATCCTCTCATCCATAGTTGTACGAACAATATTTTCTCCGTTTACGTTTTCCCCCTCACAAATATAAAAATTCTTCTTTCTCTCTTTAGAGAAAATCATAATATGTGTTTTTTAAGCTTGCTATTGGAATTTGTGATGTTACTAATTATATTTAACCATACATTGCATGTTTGGATGCCTTATTCTTTGTGGATATGAGAGGAATTTGGATATTAATGTGAACTGCTTTAACTGATTTCCTATACATGCACTTACTTACAGAGATAAAACTATCAGTGTATGTTTATTTTTTCCATTGCGGATTTCCTTTTTTGTCAGAATTAAAACTATATTTGCTTTCTTTTGAGTTTATATGTATTCTTTCTTTCATTCTAACTTAACTTATCTTTAGATTTCTTCGAGCTACTTTTGTTTCATTTTTTGTTTCAAATACCTGCAATTTTAAAATAACGTGATCTATATGTATGCAACATGCAATTATTTTTACTTCATGTTGTTTAATATCATAAAAGTATTTGTTGTTTCTATTCCCCGTTTCCTAATGAATTGGCATTTTTTAACGTTTGACCATTTTCTCTTAATTTTTATTTATTTGTTTATAATGAGAGATGGCTATATTTTAAACTTTATTCTAACCTTGCACCCTCACAAAGTTTGTGCCAATGTTATCATTTAAGATTTAAGTGCACATAACGATAATTGCATATTGAATGTTCTAGATAGTTTCATGTTATAATTTATTTCCTTATGACAATATTTAATATAATTAAGTCAGTAAAATTAAAATTCAAAATTTTAGTTCGTATCTTTCTTTGTAAGAGGAGATAATTGTACTTCACGATAATTAATTTTTTTTAACAGGGGAAAAATGTAATGTTTGAGATGAAGTAATTTAGGATACCTTAAAAGCAACCAAACTTGGAAATTATTTTTAATACATATTCTAACGATTTTAGAAGCATATCAGAAGACATTTATGGAGAAGATACACAAGAGGAAGATCCTCCAAACATGTTTCCTCTTAAATAACCCCCAGATGTTCTATTAAAATAAAGTTTGCTATATTTTTCTTGATCAATACAACTAAAAAATGAAGAATTTACAAGATATTGATCTGTTAATTAAAGGTTACGGCCTCATATATTAATTTACATAAGATTGCAAATTGTCCTTCTGCATACTTCAATTTCTAACGTATTTCACCTATATATTCCTCGAAAAAATGGATTTGCAATATATTGATCTATTACTTATTAGTTACAACCCTATATATTAACTTACATCTTACACAAAATTATCTTTCCGCCGCGTAGCGCGGGTATCCTCCTAGTGTTATTGAAACCCAAGTTTGCTGGTTTTGACAATTCTGTTCGAGTTAGTGTATTCTTTGTCTTACCCCAGTTCGATTGATTGTTTGCAACTCATTTTAACTCGATTCAATCGAAAGTATTATACCATTAAATCACAATTCAAATTTGAATTTACCTATCAGAGAGTACTAGCAAGCTATTCCACCTCAACTTCTTGAAATGAATGGATAAAAAATATAAATAAACTATTATTATTATGTAGTATATTTAATTTAAATATTATATATATGTGGATAATATTTACTTTTACATATGGAAGAAAATATTTTACGAATAAAGAAATATATTTACATTGTTTTTTATTTTATATCTGTTCAATGTATTTAGACATGTATTTTGTAGATATTTTGATCCATTCTGGATTTATTAGCTAGTTCAACCATTTTTTACTTACCGACTCGATTTAATCTAATTCCAAAAAATGATGACATCATATTGAAATGATTTGTTTCTAAAGTCCAACCCGATCCAACCTTTTCACGAGATTTCCCCAATATATGGTTTAGTTTTAAAAACATTGTGAAAAAGGCACAATCTTTAGTTATCTATTGTTTATATAAATTATTGTCCCTGTTAAGTTGGAATAGGTTCATTAACCTTTACTAATATGGATAATCTTTTAATAATTAGTATGTGTGTAGTTAATTAAGAGGAGTGGAAATATAAATGCAATGTGATGTAACACTGTCTATATATGTTGTATTATTATTATCTATAACTAAAATATGTTTTTTTTATTTTGACTTGTTATGTTTAAAGATAGTAAGAAGTATTATGATAAAGGAATTGTGGGACACATCCCTGTCATTAATTCTAACCAAAAATTACAGAGATGGAATTGAGGGTAACCTACAACCAAACAACGATTGTGCTATAAGTCTATAACTATAATATGATAAATTATTTAACAAAAAATATCCAAAATAAATCCAACAAATAACAAATAACCCTATCATCCCTTTTCTGATAAATCACGTCAAATATGCCCGAGTCAGTTATTTAGTTCCTCGAGTTTTCATTTCTCCAATTATCTTGACCAACCATGTATGGGAAGATATGTACCATGGCATGTTATTATATCATTTCATGATATCACTTCACTTTGACGTCTGAACAAACAAACACAAACTTACCATACATGCATGCATGCATGCATACATATGGGGATAAATGGGGCTGCCCACTAAGGTTCGTTTTCTCAAATTTTTTATTTTTTTTTGAAAATTTCTTCCATGAATATTCATCACTATATCCCTATATTATGTCATTAAAATTTCATGTGAAACAGAGACTCCTGCGACCTCCATCCAGACAGTCATTTTTTAACGGTCACTGGATTTTTTAAATCGACCCCGTCTGGATGGAGGTTGTAGGAGTGTCTGTTTCACATGAAATTTTAATAACATAATATATGGATTTAATAATGAATTTACACAGTTTTATTTTCAAAAAAAGTAAAAAAACATGAAAAATGAGGCGGGGGGGCTAAGTTAGCTCCCCATAGGGGGCATACACATCCCCCCCCCCACACACACACATAGGATTTCTTTCAAATAGGACTTCGTCCTTCCTGAGTTCAGGAAGGCCAGCTCTTTTTTTGTAGAAAACATGACGATTTTAGTAGAATACGTATGCATATTGTATCACAATGTACAAATTTAATGTTTGTATTATAATATACAGTTTTCTATGCGACTTTGTATTTATAATGTGTAGTTATAATACAAATTGTATACACATTCTACTAAGGTGCCGGTGTTTTCTACAAAAAGATGATGGCTAAGTCAGGAAGGATGCATCCTATTTGAAGGCCCCCTTATATATACTGAGAGCAAAAAGTTGTGAGAGCATGAGAGGAGTGATTCTGGACCACTAGATTCTACCTTCTCTCTCATGTTCTTCTCTCTCCTGGTTGAATCTAGTGGTCCAGTGGTCCAGAATCACTCCTCTCATGCTCTCACAACCTTTTGCTCTCGATCACTCCTATATATACATATATATGTGGAAAAGAGAGTATGCTCCTTGGCAACATGAAACTTACTCCTATATATACATATATATGTGGAAAAGAGAGTATGCTCCTTGGCAACATGAAACTTAAATGCTCCCATCTTTTTTGTGTATTTTTTTATTTTTTTGAAATGAAACCTAGAGGAATTTAGATCACCATATATCAACATGATGTTATTTAAAATTTAACTTAATTTGAGACTTTTATACCCTCCATGAAGACAACCAAGGTTGCAGAAATCGGTAGTCGTTACTCGATCGCAGGATCACTGACTAAGGACTAATCGGCAGTCGGGAGAGTAATATGATTTAGTCGGACATTAGTCGGTTTTGAATTTTTTAATTATTTTTAATATATAAATCAAATTTAATACATATACTATCAACAAACTCACAAATTACTAATCAACAAATACAAAGCTAACCAAAATTACAAGTTACTAATAAAAAACTCATAAGTTAGGCAATCAACAAACACAAAGATAACTAAAATCACAAATTGAAGTACCTAAATTACCTAACCATCATGCAAATCAACAACAAGTGTCTAAATTAACAAACATTTGGAATAAGACAATAAAGTAATCTTATATATAAGATACCTAACATGCCTTCATCATGAAAAATTAAATTTTCACTCTTAAAATAAACAATCTAGAAAAAAACGCTAACATAACAATGGAAAAACTAATAATAAAAATCTAAGCAATAACATCTACGATCAACCTGCAAATTAGAAGAGAAAATATATCCTAACAATAAAATCTAAGATCATCTTAAGCAAATCTAAGCAATAACATTTAAGATCAACCTAAGCAAAAACAAAAAAATGCAGAAAACCTAATATTGTTATTTTCTAACAATAACATATTAACATCTAAGTTCAACATCATCAACATAAGCAAATCTAAGCAATAACATCTAAGATCAACCTAAGCAAAAAGAAAAAAAATTAAGACATAACATTGTTATTTGCTAATAATAACATATTAATATTTAAGTTTGACATCATCAACCTAAGGAAATTAGAAGACAAAATATAAGAAAAAACAAAAAAAATAAAAAACATAACCTAAACCATGATTGATTTGGCGGGGGCGGAGGCAGCGGGGGAGGCGCCGGTACTGGAGGCTGGATGCTTCTAGGTGTTGGAGCCTGGAGGCGGCATGGGCAACGAGGTGCTCGACGCACTGAAGGCAGTGAGGCAGCGTGGGGTCGAGGGTATCACGTACCGGGGGGGAGTCAATGGGTTGGGCGTATGTCGAGTTGAGTTGAGGGTTATTGTCTAACAGTAACCCTTTAACTCAATACCTGGATCCAATTCTCAGATCCTCTATACAGAAATCAGCCAATTAAGCGGTCGCCTAGACCGACTACTTTCTCGATTAATCGGGCTCAACCGACCATAGGCCGACTTTGTAAGTAAATCTCCCTAGAATTTCATTTCAAAAAAGCAAAAAAGTATATATGAAAAAAGGTGGTAGCATGCACTTATATGCTCCAAGGGAGCATACTCATTTGACTCATGTGTGTGCACACACATATATTTACATAGATATATATACACACATAGGTTAAATGGATGTGCTACTAAGGAGTAGCTAAACTGACTACTACGATTCTTTTTTCTTAATTTTTCGTGATATTTTTGAAAAACTCATGGGAGGATGATGTTGTCACTCAAATTTCGTAAAAAAAACACTAATAACATGCGCATTAGGAAGATGTCAATTCCCATCTTTTCCTTATTTTTTGTGATATTTTTTAGAAACTCATAGGGTAACTTAAATCATATAATGTCTTGATGTTGTCATTCAAATTTCGTAAAAAAAACACTTTTAAGATATCCATCGGGAAGAGATCAATTTCATTTATTTTGAGACCATAAAATATTGATAGATTTGATGAATGTGATAGGAATCTCAGGGAAAAAAAATGAAATTTGAATGACAACATCATGACAGTAGTTGATCTAAATTCTCCTCATTGTTTTAAAAAATACCATGAAAAATTTATAAAAAGAGATAGGAGTAGCAAAGTTAGCTATTCCCTAGTAGCATATATATTTTACACTCCATATATATGTATGTATATGTATACACACACAAACAGAGGGGAGATAGAGAGAAATGGTTGGTATTTGGGGGCAACCAACTGTCTTTTCCTGCTCCATTTTTCATCATTTTTTTAGAAAAATGTGACCATGTATTTCCATCACTATATCCATATATTATGTCATTCCAATTTGTTAAAGAAGGACTCTTATGCTCTCCATACAGAATAGGTCGATTCCAACGATTCTAAGATCGTTAAAATTTAATAGCCTGGATGAAGGGCATATGAGTCTATGTTTCTAATGAAATTAGAATGACATGATATAGGGATACAGTGATGAAAACACATGACAATATTTTCTAAAAAAGCAAAAAATGGGCAGGAGCTGCATGTTAGCTGCCTCTAGATAGCAGCACCATTTTTTTCATATGTAGCTCTAGATAGCAGCACCATTTTTCTCATATGTACGATACATCGCGATATTAAGTTGAATTTAGAATGATACCATGATGATACATTATGATCTATATCCCCCAAGGTTGCCTGCCATTGATGATGGCAAAACGAGTGGTTGAGATTGCCTCTCTCACCATCTCATATATGCCCCCGTCTCACAAGATTGCTCCTTTATGTGTTGGGAGGAGGGGTTTAAAAATAGAGGTACCTCATGTGGGGTAGCTAAGTTAACTATATCTACCCATCTTTTTTATTTTTACGATATTTTTAATTTCACATGGGATGATTAAGTTAAATTAATAAAATTAACATGTATTTCAAATTTTACGAAAAAATATTTCTAACATGTCAATCTGAAAAGAAGCAATTTCAACCATTCTGATACCGTTATATTTTGATAGCCTTAATGTGCAGGATTAGAGTCTCGAATTTAGTTGAATTTTTGAAAGAGAATATGATGATACTATGTGATCAAAATTCCTTAAGTGTCAATAAAATATCATAAAAATAAAAAAGACGGATGTAGGTGTAAAGCCTCGAACTTGGTTTCTCTCGGATCCTATATCATAAGATCCGGCTTGTCAAGAGAAAACGAACGGAATTTGTTTCGCATGAATCAGACTTCTTTTGGAATTGTTATGATTTTCGGAAGAAAGAGAAGTAAAGATGGTTAAGACGTCATTAACCCGTAATAACTGTCATTAAGACTAATTAATACGATTAAAAAACTAATGATGGATTGGTGATCATTAATGACCATTAGCAAATACTAATCAATGGTTAGCAAAAGTTAAGCGCAAGACACGAAGGTTAAATCATAATTAGTAAATGTTAATCGCGATTAGCACTAATTAAACTTCATTAGCGAATCTAAAAACTTATAAACTGTTCTAACTTAAGCCATAAGTTTGGGATAAGTTTTGGACAAAACCATGGGCCAAAACCATTGACCTCTAACCGCGGTTAAAGTCTAAACCATGGTTTTTTAACCATGGTTAGGGGATTTCTGGAGCCTATAAATAGCCCCCTACCCATTTATTCTTTACGATTTCCACTACCACCACCACCGTAAAGGCTAGGGTTGAGAGGTCGGGAGGAGGAGTGGGAGGCAGGAAAGAGCGTTAGCGAAGCGCTGTCGGAAGAACGAGGAAGATGAAGGTATGATCCTCTCTTAGTTTCCTTCGTAAGCTAGGCTTTCGATTCATCCTCTTTTCTTTCAAGCTTTGTTTTTTATTCATCTTTCTTTCCCATTCGTTTTCTGTTGTAGTTCCAGGAGAAATCTGTGTAACACCCTACTTAGGTGTGGGTGGCTATGCACGTCAGTGAATCTTGTGATTCGTCATACTTTCACTCACCTAAGATGCGTGATGTCTACCGATTCTCTATTGCTTATGGTTTTATTCTTTCAATTCTGCTTTTATAGTTGTTTTGATGGAGAAATCTATGTAATACCCTACCTAGGTGCGGGCGACTATGTACGTTAGTGAAGTCTGTGATTCGTCACACTTTCACTCACCTAAGATGCGTGGTGTCAACCGATTCTCTATCGCTTATGGTTCTATTCTTTCAATTCTCCTTTTATAGTTATTTTGATAGAGAAATCTGTGTAATGCCCTACTTATATGCGAGTGGCTATGCACGTCAGTGAAACCTGTGATTCGTCACACATTCACTCTCCTAATACGCGTGGTGTCTACCGATTTTTCATCTCTTTTTTTGAGTATATTCTTTCAATTTCGTTATTGTTTCCTCGCGATGATTTTATATAGGAAACTCTTTCTGTTTTTCTTTTAAAATATTCCTGATATATAAGGGGAAGCTCTGCCAAAATTTTAAGAGAAAATATATTCTTCGCGTTCTTCATGTGTTCTCCGTGTTCTTTGTGTTCTTCGTTTGTTCTTCATGTTCTTGGCATGTCTTTAGTGTTTTCGGTACGAACATGAAATTCAATCGTTTCAAGAGCTGTAATCATCCTTTTCCGAAAACGAATAACGATAAAGCACTGCATACGCGAGAGAGAGCTCGATTAGGTAACGAAATCCTTCCTTTTGCTGTTGGGTTTTCATATGAGATCATTGAGATTCCTGAATTTATGTTCTTCATTACGAAGAACCCTAATTTGGCTATTTTTGAGAAAGTATGAAAAGTTACTTTGCGATTTTAACTAAAATAAGATCTAAGCATCGAATGGATGTAATGGCTCGGAAAATTAGGGTTTGGAAGGTAAAATGAATATAAATATGAGTTTATTTGAGTTGGATCTTGAAAAAGGATTGTGTCTTACATTAAGAATGGCTGGGAGTAGAACTACATGTCGGGTATGCAACTTTTAGGTTTGTCGAAAGGAACCCGTATTGGTTTTGCCCAACCTAAGTGGTACACGGTTGCCCTATTATGATAAGTGCGTACAGAATGAATGATTTACAACGCGTGGTATCGGAAGACAATATCTTTAGGTTGAACGACGGAAGATGTAGTCATGACATGTGGAGGCACATGTGGTTCAATAGTGGTTGGGTCACGGTAACTTGTTTTTAGAGACGCTAGGTTATATGATTAAGGGTTAGCCTGAGGTTTTAAGCAACCAGGTCCTCGAGGACGGTGTGCTTCTTTGTTCGCTAGGCTGAGGTTTGAAACCCTGATTAATAAAAGAAAAGGAAAATTGTCAGGGTAGTATTGAAGGATTGGTTTGAGGCAATGTGCGGCAACATAAGCTCACCAGATCAAAGTAATCTCCAATCCCGAAGTGTCCACAGCTTCGGAGTTCAAGAATGGCGGGGTTCTCCTGAACTAATCCCTGATGCAGAATAGAAAGAAATATGACTTAAATTAATGAGAATGAATGTAACTTTCATGACAATAAGTTTTGCAAAATTACACCATTTTGTTTGCTTTTCTCTTCTTCGTTACTTAGCATTTGCTAATTGTTATCTTTGGTATCAGAGTCCAGTTACTCCAGTAATTTACTCAGTAATTGATAACTATGAGCGGTGTTCAGGAACTAAGGTAGCATTAAGATCTTTTGATCTTAATAAGTGACTGCAGTACCATTCATAAGTCATTGTCTCTTATGTACATCATGAAAAAAATATATAGGACATAACCTTTAGCCTTAACTCATCATAGTATTATGAGCGACCAATACATGTCTAGGAAATTAGCGGCTATGATGACAATGCTGTAAGAAATGGGGCAAAAGTAGCAAGCGTTAGAAGTGAGGCTTAATGCATAAGCTGAGAGACCTGAGACATCCAGACCTGTGGATGCTAGGATTGAAGGTTCTGTCCATCTTTCTGAGAAAGAATTAGTTACCATCCTTCAACTGAGTCTGCTTCTACCCTAGCTGAAGGAGCAAGGGAGAAGGCCCTTCTTAGATACCAAACATTACTAGACAATTACCAAAAGGGAAAGATTCCTCGATTTAAAAGCATAGAGACACCTTTTGAGGCAGAACTATGGCTTGATGATGTCAGCATGATGTTGAGAATAATATGAAGGATATTGAGAATCCTTAAGTGCATCACGGAAGCGTGTTGATCGCATCGTATGCGATCGGGGCGACTAGTCGCACTAGTCGCTAGATGCGTCGGAAATTAAAATTTTTAAGTTTAGTGATGAAACCACATGATCACGAGAACATTTTTCGAATCGTTTCATCAAACCACAAAGTATAAGGAATACCTCTTGGAGCGTGGTTGTAATCGTGAGATCCCAAACAAGAGATCCTCCTGTCTTAAGTCTGATCCATGAAGAATGCACTTGCAGGCGCGATGATGAGACGCGATCCTCCCACAATCCTCAATGAAGATCCAAGCAATCGAATCCCTTGATTTCGTCCAACGAAATCCGTCGTCTTCCTTTAAAGCAAGCAACCTCAAAGAAGAAGGAGATCCTCGAGTCATCGAAGGCGAAGGCCAGAGACTCTCTTTCTCAATACAAAAGATGGACGACCACCTTTGAAATTAAGAGAGAGAGAGAGAGTAGGCGAGAATGAGAGAGAGAGAGAGTAGTAACCTTGTACAACTCTTAATAATGTATCTTGAATCGGTTAGCCCTCCTTTTATATTAGTTTAGGATCCAATGGATCTCAATCCATGGGACACATAGATCCAACGGTCAAGTTGGTCTATGGATTAATCGATGGCCAAGATTGTTGTTGTTTAAAAAACCAACAACATTAATTTATATTTATCAACATAATTTAATTTAACATAAATTAATTATTAAGAGATAATAATATAATAAAGGGGAGATAACAAATTACCTCCTAAAAATGAGGGGGTGTCACCTTTGACCATGTCATTGGTGACGCCACCTCATTTGGTGGTTATTTATCTCCCTTTTATTTTATATTATTATTTCTCAAAGTATTCATAATAATCATTATTAAAAATATCAACCAAATTAATTCCAAATTAATTTGTGAATATTTCAATCATGCCATTGATAAATATGTGAATCATATTCACAACTCAAACTAATTTGTAAATTGCATTTCCAATTAATTAATTAATGTGAATCCAATCCACATTAATAATTAACAAATGCTATTTACAAAAAATTCTCTCTCTCTTTAATATATGTATATTATAAATCATATTTATAATCCACAAATATTATGGATAATATTATCCACATTCTCTAATTCTTGATAATTAAATCGCATTTAATTATCTTGGATAATTATTCTCACAATATGAATCTCATTCATATTATGATTGATAATTAAATCTCATTCAATTATCAAGTCCTTCTTACTTGGATATGTAATTCATAAAATGAATTATTCTTGAACCCCTTCAAGAATAATGTGCTTTCTCCGCAGATACTTGGAGATAAGGACATTGTGATTGTATTGTTCCACGTATAGTGACTTGGATGTTGAGATCTCATCTCAAATCCAGATCTTACGGACCTCCCACAGATGCTTGATTGAATCAAGACCGCAAATCTAATCTTCTCATTGCATCTAAATCTCATTCAGACCAATGTCCAACACATGGACCAAGATCAGATTGCTTCTCTACTGAGAGGAGTCACTAAAATCCAGACATGTTTCATCTCTTCCTCGGAATGGAAGCGTCATGGTTATACAATCATTTATGATCACATCACCCTCAGGTATTCCCAATACCTGTACATCCTGCATACTAGAAGACCCATGATCGACCTAAAGATTAAGATCAATTTTACATTGTCGTCTTCAGGGTTTGATCACTAAGTTTCTCAATCTCGGTCATTGGGAGTTGGTATCGATCACATGCTTTCCCAAAGCATATATCATACCTTCAAATTCATGTCATGCTTCCAAAGCACGGCGACCATCCATGGAATTTGATCGGTCCCAATACCTCATGAGTGAGCTCATGTCTTCCGGTTCATAAGTGAACCTGTATGATCCCTTTGAGAGATCGTATTACTCATATGCCCTTATATGCACACCAGCTCGCCGGTGTATAGACCTTGGTTAGGCCATCAACCTATCGGTATGTCAAATGTACATACTCAGACATATAGCAATACATCTGTCTCCGGTCAGAGGATGCGTGCCTATGATGTGACAGCATTCAACATAAGACTTAGGTTATCTCGATCTCGTTAAGTCAACCCATTGACCTAACTAATCTGACACATCCGAATCACTATTCCCATGCAAAGGACCTGCATCAAGAGGTCGCTCAGATATCAACCTATGTGAGAAAGGATTGCCATCTCCTACTCAGGCTGGAGATCATCTCTTAACAATCATTTAACAGTGCTTGATGAGTCCTCTATCTAACTCCTTAGATATTCATCCAAACACCAGCCTCTATGATTCATTTAATGAGTCAACAGCTATATGATCATCAAGATGGCCATGGTACATAACCCTAATTGTACAAAGGGACCTATTAAGCAAATTATTTATTCTTCATTTCAGATCAGGGAATCATATGTGCAATAACGTTTATTGCATAATGGCTCATCATGAGCTCGCATGTCCAACATAATACACGCACCAGCCGACACTTGAGTGCACTTTGCTGATTACTACCTAACAGACTATGCAAGACGACGATGGAGAGTCATTTCCAAGAAATTAGTAGATCTTGGTCCATGGGATGTTTTTTAAGAAAGGTTACGAGCTCACTTCGGTCCCTCCCATTGGGAAGAATTGAAGAGGAGGGAGTTGGCCTCTTTGACCTAAGGATCCAAGAATGTACAATATTATCATATCCACTTTACCGAGCTATTACGTTACTCTCCAGCTCTAGAAGCTTCACCACAAGAGTATCTTACCAATTTTATACGGTCTTCATGGAGATTTGAGAGAGAAGCTTGCTGGTTTTAGAGCCACCACTGTAGATGAAGCCATGAACATCGCCTCTCGTATTGAGATAAAGAGGGATGAAAATTGCCAAAGAAGAAGATTTCACTTTACTGGTGGACCATCTAAATGTAAGGTGAATTATAACCGAAGAGACAGTCGTTATCATCCATTTGGGTGTAATATAAGCTTGCCACTGAATTTGGTCCATGAATTATCCGGAAGAAGGGGTTTCTTTAGACCTCCACTATATCCTCGCGACTCAGTAGCATGAGCTAGTACCTTTGTGGCTGGGTCTTCAGCTCAAACAAGAGCACGTGTGTGTTATTACTGTCACCAAGAAAGCCACATAAAGAAAGACTGTCTTAAGTTGAGAGGTCCAAGGTTTAAACCAACCTCAATTAACAATATAACATCCACCTCGAACAATGGAGCAACACACGGAGGAAGATAGGGTAGAGGTAGTGGCTCACAAGGAACGTCTCCTACACAGCAATCACCACAAAGTGTAGCGGGTTCTATCTTGCTTATTCCTATTGGCCAGCTCAATGCAATTACTGAGGAACAAGCCTACAACTCAGGCACTATCGTACGAGGTACCGTTACTATTCATGGCTTTTCAGTACATGCCTTATTTGATTCGGGTGCGTCACATTCATTTATTGCTCGACGGTTAGTACCCACTTTGGGTAAGATACCAGTAGAAGTACATCAGTCCTATATGATCAAGGGACCAGGAGGACAAGTATTTATAATCCGAGAAATCCTGGATAATTGTATAGTACTGATAGCGGGACATCAGTTACCTATTTCACTACTAATCGAAATGGAGGACTTTGGTCTTATCCTAGGGATGGACTGGTTAGAAAGGCATCATGCATGTCTTGACTGTTTTCAGAAGACAGTAACGTTTCACCTTCCTAACTCGATATAGTTCTATTTCATTAGGAAGACATCCAATTATAATGTCGAATATATCTCTACTTTGAAGGCATAACAGTTGTTAGAGAAAGGGTGCCAAGGTTATTTAGCCTATGTAACGACTACATCAGGGTCAAACAGAATGATGGAAGATGTACCTATAGTGTGCGAGATTCCAGATGTATTTCCAGAGGAAGTACCTGGATTACCACCTGAGCGAGAGATTGAATTTGAAATCTCTCTCATGCACGATACTCAGCCTATCTCTATCCCTCCATATAGGATAGGACCAACCGAGTTATGAGAGTCAAATGTACAGTTGCAAGAACTGTTAGATAAAGGATTCATTCATCCTAATACTTCACCATGGGGTGCACTTGTCCTATTTGTCAGGAAAAAGAATGGGTCGATGCGGTTGTGCATTGACTATAGACAGTTAAACAAGAAAATAATAAAGAACATGTATCCTCTACCAAGAATAGATGACCTCTTTGACCAGTTACAAGGTTTAACTGTGTATTCCAAGATTGACTTAAGATCTATATACCATCAGTTGAAGATTTAAGATGCAGATATCCCCAAGACAACCTTTCGAACTAGATACGAGCATTATGAATTTTCGATTATGCCTTTTGGACTGACAAATGCCCCATCGGCCTTCATGGATCTCATGAATCGAGTATTCAGGGAGTTCCTAGACCACTTTGTAGTAGTCTTCATTGATGATGTGCTTATTTACCCCAATGATAAGTACAAACATGAACACCATCTCAAGCAGGCACTCGAAACACTAAGGAAGAACAAATTGTATGCTAAATATAGCAAATGTGACTTCTAGTTGACTAAAGTATCCTTCTTAGGTCATGTTATCTCTGGAGAAGGTATATAAGTTGATCCTACAAAGGTTAGTACAGTAATGAGTTGGGAACACCCAAAGACTGCCATAGAATTACGATCTTTTTTGGGTCTAGCTGGGTACTATAAAAGATTTGTGAAGGACTCTTCACGAGTAGCATTGCCAATGACTAGGCTGACTGAAAAGGAAGTCTCGTTCATATGGTCTGATGCACGTGAAACTAGTTTTCATATGCTAAAAGAATGCTTGACATCTGCACCTATCATTACTCTACCCTCTGAAACTGAAGGATTTACAGTGTACACTGATGCGTCTAAAGAAGGACTTGGGGTAGTTTTTATGCAAAATGGTAAGGTAGTTGGGTATCCATCATGACAGCTCAGGACACATGAGAAGAACTACCCGATACATGACCTAGAATTAGCTGTCGTTGTTTTCGCTTTAAAGATATGGAGACACTACCTCTATGGTATTACTTTTGAAATCTTTACTGATAACAAAAGCTTGAAATATCTGTTTGATCAGAAGGAGCTCAATATGAGACAGAGACGGTGGCTAGAATTGTTGAAAGACTATGATTGCACTACCTCCTACCACCCTGGTAGGGGAAACATCGTAGCAGATGCCCTTAGCAGAAAAACTTATTCACCTAGGTTGGTGAGTGCTATCCACTTCTGGGATTTACTATCAACGTTAAGTGAATGGAAACCATTTGATAGTAGTACCGATACTATAACTATTCCTCACTGATACAAACCAAAGATATGGGATAGAATAAAGAAAGGACATGGGATGATCCAGTCCTTAAAGACTTGCAGCAACAACTTGAGAAGAATGAGATAGAGAGATCCAGATACAAGATAGGTTACTATATAACCATCATAGGGCTTGTATACCAAACACACATGAACTAAGAAAGGACATCTTACGTGAAGTGCATTGTTATAGATTATCTATTCATCCAGGAATTACGAAGATGTATAAGGATCTTCATTCATACTTTTGGTGACCGAGAATGAAGAAAGATGTTGTTGAGTTTATGAATTCATGTTTCACTTGCCAAAAGGTAAACGCTTCACACCAAAAGCCACCAGGATTGTTACAACCCCTCACCATACCTGAGTGGAAATGGAAAAGCATTTCCATGGACTTCGCTACTGGTTTACTTCAGACGACTGGTGGTAAAGATAGTATCTGGGTTATAATAGATCGTCTGATCAAGGTAGCACACTTTATTCCAATAAGTTATCTTTCACTCCAAATTAGATTGTTGAGTTATATATTACACATGTGATCCGCCTCCATGGTATCCCAAAGGAAGTAGATTCTGATTGAGATTCACGATTCACCTCACACTATTGGGAGAACTTCATGAAATCCTTAGGCACACAACTATGCTTGATCACAACATATCATCCACAAACAGATGGTCAATCAGAACGTACTATTCGGACATCATAGAATATGTTACGAGCACGTGCCTTAGAATGAAAAGGATCATGGTTGAAACATTTGCCTCTTGCAGAATTCATATACAACAATAGCTACCATACAAGTTTTGGTATGGAATCATTTGAAGCACTTTATGGACGTAGGTGTATTACTCCTTTGTGTTGGCAAGGTCGGGATAAAGAACCTTTATAATTCAGATAGACTGCAAGAGACACGAGAAGTTGTAGAGCTTGCTCGAAAAAGACTATTGACTGCTCAAAGTCGACAGAAAAATTATAGTGATACCAGACGAAGAGACCTTGAGTTTGAGGAAGGTGATTTTGTATTTCTCAAAGTATCGCCTATGAAGGGACTTCAAAGGTTTGGTTTGCATGGGAAGTTAGCACCCAGGTTCGTGGGTCCCTTTGAAATTATTCAGCGCATTGGAAAAGTGTCATATAGACTTGCACTTCCTCCACATCTTTCAACAATACATGATGTTTTTCATGTATCAAATCTGTGAAAGTATATTAAAGATCCTGAGCACAAGATAAGCTATGATGATCTGCATGTTGAACCAGACTTAACATACCTAGAAATATCTGTGCAAATACTTGACAAAGATATCAAGAAGTTGAGGAATAAAGAGGTACCTCTAGTTAAAGTGTTGTGGTTTAACCAAGAGTTTGAAAAAGCCACATGGGAACCTGAGGTAGAAATGAGAGAAAAATACCCGTACTTGTTTGAAAGATAACACTATGTATTGTGTATATCTTCATTATAAATGAAATAGCGTTCATTCTCTTTAAGATTGTTATGGATTCAATCCTCTTTAAGGTCATTATGCATGTTTTTCTAGTCTCGGGGATGAGACCTCCTTTAAGGTTGTTATAATTGTAAAGCCTTGAACTTGATTTCTCTCGGATCCTATATCATAAGATCTGGCTCGTCAAGAGGAAACCAACAAAATTTGTTTCATATGAATCGGACTTCCTTTGGAATTGTTATGATTTTCGGAAGAAAGAGAAGTAAAGATGGTTAAGATGTCATTAACTTGTAATGACCGTTATTAAGATTAATTAAACATTGTTAAAAAAAACTAATGATAGATTGGGAATCATTAATGACCATTAGCAAATACTAATCAATGGTTAGCACAAGTTAAGCGTAAGCCACGAAGGTTAAATCATGATTAGTAAAATTTAATCGTGATTAGAGTTAATTAAATATCATTAGAGAATCTAGAAACTTGTGGAATGTTATAACTTAAGCCATATGTTTGGGATAAATTTTGGTCAGAACCATAGGCTGCTAACCGCGGTTACGATCTAAACCATGCTTTTCTAACCATGGTTAGGGGATTTCTGGAGCCTATAAATAGCCCCTCCTACGCATTCATTCTCTACGATTTCCACTACCATCACCACCCCAAGGGCTAAGGTTGAGAGGTCGGGAGAATGAGTGGGAGACGGGAAAGAGCTCTAGCGAAATGCTGCCGGGAGAATGAGGAAGAGGAAGTTATGATCCTCTCTTAGTTTCTTTCGTAAGCTAGGCTTTCGATTCATCCTCCTTTCTTCCAAGCTTTGTTTTCAATTCATCTTTCTTTCCGGTTCATTTTCTGTTGTGGTTCGAGGGGAAATCTGTATAGCACCCTATGAGGCATGTGATTCGTCACACTTTCACTCACCTAAGATGCATGGTGTCTACCGATTCTCTATATCTTGAGTTAATTTAAACTAATGAAAAACGTGTGTTTTATTTAAGTTAGCAATTATCTTTGAGGCTTTAGGCCATTGTTTACTTTAAAAAAACGTGTTGTGTGTTTGTTTGTTTTTTGTTGAAGTTTTTTTTAAAATCAATGACCTCTATCAACTTGTTCACAGAAACTCACAATTATTTTTGTTTTTACTTTTCTATCTTGATTACAAAATTAAATCAATTAGGTTGTTTGAACTTATTGATTTCCTTTTTGTTATAAAGAAATTATTATTATTATTATTAATTAAAGGGGAGGATCTGTTAGTTTTCTTTTTTTTTCAACTTAGCAGAGCTTTTTTTATTAAAATTGATTCATTGATAAATATGTTAAGAAGATATATGATTTTTTTCAAAGTATATTTAGCTATTTGTTAATTAAAAGAAGGGGTTGTTTTGCAGTTGTTTGTTGTTTGAATTAAAAGTTTACCTTATTTTTTTATTGAATAGAATCCATCTTCTTTGTTTGATTAATCAACTCACTTTCAACTATATTGTCCCTTGTTTTGTTTTTGCATTAAGTTTTTTTAGGTAATATTGCAAACCAATCCTCTAAATTGTCATTGAGTTTTTCCTTTCATAATAATCAAGTACCTTTATTAAAGTTGCTTAATCTTATATCAACATTGATCTTCGGTTTTGATTGTGATTCCTTTTAGTTAAAAAGTTTTTTATCTATAATTAAAAAATTTAGCTATTAAAAACACACTAGCATTTTTTTCGTCTATAGCCAACACATCAAAACCTTTTATGTTTGCTTATTCTTTCTTGCACATTCTCATACAATTCCATATTTATTTCATTAGGCAAAAATAACAAGAAAGGCAATTGCCACTGAGGTGGGAAAAGTTGAGTACCTAAAAAGTACTAATTATGAGTTGTGGAGTAGAAAGATCTACTATGACCTGTTGCACAATAGTATACACTCCATCATAGACAAACCCGGCCCAACCTTATATGAAAATCCAACTATGGGGGAAATTAGCTCCCGTGAACAATGGGAGAAAATAGATAATAGGGCTAGGAGCTTCATGCTGATCCACATGGATCTGAATCTGATTCGGGTCTTTGAGACCTGCGAACCAACTTACGAGCTATGGACCGCGGTAAAAAATAAATATCACTCCAAGTCGGAAGTGAGCGTCCAGCTTCTTCTACACAAGTACAACTCGTGTAGAATGAAGGAATCTGAAAGCATCCTCGAGCATGTGAAAAAGATGATCACGATGGCCAAAGATCTAGCAGTTGTTGATTGTGCAATTCTGGAAAGGATGCACATCGCAACCATACTAGGAAGTCTCCCACCATCATTCGATATGGTTGCCACATCTTTGAGAGTGAATGCAATATTAAGTCTGTGACGGATCTACCTGCACAGTTGGCAATTGAGCAGGACCTCTCTAAGAAATGATCGAAAGCTCAGATGTTTAAGGCTGAGGAAGAAGAAGCAAATGACATGCACATGAAGAAAAATTTGGACCCCTTCAAGGAAAATTTCGAGGAAAAAGTGGAAAATATCCACATGGCTCTTGCTACGGTTGCCACAAATATGACCATTTCAAGGTCAATTTCCCCAACAAGAAGAAGACAGGAAATTCTAAAATGCCTAAAAACAAAGGAAAGAAGAAAATGAAATTCACAGTTGTCGTGGAATGCAACTCCGTCATCACGGACAATGACGAATGGTGGATTGACTCTAGAGAAACCAAACACATCACGAAGACGGAGGAGGGCTTAGTGGACTTCAAGAAGCTGAGCAAAGGAGAACAAAGAATCTTCATGGGAAACAACACCTACCTGGATGTGGAAGGTGTTGAGATGTACAGACATGAACTAGGAGATAGCATTATGGTACTGAATGATGTACTATATGCCCCAGGAATATGTCAGAACGTGATCTTTGTCCCATTGCTGCTCAAGAAGGATTTTGAAGTCCGCTTTTATAATGAACGTGTATCTATAGGTAAGAATAAGAATGTCTATACGATGAGAAAGTTTGTACCCGAGAATGACCTATTCCGTCTTGTTGTAATAAACTCTAGTGAATCAATGAATGTATCTTCTAAGTATTCTTTGTGTTGTTTGTCTGACTATGACTTCTGACACATGAGATTGGGTCATCCAGGAAATTCTAAGATTGATCAAATGATGAAGGCAAATATGTTGCCAAAGATTATGGGGTGCAAGGACATTGTCTTGCGAACACTGTCACCGGTAAAATGGCGAGAAGTCCCTTCTCAACCATAATTCAGTCAACAGAGTTATTAGGTTTGATCCATTCAGACATATGTGGACCATTGAGCGTCAGCACACATATAAATAAGGAATACGTTATAACATTCACTGGTGATTACTCAAAATTCTCCTATGTCTATCTCTTAGGAAGGAAGTCGGACGCACTTGAAACATTTAAAAGATATCTGACAGAAGTGGAGACAAGATTGGAAAAATCAATCAAGACTCTTAGGACAAATAGAGGTGGAGAATATACCTCAAAAGAGTTTGAGGATTATTGCATTCAGACAGGCATTCGTAGGCAGACTACAATGCCCTATACACCACAGCAGAATGGTGTAGCAGAAATAAAGAATCGAACCTTGATGAATGCAGTAAGGTATATGCTTTCACACTCAGGACTCTCATAGAAATTTTGGGGAGAAGCAGTGTTGACTGCGAACTATATTACATAACAGGATTCCCACCAAGTCCGTAGAATCAATGACTTATGAAATATGGAATGGCAGAAAGCCCTGGTTGGGTCATCTCCGGAAATGAGGATGTATTGCACATGTTCTGGTACCGAGTCAACTTAGGGATAAGCTAGACTTCAGGACATTAAAATGCAAGTTTATTGGATATAGTTAACATTCTAAAGGATATAGGTTCTTCCATGAAACTAAAGGTCTGATCGAAAGTCGTGATATAATCTTTCTTGAAATTCAACAAGAAAAGGAGCACGAAGTAGAGGAATCAGGTCCTCTGATTGTCCTACAGGACAATGAAGATGACTTGAGCATTAGACAAGAACTTGAGGATGATATCAATCATCCAAACATAGGGCATGAACCTATGGAACATGATGATCCTTTAGAGGAAGTGGGTGGACCCACACAACCCACGAATATAATCGGTAACAAGAGACCTAGAACACGACCCGCATGGATGGAAGATTATCATTTCCATGGATGCGAGGCACCGTGTTACACCGTGGACGAGGATCTCACGGATTTTATAGATCTCATATCCTTTAATGAAGTTATTGCTTCGTCTGAGTCAGAATCATGGACGGTCGTCATGAGGGATGAGTTGGACTCAATCGAGCGAAAAGGGTGTATGGGAATTATGTGATTTGACAGAAGATGGGCAATCCATAGGATGTAAGTGTGTATTCAAGAAAAAGTACAAAGTTGATGGTACAATTGACAAATACAAAGTCAAATTACTTGCCGAGGGTTATACTCAGCAAGCTGGAATAGATTTGCAGGAAAATTACTCTCCAGTGGCTAAGTTTGCATCTATTCGGATGATCTTAGCCATAGTCGCATATATGTATTTGGAATTGTTCCAAATGGATGTGAAGACTGATAGGCGGCCTTCCTTAATGGAAAACTAAAATAGGAGATTCATATGCGATAACTTGACGGATCTCATGTCGAAGGTTAGGAGAAAAGGATTTACAAATTAAGAAAGTTATTATATGACTTGAAGCAGACTTCACAGTAATGGTATCTCAAATTTCATGAGAAAGTTATCCAATTTGGATTGTTTCAAATAAATTGGATAACTGTGTGTATGCCATGAAGAGTGTGAGCAGGTTTGCAATCATGTCATTGTATGAGGATGACATTCTATTTGCAGGTAATGACATATAAATGGTCAATGAAATCAAACAAAAATTGAGCAATGAATTTGAGATGAAGGACATGGGCGAAGTGTCCTATGTTTTTGGAATACAAATAACAAGATATAGGGACTCAAGAACATTGATCCTTAGTCAGGAAAGATATTTGCATACTATATTAAGGAGATTTGGAATGCAGAATAACACTCCGGCTCCAACACCACTTGTGATGGGAAAAAGACTCAGCAAGAGTCAGTATCCCGAAAAGGGGCAAAAACCTTTACATGTATCATATGCACAAGCGGTGAGAAGTCTAATGTATGCATTGATGTGTACTCGGCCGGACTTAGCCTATCCTGTACGCTTAGTCAGTAGATATCAAAGCAATCCCGATCCAGCACATTGGAACGCTGTAAAGAGGATTCTTCGATATACTAAAAGGGACAATGTATCGGAAACTTGTGTATCAAGCATAATCGCGTGAAGTGGTAGGATACTCCGATGCCGATTCCGGAGGGGATGTGGATGATAGAAAATCCACATCGGGACACTTGTTCATGTTTGGTGGTGCAACCATTTCTTGGGTAGCAAGAAACAAGGATGTTTATCTCGACATACACAGGAGGCTGAGTACATAGCATGTAGCATGGCCACCACTCATTCTGTATGTATCAAACATTTTTGGAGAATCTAAGCCTCGAATTGGTCAAAGAAAAAATTGAAATATATTGTGATAATCAAGCCGCGATTAGCTTGATTAACAGAGGGGCTAATAGTTATAAGGGAGAGTACATTGAGATCCAATATCACTATATACAAGATATAGTGGAGAAATAAGAAATCACGGTAACCTACATACCTACTAGTGACATGTTGGCTGATTCCCTTACCAAGGGAATAACAGCAGGAACATACATTAAACATGTTGGGTTAATGGGACTCAGGAATGTATGAGTCAAGGAAGAGGTTTCATAGATAATGATCCTCACATAATAAATCTCCATGTACACTACATGGTACTATAGAATATTTGATCGCTTCGGTCAAGTGGGAGATATTTGAATATGAAGTGAGCTCGCACTTAAGCCCCCACCGGCAGTTACGTGAGGCGGCAGATGCGCGAGAGCCGAGTCTCGTGCAAGACTCGCACGAATCGAGCGTGGGAGAAGTGGGGTGAACTATGTGAGGGGCATAACACGCTCTATAAATACATCTCCATATGGAGGTGAAGAACATAGAACAAATGATTACTTCGCATAGGGAGCCCTCTCCCAAAATCATATCTCATTCTTTCTCTGGAGGTTGCTCGTCGCCAGCATCAACTCCGTTCATCACTTTCTTTGTGTTAGTACAAGTTCTCTTTTGTTTAGATTAAATGCATCTATAATGTAATAAAAATTATTTCTTTTATGGTCATATTGTAATGGATTCGATATTTGCAACTAACCGATTCAAAATGGCATTGTTGAATTCGGCGAGCTTGTGCTGGCCACCGGATACATGGTTGTAGAAACCTTTTAGGATAATGTCTTCTCCATATTCTTTATCCTACCTTTTTACCACCGCTACCTAGATTAGCTTAATTAAAGATGTCTTGTAAATCTTGCCTTGTGGTTATTTCTTTCTTGTTTGTTTTCTTTGCTTTGCATTTATTTATGCCATGTGCAATAGGAGGGATTTTGATATCATGAAGAGAAATATTCGTTATTGTAATTTTCCTAAATCAAGAAGCTATTTTTTTAATTATTAGACTTAAATGGTCCTTTAGTTCAACAGTATGCTTCTTACTCAATTACATCCTCAATCGGTTGCCAAATACCAATGCCAAACCCGTATTTAAAATAACCATGGATTTGTTATCTCATGAACTCTTGAAATATTCCGTTTGATGGGCCATTGCTCACTGTGTATTATCAAGAGTTAGAGCATCTCCATAGAATCATAGATGAATACCATACATAGCTTTTGAAATATTTTTCCTGAAGTAAGCACTTCATCAGCACATAATGGCAATGTCATCTACAAGGAAAGGGATATGCATTCAACTTATTTACAAGAGATCCCAAGGAAAAGGAAAGAGCGTAGAGATGCAGACAGATATAGATATATCAGTATCCTATCCGTCAATGAATTATACTTGATATGAATATATTAGTATCAAGATACATTACATGGAAATTGTATATATTCTTGAAATTTAAATTAACCGGAATGCCAATGAGTAATAAAATTAACTGGAAACTAAGATTGTTCCTGGAATGTGTGTGTATATATATACATATACATAAATAAAATTAACTACAATAGTAAATTAACTTGAACTTATTAACTGGAACTCTCACGCAAAAAATTAATATCATAAAATTAACTGGGAATTGACCTGTACGTGTCACTCATATCCCTGGATACGTTGATTTTCCCTTCGTATCTATTTACTTAAGGATATGTTGATTTGGCTTCATATCTATATTGTCGACGATACGTCGGTTTCAGCTTCAAGTTGATTTCCATCTTCATGTCGATATTGTCGGTGATATGTCCATTTTTGCTTCATGTTATTATTGTCGACGATAAGTCAATCTAAGCTTCATGTCAATACTATAACTGATATGTCGATTTTGACATCATGTGGAATGTCGATTTCGACTTCATGTCGATGTTGTCAGCTTCATGTTGATATAGTGATTTTGGCTTCATGTCGATATATTGATTTCGACTTCTTGTCAATTTTGGATTCACATCAATATGTTAATTTCAATTTCACATCGATTTTATCTTCATGTCGATATTTGATTTCGGCTTCATATATGATGAATAGGCATGTCAGTCCATGGGTCATGGTCACTTTACGAACTCTGGGATACACACATATTTGTTAGAGGGGCAAGAGAAAAGAGCATGGGTTAAGCTTTTGGATCTATACGTGAGTATCCATTGATAATAGGGTCAGAGCTCCATATGTAACAAGTCATATCATATCGATACCCCATCCAAATCGCTTGGTTGGGTAACCATGAGTTTAGAGTCGACCCATGCGGGTCGGGTTACATAACCATCTAATCCACTAACCATGCACACCCCTATCCGTCATTGTATCTATTTTATACAGATTTTTGACATTCATATCCATTTTAAAATGGATACGAATATAGATATCACATGTAAACATTCATACATGTATATATGTTTTCTTATATAAATACAGTAAATATGTGTATATTATAGTAGATATAAATACAATACAATATGCTTAAAATGTATACATGCCTTTTATAATGTATTATTTACTTTAACATGTTTTCACATGTTTTTTGTGTATATATTTTAAATATGTTATATATAATATTTAATATTATTAAAAAATATAAGAAAAGTAAAAAAATACAGAGAATAAAAGATATTAATTATATACACATACACACGATGCAACCCAGAAAGCTAGTCTTTTCATCTTAGCTCCATTTTTAATGAAACTACCTTCATTAGATAGATAATTTAATCTGAAATACAATGGAGGCGAGTTGGTAAATTTTGAGTTCAAGTGAAGAATATATTGCTCTGTGAAGTTTGGTTTGTGGATTTTTCATCTGTGTGTACAAGTTGCACTATGCATTATTTTAATTGACAATTATTTATGATTTTATATGTATTATTATGTACAATAAAGAATAAAATAGTGTGAAAATGAGTATTTATTGGGTGTAAATTAGGATTTTATACACAATGTTGTTGGCCCTTATCTCCCCCTACTTTATTCCTTATCGACCAAGTCAATATTGACTTGGTCTCGGGGTTTAGGGTTGTAAGTATTTACAATACTTCCTTTATTTTTCCTTTATTTTCTTTCTTTATTTATTTTGAATTTGAGTACAAGTATTTATGTATTATTTACAAACAATAGTCAGTATATTAATTTATACAATTTAGATGAAGTTATATGTATTTAACTAGGGAATTTAAAGATAAAATATAGGAATATAGGTGAATGAATGAGTATTAATCACATCACCCTTAGTCTCCAGCAATGACTCTCTGAGGCATGATCCAGAGAGGGAACTCCCCTTCTCTATTGGTGTGTTCTCATCCAAAGAACCAACAGAGCTCTCGCCATCTCCTTTGCAATGATTGAGCGATCATCAAACAAAGTGCTCATTGCCATTCCATTTCTAGGCAAACGATCCATCCTTCTTCATTTAGTCTTCTTCCTCTTCTTCATTCTCCCCCTTTTCTCTACTCTGTTTTACACCTAAAACCGCATCACTGACATCACCATATCCATCTCAAGTCCCCTACATCTTCTTCTTCTACCTTCTACAATCTCTTCATCGATCACCATTCCATCACCACCATCGAAGCTTTCGTCCCATCCATCTCGTCCGAGCAACAACCACCAGGCCTCCGGCATTAATCAGAGACGACCTTTAAGGAACAAGAACTCCCCAGGACCGAGCTACAAGATCCCTTAGATGACAAACTGGGTGCATCTTGGTCATCCAATCATGCCCAAACTTCAGTCGTTGGATCATCTTCAATCGAATGCTCGAGATCATCACCGAGCCTGCATGTCTCTTCTTGCATCCTTGCTTAATAATTTGGGATACTTATAATTACTCAATAATTTGTGCATTGATATGGGGAAATTAACTTGGGATAGAGATTGAAATTAATGGACATATTAATTCTAAAATTAATTAAAGGAGGGGTTGAAGATTAAATTTAATTGGCTTGCTTGTCTATGCTTGCATCCTTGCATATCTATTTTGTGTAATCATATTGCATTTCATTTATTCATCATTATAAAAATTGCATTTACTTATTTATCTCTCTCTCATCACATAGGATAAGATTATTTCCTTGTATAAAATTATTTGTAAAATTCATGCATCATAACTAATTAATTACATTCAAAAACCCATAAAAATCTGAAAAATACAAAAACACTTAAAAATATTCTTCTTCTGAAAACCTAATATTCCAAATTATTTAAATATTAATCTAGACCCTCGTATTACCATCCTAAGTTCGTCCTTGGAATTTATTCAAGTAAAATAAATAATTTAGATGCACTAAATTTAATTGCATATTACTTTTAGTGTGGTTATTTTTTGGATAATCCCTCGATTGCCCAACTACAACAACACAACCATATTAGCAAGAGTCGTTCGGGGGCTCTTCAAAATGTACCCAGACATTTCGAGTTATGTTCCATGACTACAGTCCCTTCCTGCATTTCGCAATGAAACATTTCGTTCATAATATTATAGCAATGAATGTGGTTCACATCGCCAAACATTTCCTTCAAATTCGCCAAGATGTTCTGAGCTAAATCGATGTGATGTACATTGGATAAGGAACCAAGAATGTAGCAATGGGCCAACATGTGGTCCTCGTCCCAGTTCTTGTTGAAATCTCGAGCATCCTCAGTTTGAGGGTCCTTGTACTTATTGCTAGAGAGCACATACCGATGCGCTCTGCCGCAAGTACAAGCTCTCCAAATTTCGAATCCAATCCGAATAGTTTGGACTGATCAACTATTTGACCTCAAGCATCTAGTTAAGTGGGTTGAGAGACTTCACCTGAAATTAAAGAATAAAATAGAATATGCATGTCGTAATTAAAAATATTAAACAATTTGATTATTTTAAATCAAGAGTTCTCGTATTTTATGTACTTTGAAACATTTTTTGCTTATTATCTTTCAAAGCATGAGATAGGTTGACCAAAGGACATACTACGAAATATGAGTCTCCTTTCCATTTTCATTGCACCCCAATAATATGACAAAATGAAACTACGATGAAAGAAGCAGGAAATCTTTCCACCTTACAAGTCTAACTTGTATTCTCCGTTCAGTCTTCATCACCCACACCTGACATATATGGAGTTAGCATGCTATCGATTAAACCAACTGTCAATGAGCGAATATCAATTTTCTCTATATGCAATTCAATGTCGCCTAAATAACATGGGGAATAACATTAGGTCACTACGCATACAACCCTTCTCTTTCAAAAAATGAAGAAATCGATTCCATGACTACTTGTATTCCAAATTCATGACTATGAATGAGCGTCTCCAAAAAATACAACCCATGATGATGAAGTTATTCACAATGACGGAAGACTATGGATGTCATCATATAAATTAGTTCATATCATATTTAAATTAATGATTAACCATTTCGAAACATATTATCATGTTTAATCTAAGGGATAGTGATAGGACACATGCCTATTGTCTTATTTTTATCTAATTAAAATAATGACACTTAAGCAGTCTTGGCTAAGGCTTGAATCTTTTATGCACCTGATGTTACATATAGTACTACACCCTCATTTAGTACAATTCAAGTTCTAATTTTAGTTGTTAAAATACGCCATGACTCTTCATGCTACCCTTCCTTGGAATGGATCCATCTAGGACGGACAAATAATGCCAACAGAGAGCGCTTCCACTGCAAGCGTGATGTATAGTACCAATTAAGTAACCCATTAGCATATCCACGTCTTAGACACCATCATCTATTCAATTCGAGACAACACAATGGATATATATTGTACTAAGGAGATTTTATTGATCTTTTGATTGTATATGATATTATATAGTAACTCTAAGAAATTTTAGAAATTTAAAACTCTTTTCAATTTCAAAATACAAAAATCTATACAATTTATTCGAATCAAAGCAATTTTAATTACGAAAGATGTCTAGTACAACAATCTAGACAATCGATGAAATCAATCAAATCAATTCCACAATTTCTAATTGTATTGTAAGCATTCATATGCATAATTAACCACAAAAAATATGAAACAAAAAGACGTTCTAAATTATTGCATATTTCTAAAATAAACAATGATTTCATATTCGAATTTGCAGACTGCACTATCACACTCAAATTAGAAAACATCATATAACATGTACTTAAAATTTATTGCGACAAAAAATATTTCTAAAATATTACGTCTAACCCCTGATTTAAATATATCAAATATATTTCTATCAATTTTGAGTCTCAAAATATGAAAAACAAGTTAATTAAAGAAATCGAGTCCTCTTCCAACTCCATTTATGGAGAAATCCAATTTCTCGAGGTCGTACGGTCGGAATCGCACGAAAATTTTTCGCATTGATTGGGAACTTGATTTGTGACTTATTAATATTAGGTAAAATGTGTATGCCCCTTAGGGGGAGATAACTTGCTCCCCTCGCCCCATTTTTGACATTTTTTATTTTTTTTGAAAAAAATGTGTAAATTCATTATTATATCTCTATATTATGTCATTCAAATTTCATGCGAAATAGATACTCCTACGACTTCCATCCAAACGAGGTTGATTTAGAAAATCCTGTGATCGTTAAAAAATGAATGTCTGGATGGAGGCTGTAGGAGTCTCTGTTTCACATGAAATTTGAATATAATACAGAGATATAGTGATGAATATTCACGGAAGAAAATTTTAAAAAAATGAAAAAAATAGAGAAAATGGAGCAGGGGGAGCTAAGTTAGCTCCCCATAGGGGACAACCCCATTTATCCCTTAATATTATCTGGTTATATGATCTAAAAATAATAGTTAAAAATTCATAATTTTAATACTACAGTCTTTGGACAAAATCAGAGTCTGCGATTGTTTTTAACATATGAATCTTCCCCCTAATGTCAACAACTATTGGTGAATATTTCGGGCATGATTCCAGGCCTCTATACCTTATATATATCCAAAAAAATATGTTTAAAATAAGTGAGAACATTGGTAACTTTGAATGTATCTGAATCATTCGAATAGTTAAAACTACTGCAAGACAAAGTACTCGACGATCGAGATAATCTAGCTGATTGTTCATCGGAATTAGACGCAACCTAAATCATCTAAACCTAGCTATGATACCAATTGAAGGAAGTAAAAACTATTTATGAACTTCACATCATGGAAACACGGAAAATTAGCAAACTATTTGCATAAACATTGTATGCTCATCGTATGAGCAAGAAATTTCATCACAACAATCATTAAATTAGAAAATTATTTTCTTATCAAGTTTTGTGATATTCTAAGGAGTATTAGGATGATATCAGGATTACCTCTTGAATCATGTGTTTCTAAAGCAAGAGACATCCCGAATCAAGTCCAATCTGTGGTGTCTCTCTCATGGACGTGGAGATGAATCGTGTTGCTCCCCACGAAGTTGGACATTGTCTTCATGAACATGGCTTCGAAATGAGGCGTGCATGATTTATATGCACTCAAAATTCTTCTATGTCTCTAAAGCATGAAATTCTTAAGGGACTAGGCTATCCAAAGCTAAAGTGAATAAAAGAGGGAGTCTTACTCTCCTTTTACATAAATTGTACACGTCTATTGAAGAGTCTTCTCTTCAAGTAGGATGTGCAATGATGGACCTTGGATTATTGATTAAGGGCTCAATACCAAGTTCTTGTTCAATAATACAATTATCTCCTTATTTATCTCCAATTAATGTAAGTAATAAATTAAGCAACAAATCTTTGAACAAATAAACAGAGAGTTCAATTCAAGAACTCCTTGTAGTGGATCCATGCGACAATACATATGCCCAACAAATTTCATATATGGAATGCGATTGTTGCTAATTTATTAATTTATTAATCAATAAATAATGCAACAATATTAATAGCCTTATTCTCAATGGGATTCAATATAATGGCACCATGTGTACGACCATTGCACGACCCATCTTGACTAAATATAGTTGTGGTTATTGCCTTTTATTTATCAATCGAATACCTTGATAATCACATTATATTTTTTAGAGAAATTATGAAAATAATCCCTATAGCTTATAAATCATATTCACAAGCACAAAAAATGTCAATCTAATTTACATCTACGACATTATTGTAAATCAAATTCATACATAATTTCATGCCTTGGAAATATTATGTAAATCATATTTACATATATATTATATACATGAATTATATTCATATAAATAATAACTATTGTGGATCATCATTCACATTAATTAATGAAATATGTTTTGTGAATCAAACACGAAAATGCCCTTTATGAAAAATGTAATAATAACAATTATTACAACATTGACATCTTTAAGTATGAGTCCTAATCCAATTAGGAGTCATGAGATACAAATGTAGATACTTGAAGATAATGCCAGGGAGATCATACTATCCATGTATAGTGAATTGAAATATGGATATTAATCCAATTTCAATGTTTATATCATTTTTAGCTTGAATTTGATACAATCTTATCAATTGAGTTCAAGTGGAACACTTCACACTCTAAATGAGCTCAATGAAAGCCACTCTACGTAAGCTCGAGAAAGTATCGGTGAGATGAACCAAGCTTCCTTGACCATTTCTAATCAAAGTCCAAACCATTTGGAGCTTAGAAATGAGGTCAAGGAGCTTATATATTTCCATTTCCATGACCATTTGTGTTTTCAACATTTCGACATTGAAATTGTTTTGGAATTGGAAATTGGATTCAAATGTATTGAGATTTAATCTAAATATTCTCAAATTATCAAGCTAAATGGAGCCACTAAAATTCATCATGTTTCTTCACTCCCTCGGAATGGAAGTATCATAGTAGATAATCTATTATAATAGAGTTAACCGTGAGTATTCTCAATAGTCATTCATCCTTCACACTGGAAAAACTTTGATATATCCAAAGTTCAAACCCTAGTTTGATTGTCTTCTTCAGAAGAAATCAATAGATTTCGCATTTCTTATTTGGACGATAATATTAGTCATATACTTTCTACAAATCATATATTAATATTTTGAATTCGTGTCTTATTCCATAAACAAGACGGCCATGCATGTAATTCATTTTGACCCCAAATTATCTCATGAGTGAGCTTTGTCTCCCGGTTCATCAATTATGATCATGTATGATTCCTTTGAGAGATCATACATCTCATATGTCTTAATATGCAAACCAACAAGCCAGTATATGGACCTTGGCTAGGTCACCATCCTATTGGTCTGTCAAATGTGCATACTCAGGCATATAGATCCATATATGTCTTAGGTCAAAAAATGTGTGTCTGATTGTAATAGTTACAATTCAAATCTTAGTTTATATCAACCTCGTCAAGTCAACTCTTTGACTTGACTATTCCAACACTTATGAATCTATATTCCTATGCAGAGGACCTGCATTAAGAAGTCAGTTGAAATCGGTCTATAGAGAAAGATTACCATCTCTTTCTCAGACTGGAGATCTTTATTGAATATCACATTTTTAAAGTCAGTTGTGTCCACCCAGATGCATGGTATTCAATATGGCCATGGTACATAACCCTATCTTTACAAAGAGACCTTAATAACAAAGTACATTTATATTTATATTTATTCATATGAACATGATTAAATAATAACTTTTATTGCATTAATGGGTTGCCAATGGCTTACAAGTCCAACATGGGTCTGATAGATTCATGGATCGCTCATGCTACAACTAGACCTAATTAGAATAGCAATTTAACTTTTCATCAATGGGTCCACTCGAAAAATTGAATGATTAAACTACAATGTAGTGAGATTTTGTAAGAATGAGAACCTTGGGCATCCTACGCATAACATGGGATCCCATATCTGATTTTATCTCATGGGATTAGCAGACATTTTTCCTGTTGGAACATTCTTTTCGTACCGTAATGATTATCTTAATTGGCATGGGGGTAGTTTGGAGTAGTGTCGTCAATGGAGGGGCATGCACTCTTGGGGATCTAAGTAGAAACTTAAATGATCGTGATCCCAATAGTCGTGTTGGTTTGGGGACATGTTGCTTTGCGCTTTGAGGTGCCTTTTTGCGCCGTGTTAGCCTATACTCAAAGAGCGAGCCAAGTAGTCATGATTGATAGTCTATGTTTATCTTTTTCACTTATAGTTAACACTTAGATGAGTTGATTAATACTCCAAGTGTTAACACCAAGAGGGGAGTTTTGGGATCTATATTATTGAAGGAGCTTGTATTTTTCCGACTCTCATTTGTATAAGGAGATGATTTGTAGTCGGCGACTTTTCAAACTATTGTTAGAGAATCTTAGTGTTCAGTGCTTGGACTTGTGCCCTACGCCATCGTGGACCCCTACCAATGGCTAGTAGACTTGGTCAGTTGCAAACTTCTTCACGAAAGTTGTTAATGTTGGTCGGCTACTAGAATTATAAGTTCAATTAGCACATGGTAAAATATGGAAATATAGTATTGGATCAATTAAGCTAGTGAACGTGTGGGATTTTTAGTTAAAATGCACATGCTTC
Organism: Ottelia alismoides; assembly: GCA_037367405.1. Classification (NCBI taxonomy): domain Eukaryota; kingdom Viridiplantae; phylum Streptophyta; class Magnoliopsida; order Alismatales; family Hydrocharitaceae; genus Ottelia; species Ottelia alismoides. Next base: position 126,873 of record JAZKJV010000522.1, on the reverse strand, counting down.
ATATGCATCCCTACTGAGGCTCCCCCCCCCCCCCCCCCAAACCCTAAGGGGTTGTTCGAATAGGGGGGTAACCCTCCTTGGGGTGGTTTACCATCCCTAACCCACTCTTTTCTCTTTCTAAGTGGGGTTCACTTTTTATATTTTAAAAAAATCAAATAAATCAATTCCCCATCATCAATTCCATCAAAAAATAATATATTATACCATCATATCATATAAAATTTATAAACTACTCCACTTCTACTCACTTTTCCAAACTCCAATACAATCACATCACAATAACTATTCACTTTTTCAAACTTCAATATAATCAAATCACAATAAGCTCACTTCTAACTCACCCCCAGTTTGACCCTCTATCCAAACACCAAAATCAAAAAATGGATTACCTGCTACCAGTTTAACCCACCTAAACCAACTATCTAAACACGCCCTAAGGTACTATGTGCCTTGGAGTCATAACATGAGGTCCATCATGGATCAATACCATAGACTATCCACGATTCTTCTATCATAGCAACAAGAACCAGATCTTAGAAACGGTTTCACAGTGTAGACGGGATTACCCAGTTACCATTCTTTTGCACGTGTTTCAGTTTTGCCCAGATTTATAGTCTTGTTAGTAGCTCAACAACATACTGAGCATTTGCTCATGACGTGCCTATTCTTGTGAATCTGATAGGTTTGCAAGTGCAATCACAGTGTGAGCGGCTTTGGGTTAGGGTTCTTTGTTGCTGACATATCATTTGGAGTTCGTACTTTTATAGCATTTACTCGGTCATTATTTTTACTTATAGTTTTGAGGGACATGTATATATTGATGTATGGGAAAGATTGGAATTTTCATCCTTCCATCTCCTTTAAAAAAATAGTACACGTCTCTACATATTGCTCTTTTAATAGGATCCATCCAGTTATTACCTAATTAATCAAGAACACATCTCCCACTGCATACGCTAATTAGCATGTCAAAAGAGCCTAATTACCAACCAATCACATCAGGAAAGCTAGGTGAATCATGTTCCTGACATATCAAGCTGGACCAAGCCTTTGAGCAAAAAAAAAGTTTATTCAACGTAAATCAAGGCAAGATTCAGATCGTAGTCACAATCCTGAAGAATTTCGCAAGATCATGATAACACTTTCAGATACGCGACCCTGCAAGGTGTGAAGCTAAATTTTCCATTCAGGAAATGTCAAAGAAGTTTGATGTTTACAGATAGGATCACAAGTTAATCACTGACCACAAACAGTCTCAACAAATTAATCATGATCAAAGCCTAAATCCAATGATGAAACACAACACAACCCATCGCTGAGAAGTGGTACATCACAGTAAAAACTCCCATGTAAAGCCACGGTAGTGTGAAGATCTCATGAGAATCAAAAGGTCACAAACAAATACCTTGCAGGGAGAAAATGTGATGAGAGAAAATGAACAGACACGGAATTGAGAAATTAATTACATCATGAAAAATGGGTAAACTTTTGTGGTCTCTCTGCCATAAAATGATGACAGAGATGTCACCGAGAGTGAGCTTTAGCTGGGTACAACCGTACAAGGTCACAAACCACATGAACCCCCCTCATATTGTAATGGGAAGAGCACACCCATAATCCCATTACATTGGAGAAGAGGGAGCAGATTTCCAACTTTTCATGAATTGAGTTCTAAGGATTTTTGGAAATTTGTCGGGTGTAATTTTCAGTTTCTACTATCTGTATAGACTGAATTTAGAAGTCTTATTGGTGTAGCAAATGACAGCATGACATAAGAACTTCTGATGAATGCGATCTTAACATTGCTCCATGCATTCAAAATTTAATCAGCAATACAAAGCTATAAACTGCACGCCACAAAAATGGTGGTCATACTGCTGTATATTATAATTTCCTCGAGAGGAAGAGTGACAGAAAGCTATAGCTCATCTTTGCGGCGATTCCCTGCATTCACAGAGTTGGAGTTTGGACTATCTCTTTCTCTTTGAAGCCTCTCCACTACTTCATCCAGTGGAGGATCTCCAGGTCGTCGGAACAACAGCTCGCCGATCTTTACTTCATATGCCTCTTGTTGGCTCAAGATGAAATCTTTCAACTGCAAGAAAAGAACAGTCGATGGAATCTCGCATTATGTAAACTTCTTTAAGTTCAAGTATAACAATACAAATGATAAATAAGAAGTGCTATGCCCGGCAAAATAATCGGGATTAATTCTTCTTTATCAAAACAAAAACTAACGGGGGGAAAGTCATGCCAACTGACAGATTCTTCGTATTTATAACGTATACCACAAAAGAAAGCATCTTGTCGAAATCATAAATGTTGAGATATTTGTTATCTAATTATTGTTTTCTTATTTTCTATTTCTTTTGTCTTCTTCTTGTAATTTGCTTAATGGGTTCCTCTCTTATATAAGAGAACCCGAGGGCCTCTCATTAGTAAAATCATTCTTTTCCCTCTACATGGTATAGGAGCGACGATCCTAGACCGGAGTTCCCGTATCCCACCCTAAACCTGACCCTACATGCCCCACCTCCTCCCCGTGCCGCCGCTGCCACGGTCTTCGGCCCCCGGCCGCCAAGCCCTGGCCTTCGGCCCCAAGTGACCGCCGCCTAGGCCGCTGCCCCAGACCGCCCAAGTTCGCCGGCTACTGCCCCCCCGGCCGTCGGCCGACCCTCCCCGCCCCCTCCTCCCAAGCTACCGGATACTACCCCCGGCAGTTTTGGGACACCGTCGGCTCTCCCATAACCCTCTGTGCATCCCTACGACTTGATCTATTGTTTGATTCGGTCTGATTTTGACTGGAGAACGCGATTTCAGACCTAAAAATCGTGTTTTTCGACCCTAGTGAGCAACGACGATTGATGAGGATGGTTGTATGAGTGTACACGTACAACCAATCCTCCGTATGATCATAAAGACTTGTTTATATCGGTCCACTTCCCAATTGAGTTCCGTTGACCAGACGTTGCTATTTTTTCATCTAAAAAGGGCCCAGCTACTATCGTTAAGATGGATGGGCCAACTATGGCTTGTGGTCCATGCAGTTCATCACCCTCATGCAATGCAATAACAAGGAGCACATCTTAACAGATCCAGAGTCAACGGATAAGACTGGGGCAAATACTTCTTGGAAGCAAGATGACGCGTATGTGTGTGTTTGGCTTTGTGGGACACTCACCATAGAGATAGCCAATGATATTCTGAATCAACCCATAGCCAAGGCGATGTGGGATACTTTGGCCAAGATTCTTTAGCTATAGTTTGATATCTACAATGCCAAGAAGTATGGTCGTCCTCTGCACGTGTACTACTCTTTCGCTCTGTGGCATGTTCGAGAAGCTTCATAGCTACATGCCTATTACGACATCTACTGAGCAACATAAGATTCATAGGAACTCCACAATGTTTGGAGTCTTCATGGTTGGACTTGATATAGAGTATGATACTGCGTGTACTCAACTTCTTACCAGAGCTATCATAACTCCCATAGAGGAGGCCTATAGTCGTCTCCGCCAGATTATCATGTCTTCTACAACCACTTCTCCGCCCTCTTCAGCGATGGCCACTTCTTGTGGCTAAGGAGGGACAATCCAGTCCAGAGGATACACCCCTCATGACAGAAGCGGTGGATGGCTCTTGCACTTATTGTCGTAGGCCTGGACATGCAGAGGATACATGCTACCAGAAGCATGGATATCCTACTTCTGGTTACGTAGCAGAACAGATTGCGACGTCAGAGACTACAGCTTCCCAGGTTGATCCTCGCTTGGATGATATTGTCTCTCGTAATCGAGAGATCATGACTCCTACTGCTGACACCACCACTACAAAAACCGCAACCGCAGTCAGATCCTTTTAGCTTCTTAGGTATCGTCTATGCATTTAATGGTAGTACTAGTGCAGACATAATAGAGTGGATTATAGAGATCCTTTTAGCTTCTTAGGTATCGCCTATGCATTTAATGGTAGTACTAGTGCAGACATAATAGAGTGGATTATAGACTATGGTGCTTCACACCACCTGTTTGGAGATAGAGTACAACTGAGGTACAAGACCATACCATCTGGCAGATGGGTTGTCATTGCTAATGGCAGCCATTTACCCATTACAGGACAGGGGGAGGTGCATTTGACGTCGCCCATGCGCCTTCAGAATGTCGTATATGTTCCTAATTTTCATATCGATTTACTTCAACTAGTCATATTACTAAGGATCTGCATTGTCGTGCCATTTTTTACCCTTCATCTATTGTGTTTCAGGACATAAGCATGGGCAGGGTGATTGGTGGCCGTGAGCAATGTAGGGTTTACAGACTGGTTCAACATCCTCATTCTGGTGTTTATATCGTACCTACTGGACCAATCTCACCATATATGTGGCACCTTCGTTTTGGCCACCTTCTTCTGCAGAAGATGTGTCATGTTCTCCCTCAGATCTCTTTGAGATCCTTTTTCTAGTGTGAGGCATGCCAGTTTGGGAAGCATCACCATTCCTCATTTCCATCCCGTCAGAGTCAGAGCAGTTCTCAACTATTTGACCTCCTACATTTAGACATTTGGGGTCCGAGTCACTTTCTTGATCACCAGGGACACCGTTTTTATCTAGTTGTTGCGGATGATTTTTTTAGACTTTCCGGGGTCTTTTATTGAAGAATAAGTTTGAGACTAGATCTGTGATCAAATATTTTATTAACGAGATAAAGAATATTTTTTCTGCAAAAATCAAATACATTCGTTCTGATAATGCGTTAGAGTTCTACACTTTGCACTTTATAGCTTTCGGAGTTCCTTAAATCTTTGGCATTTTTCATCAGATCTCATGTGCTTATACTTCCTAGCATAACAGTGTTGTCGAGCACAAACATCATCACTTGATGTGATCAAAATCTTGCTGATACAGAGGCGTGCTCCTCATTCTTACTGGGGAGATGTTGTCCTCATTGCATGCTATCTAGTGAACCGCATGCCCTCGTTTGTGTTGGGAGAGAAGATTCCTTTCTCAGCTATGTTTCCGAGAAGGATCTTTTCTCCCTTACATCTCGTGTGTTTGGTTTTGTTGCATTTGTTCATGATGTCTCTCCTGGTCGTGACAAGCTCTCTCCCAGAGTTGTCAGGTGTGTTTTTGTCGGCGATTCTCATACCCAGAAAGGGTACTGTTGCTTTGATCTGCTCAAGCGAAAGTACTTTGTTAGTGCTGACGTCACTTTCTTTGAGTCAGTCATGTATTTTTCTCCTACATGTGACAAACTAGCCCCATTTTACTCTGACGATGAGATCTACATGTCTCCACCTCCTACTGTCATACCACCACCACCACTATCACCATTGTCTGCTCATATGGATCCACCTTCTACTGTGACTCAGTTTTTGCCACGTGTTTTTACTCGCAGGTCTCGCTCTGTTCCCCCTGCTCATAGGTCTTGCCCGTCATCCAGTATGCCTTAGGTATGTAATGAGTACATTGTTTCTACTGATGGCATTACGGAATTGTTTGTGCAGCAGGATTCCATACGGGATGAGCAGGTGCCCTCTCAAGAGGGGAACTCAAAGGTTATGTACTTGGAAGATGATCTTGATGTGTCGATTGCTCTGTACAAGTCAAAACGTAAATGCGCTACTTATCCTCTTGCAACTCAGGTAGGTTTCTTTGAGCAGGTTGTCAAAGGATTTCATGAGATTTACCTTGGTACTATCAGCCGTGGAGACACCACGGACATATCAGGAGGCTATTTAGGATAATCAGTGGAGGTTAGCCATGGAGGAGTAGGTGGCCGTGCTACAGTCACATGGTGCGTGGAGTCTTATTTCTGCTCCAGTTGGCACATCTGTTGTCGGATGCAAATGGGTGTTTACTGTGAAACATCGTGTGGATGGAAGTATAGATTGCTATAAGGCGAGACTTGTGGCACGCAAATTCACCCAGATATATGGGGTGGACTATCAGGATACTTTCTCTCCAATTGCCAGACATTCTACTCTGTGTATTCTACTTTATGTTGTGACACGAGATTGGCCCTTTACCAACTTGATGTAAAGAATGCCTTCCTCTATTGTGATCTACAGGAAAAGGTCTACAAGCAGCAGGCGCCTGGGTTTGCTGCTGAGGGGGGATGTCAGAAGGTTTGCAGACTACACAAGGCTATCTATGGCTTTAAGCAGAGTCCAATAGCATGGTTCCAGAAGCTCTCGAACTTGGTAAAGCACAAGGGGTTTGTGCAGTCGACGATCGATCACTCCTTGTTTGTGCAGAGGACCCATAGAGATACTACTATCATTTGTGTTTACGTTGATGACATTGTTGTTACAGGGGATGACGAGCAGGGCATTCAGGATGCCAAGTACTTCCTAGGTCAGCAATTTGTGACCAAAGACCTTGGGCATTTACATTACTTTCTTGGACTGGAGTTTGTTAGAAACCAACGAGGTCTTGTGATGACCCAGTGGAAGTACGATACATATCTACTTTCAAAGATAGGCATGGCAGATTGTAGACCTGCCACTACTATTGACCTGACCATGAAAATCTATGATGATGACACTGAGGAGGTCGACAAGAGGAGATACATGGAGCTTGTTGGCAAGCTACTATATGACTATTACCATGCCCGACATATCCTTTGTCGTGAACAAAGTGAGTCAGATTATGGAGCAACCCATACAGGCACATATGGATGCAGTCCATATGATTTTGAGATATTTGAAGACTTCACCTGGTACGGGACATCTTTTCAGCAGAGGCACATCCCTTTCAGCTACAGCATGTGCAAATGTAAATTATACCTAGTGTCCAAAGGATAGGGAGTCTACATTAGGCTTTGTTGTGTTCATAAGGAATTCCCTGATTTCATGGAAGAGCAAGAAGCAGATTGTGGTTGCCAGATCGAGTGCTGAATCAGAATACAGGGCCATGGCGCAGGCTAACACAGAGATGACGTAGGTCGGATCTGTTCTTACTGACCTGACTACAGATGTGCCTCTTCCCATGCACATCCAATGTGACAATCAGGTTGCTTTTTTTATTGCCAACAACCTAGTTTTTCATGAGAGGACGAAGCACATAGAGGTGGACTCACTGTCACTGCACTCGTACATGATACAGAAGGGTCTTATCGTCATTATGCATGTCAGCTCTGAAGACCAGACAAAGATGTTCTTACTAAGGCCCTAGCCAGAGGGTCTTATCAGAGATGTTGTTCCAAACCGAGTCTGATCGATATCTATGCTCCAGCTTGAGGGCGAGTGCTGATATATTTGTTGTCTTTATTATTGTTTTCTTATTTTCTATTTCTTTTGTCTTCTTCTTGTGATTTGCCCAATAGGTTCTTCTCCTATATAAGAGAACCCGAGGGCCTCTCATTAGTACAATTCATTATTTTCCCTCTACAATAAAGAATGATCACAAAAGCATCCTGTAGAAAACATGAAGAATGATCACATCACAAAACCATTCTAAAAAAGAATGGACAAACCATGGCAAACAAGGCAGTAGGAAACTGCCTATACTCTTAGGACAAATGCTCGAGTGTGTCATGGCCTGAGATAGGATGTTGGGTGCATGTCCATTTGCCTTCATTCAAACCAATAGGAGGATGTAGATCCGAACCACCATCACCTACACCGCCTGGTAGATCACCATTACCATTTTCAGTATTTAATTTACAGGATTTAACCCATGTATAAAATAGGGTGCTAGTAATGACTCACAGGATGTTTGTTCAATGCGTCAGTTTTACATTTGATCAAATCCATGGATCTGGACACTCGATGTGGCCCCAATAATATGTAGATGAAGGTGAAGACCATCTTCAAAATCAGAGATACGAACCTGAAACCCAGCAGCGGAAAAGTAGGGAATAAACTCTAAAAAAAGAGGCATCTGCAGACACGATGAAGCAGTGTCCAATAGGGTCAAAGCATGTGTATCCCGTCGAGTCTCGGATCACCCAACCAAGATACATTCTGAGGCCTTAAGAGCCAAGTAATTTAACCAAGTCCAGGTTACGAGCAAATATGACACCCAAACCCTTTAAGGAGGGAACAAGAACATGTCTCGGAATTGACGATAGATTTGAAATTCTGTTCACGGAGGACAAAGGCGGGCATGCAACCATTCTGCTAGAATGTACAGTAACACCAGTTTTGGTAAATAATCCCCAATTCCTGCACGAAGGAACGTAGTGAAGAAGTATATAACTCAAGAGCATTGTCAGAGTGCATAGTTTAATTGAAAGAGAAAACAATCCATTTTTCTTTAATAAAGGCCTTTATTGCATTTTGCACTTCATAAATAGTCTTCAACATGAAAACCTTGAAACACGATAAAAATGTGTTGGCTCACACATAATATGCATGTTTCAATGAGACAAAACTTGTCTCCTAATAAGCTTGTAGATAAGTTTCAGCGTTGGAGAATGTTGAATAAAGCTAAAGATCTAAATGGAAAATTAGATTGAAGATCAAGCTTAAAGTGAAGCTCACTGGAGAAATTCCAGCCAAGAAGATCGAGTTAGGGACTCACGAAGTTCAAGTGAAGACTTGTCTTTGAGTCGTATTCTGTTATTTTATTTTTAGAAGTCTTGCAAATCCTCAAAGAAATTGCACTCATGCATCCACTTTTGAGTTTTAGATTATGAAATTGTAAACCATCTTTCCAGCCAACTAATGAAAAATCAACAAAATATGTTCCAATGACAAACAGATCTCCGTCAAGTGTATAACTTTGAGCCTAACAGCTAGTTCCTATCGCCAACTGATCTTTGTCAAGCATCTAACTTTTGAGCCTAACAGCTAGTTCCAACCTCCTGCAGTCATGTGATGGCTCGCTGATCGATCTAAGACTCTCGTTACTCAATAACTCAGCCTTGAGTCGATCAATCCCAAGCTTTAATCACCAAATTCATTAGCCACTACAGATTGAGAGTAGTTTATTGATTGTACAAACCAACCGACAAATTTTGTTTCAGTTGACTAATCGTTTGTTAAGCTAACTAGTTCCGTCTAAATCTAGATGACGCCTATTCTTTATACTGTTGCACACCTAATCACCCTTGGTTAGTACTCCAAAACGACTACTAAACCACTTCTAGCCTATAAATAGGAAATTAAAACGAAGAATTTAGTGGAGATGCAAAAAGTGGCACTTAATTTATCTGCAATGAAAATACCTTTATACTGCACATTGTTTAATGAAGAACCTTGGTTAATATTCCAAAACGACTACTAAACCACTTCTGGCCTATAAATAGGAAATTAAAACGAAGAATTTAATGGAGATGCAAAAGGTGGCACTTAATTTATCTGCAATGAAAATACCTTTATACTGCACATTGTTTAATGAATATTTTGCCTATCTCTCGTATTTGAGAGCGGCTTAAGAAATTTAGATGTGTCTAAAAACAACATAAGAGAGCAAACCAAAAGTAAAGACAAATAAAGCAAAAATATACTAAGCCTTCTCCCACTATAAGTAGGGTCGGTTACATGGATTTTTGCTCAAATCCATGTTGAAAGATTCGACTATTTTTTACGCCGGCCGTCGACTAAAGGCAAATAAAGCAAGTTCGAAAAAATTAAGTGATGAAAATGTGGAAGAAGTTCACTTAGCCCTCATCTATCTAGTAGAGTCCGACTTGTCCAACCGAGACAATGACAATGTGGTATGTAAACCTACTTATGATGACTTATTTAGTGTTCCTAGAGAACTTTTTAAGTAACTAGATACAAAAGTAGAAGCTCTGAAGAAAAAAAATAATAAACTTGTTGAAGATAAATCTCTTTTACTAATTGAATTAGATATTTGGGTAAATTACAATTTGGGTCCCCATCTATGGGTCTGATCCCAAAATGGGTCCCGATCTTTAAATTGTAACGACTCGGGTCCCAGGGTCATTAATGTAAGGAACTTTTTGGGGCTAACGACGAGTATGCCCTTGTTTAAAAGTTGGAACCCAAGCCCCATTTCGTTCCCAACAAGGGCATATTCATCATGAACCCCAAAATTTTCATTTCCTAAATGATCTTGGGGCCCGAATCATTACAATTTAAAGATCGGGGCCCATTTTGGGATCGGACCCATAGATGGGGACCCAAATTGTAATTTACTCTAGATATTTTAAAGGGATTTTTACACATAACTCTATATACTTCATAATTAAACGATGAACTCTCCACAATTCCTAATTAAATGCACAACTCGCAATAGTTGTTAATCACTACATGGCATAAACAAGTGTTAACTTCCATACATTTTCTCCACTAATTAGACATGAACCATTAGGTTTTGACATTTTTGTCGTTCAAAATCAATCGAATTTGCCCACCCCTCCATAAAAACAGACACAAAAAGTCCTACATTTCGTCGCCATGCTTTTCTCTTTGCCATTCTTTCTAGATCCGATCTAATTCTACTCCTTGATTCTTTACAGTATCCATCTTGGGAATATTATGATAATAAGTAAAAAACAGTAGTTAAAACGAAATGAAAGGGTTATTTAGAATCCAATTTATTCGTATGTCATTTTTGTTGGAGTACATGCATCAGTTATGTAGATGGGTCTTACCACATCCAATGTTTAGTCCCCAACTCTCCATCTACCAGTTGTGAGATGTGGAGGCTCAGTGTGGGCTATATAAGAAGCCCTACACCGTATGTATCAGATGAGAGAAAGTTGAATGCAACGATCAGCCCTTTGAGGCATTCTCCCATGATTTCATCACGCTCCTTAAAGAGTAGGGTTCCACGTAAAATCCCGATGTTCTTCCTTAATGTTTATCATTTTCTCTGATTATGCTTCCGCATTTCATATTTCTAACATGGTATCAAAGCGAGTTCGATTCTCGACGATTTTATATTCGTCAGATATTTGTTCGAGATTCGATTATCAAAAAGATTCGATTCTTGCTTGTTCATGAAGATTTTTTTAAATAGAAATATGGGTGGCCTCCCGGGGATGGGATCCACCTCAAATTATATTATATATAAAAAGGACAACTAAATCGTTACATGCTCCACGTTCTACAAAGCGCCCTGCAGTGCTCAGTTACATTCTCAGAACGATACCCCTCCCCCCTAAACAAATCAGCATTCCGCGCACATCAGATTGTCCAGAGCAACCCAAACGGAAGCATACAGTCCTCATGGCAATTGCCACAGATCGATCTATATCCCTCCAGAAAGTCTCACAGCCCTGCGCATCGAGCCAAGAGATGCCAGCTCTGCCCCACACGTCAGAAGAGAGAGAGCACACAAAAAACAAGTGGTTTGCATCCTCCTCCCCGACGCCACATCTGTTGCAAAGAGTATCGTCCACTCGAAGAATCCGCCCCCTGCGCGCCTTTGTGAGAGTCCTTCCAAGCATGAACAACCACAAGAAAACCTTGACGTGAGTGGGAACCCTGCTCTTCCAGATTAACTTCACATCCTCAGCAACCACCCCTGTAACAACCTCCTCCCCTTCCTTGGCGAAGAAACCATAAGCCTTCTTAATCGAGAATTTCCTGTCGCCCCACGCATAGTGGTCCCTATCCACCGAGGGGACTCTCCTAGCGCCAGCGCAACTTGTAGCTCTAAGAACTCCTTGCATCTCTAGTCCGAAATCTCATAAACAAAAATCGGTGAGAAGACACCTCCTCCCCATACCTCCTGCACAAGCACCCTCCTATCCGTTGTCATTTGCTTCAAAAAGTCTAGGATAACAATCCCCAATGATCCCCTCCCCAGTCCAGTCATTCTCCCGGAAACAGAAACTCCCTCTATTCCCAAAAATGGGCCTCAAAATCGATCTAATCTCAGGGACCACCTGCGTGACACCTCTCCATAATGATGACGAAAGACGCCCTAACTCCACATCCAGCGACATTGTCACCACATATATCCTTCTGAGCAGCCTGTACACCTTCAAGATTAGTTGTTCATGATTGATTTTTTGTCTAAGTTTCGAGAAATTCTAGGGTTTTTTCAGAAACCTTAATTTATGCATACCTTTAAAGATCATCATCAAAATTATGAAGATATAAGTTCATTAACTCCAAAATTTCTAGGGTTTCAGCAACCCTAGAAATGCAACGAATTCATATTTAGAGATATGGGAATTCATATTCTTGGTGGCGTTGATGCTCAGCATGCTCCTGCGCAATCCACCACCTCGCTTCAGATATTCAACCATATCTAGCGGCAACACCCTCGTTGCAACCTCTGGGCGGAGTCCCCATCAACCGCGAGCAGTGTTCCAGGAAGGACTTCCAGCCTACAGTTTCAAAAGGGGCAGCAGCAGTGGCGATGGGTTCATGTGAACCCGATCTCACCACATCTCCTCTCGGATCTCACGCAGGAGAGGCCCTCGTCTTCCTGGCAACACCGCACAACTCCAAGCCCCTCCTATAGCATCATTTCTCCTCTCCAACAAGGATCTTCAAGGCCACGCTCTCCGGTTTCATCCCTATCTAGGGCGCAAGGTGCGACAACACCCCCTTCTCTCGTACAGGTGGCGCGAGATGTCCTCCAGATCCTACAGGCAGTAGCGGCTCAAGTATCTTCGGATGATGAAGCCCTTGTGAGCCCGAAAATCATAGTAGCGTGGTAGCGTACCCACCTTCACGGAGGCTGCGAGGATGCAGCCCCAGGAGGAGGCACCAACAGATCCCCATGTCGGTGGCAGTGGGTTCTCCCGATTGGGAACCCTAGTGGGGAATAAGAAGAAAAGGGATCGTCAGCCCTTTAATAAAAAAACAGGGGGTGCATTTTTTTCCTTTTTAAAGCTCGATAGGCTCTGTTGCATTACTATTAAAAAAGGAGGGGATTTTTGTATTTTGAGGCCCAACGGGCCTGCTGCTGTCATGTATTAACAAAAGGAAGGTGTTTTTTTGGGCCCAAGAGGGTCGAGAGTTTTTTAAAAAAGAAAAGGATCACACAAAAAATCATACGAAAAAAAGAGAAAAGAAAGCCGAAAAAATGGAAAGGCTTATTTACAAAAAAGGAGAGACGGTTATAAAAAAGAGAAAAGGAAATACAACAATAACAAAGCCTTTTCCCACAATTAAGTAGGGTCTGCTACATGGATTCTTCACCTCCATTCAGATCTATCTTGGATCAATCCCGAGCTTATATCCACAAAACTAAGATCCCTTCGTATAGTCTCTTTCCAACACTTCTTGGACCATCAAAAAAGGAAATAGCCGCGAACAGATTTTGACAATGATGTTTTTTCCCATTTTTCTCGTCTTCTCCCAACTTTGTCGATGACATTGTTTTCTAATAAGTATGGGAGAAAGGAGGAGTATTGTGTAGAGTTATAGGTCTGTTTCATATTCAGATTCTTCATGCTAGATTCCAGACACTACAGTTCAGTTTCAAACTCGACGTTCAAATTGGTTCTGAGTCTTCAATATGGTGCGCACGTGTATGCAATCATCATCTATGTGGTCCCCATCTTTGTGTTTGATCTCAGAGTTTTCATGTGATCCATGGGGACTCCAGAGTAGAGATCTCATTCCCTATGCCATGTGGGTTACAGTTTTCATGTGGTTTCATAGGGACTCCAAAGTAGAGATCTCATTCTCTGAGCCAGTATGGGAGAGACCCAATTCTCTGATGAGGAGATTTTCAGACTCCATTCTCCAGCAACCATGGACTCCGATGAGGATGTTTCCACGGCATTTTCAGTTCATCCATTCAGTGATGGAGTAGTTGTCCACATGATTCATTCTTCTACACAAGCTTGCAAAAATCGACTGACTAGGTCGACGAGTCGGTCTGACTAGTCGAGTCGGGGGGGTAGCCGACTCGACTAGGCCTAGTCGGCCATTAGTCGGTCAGCCCGACTAGTCGGGCCGACTACTCGGCCGACTTTTACAACAAGCTTTATACTTTTTTTTTGTTTTTTGCTTTTTTTAAAGCAAACTTATTCTAAATATACTTAATGTTATATTTAAAGTCATATACTTCTTTTACTTCATTATGTAAGTATAGAAAATATGCAAATCTATGTTAATGCAAAAGCAAACGTATTCTAATTTGCAATAATATTATATGTAAAGTCAATTACTTCTTTTATTTCATTATGAAAGTATCGAAAATGTACAAATCTATGTATAAAAATGATTTACATATTTAAAATAATTAAAAAATTAAAAACGGAATAATGACCGACTAAATCCGATTAGTCACCCGACTGCCAACTAATCCTTAGTCAGTGACCCCGCCGACCGAGTACCGACTACCGCTTTCTGCAACCTTGCTTCTACATATGGCAAGGCAGAGAGTACTTTGACAAGGAGCTTCATTCAGTTTCAATGACTTTGACAGGCATAGTACAGAGCACACGTTCTCCGACGAGGTGACTCAGTTTGACTCACACTTCAGCCCATTTGTTCCTCCTCACCTGCACGACATGAGAAACAACATCATCGACAGCAACCGATAGTTGTGTATGCGTTAAGTTGATATTGTTTGTAGTGTTTTGTATTGTGAGTTTGAGATTTCTTTCTGTGTCCAAGCTAAGCATTTCATGCTTCATCTTGAGGGGGAGTGTTGGAGTATATGGGTCACTTATGTAGATGGGTAATATGATCCTTCCAAGATCCAATTACCATATCAGTGTTTAGTCCCATATCTACCAGTTGTGGGATGTGGAGACTCGGTGGGTGCTATATAAGAAGCCTCACGCCACATATATCAGATGAGAGGAAGTTGAAAGCAACAATCAACCATTTGAGGTGTTCTCCCGTGGTTTCATCCCGCTCCTTAGGGAGTAGGGTTCCACATAAAATCGCGATGTTCTTCCTTAATGTTTATCCTTTTTCTCTGATCATTCTTCCGCATTCATAATTCTAATAATTTTGAATGAAGTACTCTTCAATTCGTACTGAATCTTCCAATGGTTTGTAAGCCATTGAATTGAGTCATATCAAAATAAAGTATATTTGAGTTTTGCGACTAGGAGGCCTATTAAGTTATCTGCCCTTTTCTTTTATTTTTTTCTTCTTATTCTGATTCCATCTTCCTTTGTTGGGTTCTGATTCCTTCGACTTGTATTTCCTTCAATTCAAAGGGATTATGCCCTCTGGTTTATTGTCTGCTCTTTTCACAAAGGATTGATCTCTATTAGTCTATGTTTTGATCTTGGTCTTTATTTAAATAAGAAAATATTTTGCGGGCTTATCTGGTATGCATCGTCTGATGGACATGCAGTAGTCATCGTTTAAAAATATTAGTCTTGGGATTTTCTAATGGATGTTAGCATCAAATTATTTTGGGGAGAACCTTTCTTGCAGGAGAATTTTCAGACCTGGAGCAACACAACTCTTGTGTAACCTTAAGAACTCGAAGCGCATTAGATGGGTTAATCACAGTAGAATGTAGAGCCTTCTTCTTCCACACCTTCGGGTCAATAGAGGAGAGACGCATTTCCTCCACCCCAATCTGTCAAGAAAAATGCCTAAAGTAGTGACACCTTGCTATCCGCATAAATTGGTATAGACGAGGACAAGAGATCATCCGAGCCAAGAATGATGATGGTTGTATTCATCATCCAGATGGAAGTGCCACCACAAAGATCTCCCCTGTTAGTTTGGAACCTCCACCCTGACGTCCTCCTTCAATTGGGCAATAATAAGAAATCACAGGAACCCAAAATAGTGGCATGTGCCACCAACGACTACTCCCCCCACCTTGACTGCCAATGACAAAGATCCCTCGCCGCTTGGCCATGCCACGTTGGAGACCTGGTTTGGAATGGGAATATGCATTTGGGAAGAACGAGAGAGAGAGAATGGGGGATAAGAGGATAATAAAATGAATAGTAAAATCTCAACCATTAGAGTTATGTGTGGTTCGATTATCTTGAATATGTGGTTAGATTAGTGATAAAAATATTGACATGAGCTTAAGTATAAAAATAAGTCGTTATTAAGGGTTCTGCATGTAAGTCGGCATTATGAAATATTTAGTGTGTAATTATGAAAGTATATAGGGTTATGTATGTAAAAATCCATATTTTAAATAAATAATATAAACTATTCCAAAATGTGTGGAACAAATTACTACTTGAAAAATGAAATCTTTGAGCTTAAAAAGAAATTTACTTTCTTGATTAAACATGAAAACAAAAAGAGAATATTGTTAGATCAAATTTAGATATATGATTGAATCTCTCCAAGATCCAATTAGATTGTTCTCATGTTTAGTCCAATGCCAACTATTGATGGAACTTTGGTGTGTTGTGGGGATTATATATAAAACCCCACCCATTGTACTCATTCAAAAACATAATAGAAGAAACAACCCTTTGTGGCTTTCTCCCATAGCTTGATCCCACTCCCTAGGGATTAGGGTTCCACGTAAAATCATGTTTGTTCTTCTCGTCTTTGATTTGCTTCCACGTTATATTTTCAACATGGTATTAGAGCAAGTCGACTGTGGAGTTTCATGTTGAGAATCCTTCTTTTTCATTTCTCGAAGTTCATGCAATGTTTTGTCTTTGTGATTCAACACGCCTCCCCCTTGTTCTTTAGAGCTTGCACCCAAAACACACCCTCCAGATGAACTCGTGCAAATCCAATTTGAAAGCACCAGCTTGCTCCCCCTCCCCACAAGATCTTGCACAAAAATAGAAAGGCACTCACTTCAACAACTACCCCCCCCCCCCAACAAACACACGCACAAAACATTCTCCCACATTCAGTTTTTATTTCCCTATTGGAGTATTCTTTCCCCTGAATGAGGCTTTTGCATTATTTACTGATGCGGTTATTTTTTCACATGTAACATGCAGCCAACTACAACTTTTAAGTGCACTTCTGGGACAAAAAAACATTTAAGTGCATGCGTTATGAGCTCAGAAGGTTCAATTAAAAAAAATCCAAAAAAGTTGGGCAGAAAACCAATGCCATCAAAACCAGGGGAAAAAACAACATTTTGTGATGACCAAAGAAATGCTTAACAAATGTTATATAAATGGATATACTGCCAGATCTCTAAAAACCATTCTAAGCTTCTGATTGTGAGCTAACCATAAATATGAACTCTTTAAATGAGATGGAAATTATACCTCTACAACATCCTGTCCTTTTTCCATGGTAAACATGATTGTACTTAGATCTACAACCATGAACGTAACCTCCATTGAACCAGTACGTAGAATCTTGGACCATCTATCTGCAGTCTCAGTCACATCATCCTGGAAAAACAAGAATGAAAGATTAAACTTACTTGGACCTTTATAAGAAAATTTAATGAACTTAACCGTGATTATTGATTCTTTTTGTTATTAAACAGTTTTTCTTAATATTCATGCTGCGAATCGCAGAAGCATAACATATACAAATGATCAATCAAGCAAGCATGAAGACACAGATTTACAAGATTCGCCCATTACTTGGTTGTCCTTGGACGGAGGCGACTTGTTTCACTACGTGAGAAAGACAAAGGTACAGAGGATACGGGGAATCCTAACCCTAGAGGAGTTTTTATATTGCTCCTGTACAGATGAATATCTAATGTAAACGGATCCATATAACCCGAATATAAATAGAACCGTTAATAAAAATTTTCGCAAGATCCCGGTCACGTTGGTGTCTGATACGACAGACAGGATGGGAGTGCATATGACGGTTCTCCAACTAGGTCCAACAAGACAAATGATTAGGACTCAAGTCATATCAATAGTTCAAGATGGGACATATGGACATACTAGCAATCATTCAGGGTAAGCCATATTGCGATATATCGGTCAATATCGGTATCGACAAGTGACTGATATATCATCAATATGGCCAATATTTGCCATTCCAAGACCATTTCCTTCACAAAATCATGCCGATTTGGGCAATATGACGTTTATATATCGTCGATATACTGACGATATATAATCGACAAGTAGCTAATACTAATACTGATACTGACATTACCTACCTTGACTATGTCAAAATCCATTTGGACTTCCTTTTCTTTCAAGGAAAGTGTATGACATTGAGGAGACGCCCACCCAAAAACTTCTAAATATTCACAATGAACTTCTATGAAATGGCTTCATAGAAGCCAATTATAATATCAAACTATAATATGTACAAAGATTAATATGTCGTAGGCTTTTGCCATGTTTTAAAATATCCTCCGTACACATCCTCGCCACTTGGAATATTACCCCATTCCATGCAAGCCACAAGAACCAGATGATAGCAGCAATCAACATCTTGGTGGAGCCACTTCCATGCCCCAGCACATCAATGAAGTCCCAAAACACAACCTAGTTTAGACTTGCCATAGAATCAAAATGTGTCGCGAACCAGACCTTCCTCGAAACAAACATCCAAAGAAAAAAAAACTTAATGTCCTCCGCTGACACACAAGTCCTCCAGTGCCTAGGAAAAACTTGGCTCTTCAATCGACAGTCATCAATTAATCCCTCCTAAAAAGCCAAACGAAAATATGCACCCATAGTGACACATTCCATCAGTAGATGTCCCCGATTTGATCTGATGCAATTCCATGATAAAAAATTGTCGCTGAGTAGGTCATATACGTCTTCCGCAACATTAAGTGTCCATCAGCTCAAGTCTGTAAAATCAGAAAATCCCCCAACCTCAGGTAAGACCTCCAAAAGAAGCAAAAGATCTGCAAAGCATTGATCCATTAAAGTAGTACGAAAATAGAGAAGTCGGTCATCATCCATTGTACACTCTCTCTCATAGTGCAATAAATATCAAATGCCAAAGCAAACAACTAATGGAAACAAACCCCAAGAGCCCCCCATCCCATCAAGTCATCTGTCTAAAATTTGATCCCATTACCATCATCCACTACAAGCTTCATGAGTGGGGCCATACGAGGGGGAGTTGAACAAGTACTCCTCTAGACATTGGAAAACCCATTCACTGCACCAACCAGCCTCGACAAATCTATAGAGATCCCATAGACTGAGCAAACCATCTTGCATAATAGGACAGACTCACCACCCTAAATATGAGTCACCCATTTAGCCAACGATGCTCCATTCATCTCCTCCAGGCTCCAAATCCCCATGTCATTGTCCTCCTTCAGTAGCAGTGTCTTCCATCCCACTAACAGCATTCCTGCACCTTCCCTTAACAGGCCCAAAAAAATCTCGTCACCAACATCTCCAACCTCCCCTAAACCCCATCAGGTAAGAGTCATGTAGAAAGTCAACAAAAGAGGATAGCAAACAGCACCGCCTTCAAGAGCACCAGACGACACCCCACAACAAATATGTTAACTCATCAACTTCCTCTCCAAGTTCTCTATCGTATGCAACTAGTCAAACTGCTTCAACCTACCACCCTCCAAAGACAAGCCAAGATAAAGTAAGGAGAGTGATCCATATTGCGTTTGCAGAGCAACCTCACATCCCTCATCCTCCTCACTCACCCCATAAGGTACAAAAGTTGACATGACTTCATTGACTGCAAGCCATATATTATCCCAAATAGGTGAAGGATAAAATTTTTACTTCCTCTGCAGGCTCAACATCTCCCTCCACAAAGAAGATAGTGTCATCAGCATATTGAAGGTAAGGCACAAAAACATCTCCAACACTAAATCCTACCATAAAACCTCCCTCATTCATTTTCAAGAACCATTTTCTCCTGGACATCAGCAACAAGAACAAAAGTAAAGGTGTCAGAGAGCATACGTGCCTAACCCTTCATTACAGCTAAAAGAAACCATACTCATGTCTACCATACACCAAAACAACATATGAAGAGGTCATTAGACTCATTACATACTCTTCATTCAAAAATACACTGCTGTAAAGCGACGTCCAGATCATTGTTGCAATATCCAGCCGAATGGATCGAATATTCGAATCGAATATTCTATTCGAGGGCGAATAGAATATTATTACTCAATTACTATTTTGTCCAATCCGAATATTCCCAAATATTCCGGTATTCTGCCAACTATGGCAACATGCTACTAATTTTTTTATTTTCTATATTTAAATGTTGTCATTTATCTCGGTATCACCACAAATATTATACCCCTATATATGTAACTTGTTAAATGGTACTTCTGTTGAGATTACTGTACATCTTTGGTGTTATTTCTTATTTTATTTTCTGTATGTACCTCTCTTGCTATTTAGCCAGGGCTTTTCTCCTATGTAAGAGAGCATTGGGGTCTCATGAATAATCAAGTCATCTATTTTCCCCATCATGGTATCAGAGAAACGATCCTAGACCAGGGTTCTTGTATCCCACCCTAACCTTACACCTCCCTCCTGCGCCACCGACAGTTTTCTTCTTCTCCACGCCGCCAGACACCGTCGCATGCAACCCTACGCACACCAGACCTCTCGCGTCGTCCAGCCACTACCGCGCACCTGCGCATCTGCGCCCGCGCACATCGTGCACCTGCGCTCGTGCGCCCACGCGCATCACACACTGCACAATTGCGCCCCTGTGCGTCTACGTACTACGAGTCTGCGCACAACGCGCATTGTGCCCATGTGCGCACTACGAGTTTACCAATCTGCGCACCTGTGCATCAGCGCAACTGTGTCTGAGTGCACCCGTGCACCTGCACACCTGTGCCCAAGCGCACTGTGCCCCCACGCATCTTGCGCGCATTCTACCTGAAACTATATTTTGCTAGGGTTTATCATGATTTTCATCATATAACTCACGACTTCCGACTCTAGCCTCCAACAACAAGAGATGAGGATGGTTGTATGAGTCTACAGATACAACCAATCCTCAATATGTGATTGTGTAGACTCATTCAGAACGGTCTACTCCTTAGTTTTGTTCCGGATTTCGGCATTCGTGCTACTATGTCAGAGAACAAGGGTGATGTTTTTTCGTCCAAAGGAACACTTTCTGACGGATCCAGAGTCGAAGGACAAGACCGGGGCTAATGCTTCTTAGAAGAAAGATGATGTATATACTCGCATTTGACTCTCCAGGACGCTCACCATGGAGATTGCCAATGATATTGTCAATGAACCCACAACAAAGGCTATGTGGGATATCTTAGCAATCACGTATGGGTAGGCAAAGAATGAGAGCAAAATTCTACAATTGTAGTTTAATATGTTTTCGATCAAGCAAAATAGTCGACCTCTTCATGCACATTTCTCGCATTTTAGAGGCATGTTTGAGCGTCTGCATAGCTTCATGTCTATTACTACTAGCACTGAGCAACAACAGGCATATCGGAATGCAACTATGACGAGTATTTCTGTCATCTCTTGACTCTGAGTATGATACCGCATATACTCAACTACTTATTGGAGAGACGATATCTCCAATGGAGAAGGCTTACAAGAGACTGAGCAGAATTACTACGTCCTCTACTACTGTGGCTCAGACTCCTTCTGATGTGACAGCCTCTCATGGTAGAGGGGGTATTTCACAGTTCCGTAGCCGAAGACCACGTGGTCGAGGAGGAGGACGTCAGCGAGGTCCATGTTCACATTGCCACCGACCTGGTCATTCTGATGAGACATTGTAGAGATATATGTTATTCTCTTTTGTACCTTTTCGTATTTTCTTTGTCCCGTTAGACTCTTTATATATTTTACCCATAGGCTACTCTCCTATATAAGAGAGCCTAAGGCGTATGGAATAAACAAGTCTCTTATTTTTCCCACCATGGTATCAGAGCGATGGTCCAAGACCTATGTTCTCGAACCAAACCCTAACCCTAGCCCTCACCTTCGAGCCCTCTGTGCGCACGCCGCCATCTCCCAACCACGCGCTCGCGGCCACGCTAGGCCCCGCGTTTGGCACCTCCTCCGCTCAGCGCCGTGCTCGCCCCCAGCGCCCAGTGCCACGTGTTCGGGCCGCGGACGGCCTCTCCTCTGATTCGCCCCCAACGTTGTGCTTGGCCCCGCGTCGCCTCCAGCGCCGCGCTTAGCTTCGCGCCACCCGGTCCAAGCTCTCGTTCCGCGCACATGCAGCTCCAACCTTGATCCCGTGCGCGTGCGGCTCCAGCCCTAGGCCCGCGTGCGAGCAATCCTACATCCTAGGGTTCGCCTAACCCTAGGGTACTTTCGTGATAGAGGAGACTCTCGCTCGCATTTCCAAGATAATGGGTTTGGTTGCTTGAGTCTACACATGCAACTAAACCCGTGAATGTCTGTTAGAATACTCAGATGATTTATTCTATAGAGCCCTCGGGTCTCTTATATAGGGAGAGAGCCCTTGGGTAAATTACATGAGAGGTACATAAAGAAACTGAAATAACATAAAAGACGGACAACTATCTCTACACTCCCCCTCAAGATGGAGCATAGATATCTATCATGCTCAGCTTGGAAGAGCATCTCTGGAAGGGTCCTCTGAGCAATGGCTTAGTAAATATGTCCGTTGTCTGATCCTCTGAACTGACGTGAGACGTGGAGATGAAGCCCTTCTGAATCATGTCCCTAGTGTAATGACAATCCACCTCTATGTGTTTGGTTCTTTCATGGAAGGCTGGATTGTTGGCAATAAATAATGCTGCCTGATTATCACATTGAAGGTTCATAGGCAAGGGAACGTCAACATTCAGATCTTCTAAGACTGCTTTAACCCACATCATTTATGCGCTTGCCTGTGCCATGGCTCTATACTCGGACTCGGCACTGGATCTCGCCACAACAGTTTGCTTCTTGCTTTTCCAAGAGACTAAAGAGCTTCCTATGAAAATAGCAAATCCAGAAGTAGACTTACGGTCCCTTGGACATCCTGCATAATCTGCATCTGCACAAGCTGAAATAGACAGATCTGTATCTTTCTTGAATAGCAACCCTGTGCCTGGAGAAGACTTCAGATATCTCAATATCATGTATAAGGCATCCATATGTACTTGCCTCGGCTGCTCAACGAACTGACTCACCCGGTTTACTGCAAGGGCAATATCCGGTCGAGTTATAGTGATGTATAGGAGCTTACCCACCATTTCTCTGTACCTTCTCGTGTCCACCTCCTCGGTATCATCATCGTACAGCTTCATACTCGGGTCCATAGGTGTACTTGAAGGTCTGCATCCAGTCATTCCTGTTTCGACTAGTAAATCTGTAACGTATTTTCTTTGAGTCATCACCATTCCTTGTGCATTTCTTGCAAATTCTATCCCCAGAAAATATCGTATTGTGCCTAGATCCTTTGTAATGAACTGGCTGCCCAACATAGACTTGGTGATCTCAACTCCCTGTGCATCATCTCCCGTAACCAATATGTCATCAACATATACCATAACAACAATGGTACCTCTAGGGGTCTTCCGGACGAACAGAGAGTGGTCCACATTAGATCTTCTGAACCCCTGTCGTTCAATAAGCTGAGAGAGCTTCTGGAACCATGCACGGGGACTCTGTTTAAGGCCATAGATAGCCTTATGAAGTCTGCACACCTTCTGAGTCTCCCCCTCAGCAGCAAACCCGGGTGGCTGCTGCATGTAGACTTCTTCCTGTAGATCACCATACAAGAAAGCATTTTTAACATCAAGCTGGAATATGGGCCACTCACGTACCACTGCAACCGATAGGAGGATGCGAAGGGTAGAATGTCTCGCCACCGGTGAAAAAGTGTCCAAGTAATCTACTCCATATGTCTGTGTAAACCCTCGTGCTACAAGCCTGGCCTTGTATCTGTCAAGACGACCATCTGCATGATATTTGACCGTAAAAACCCACTTGCAGCTCACCACAGACGCACCTGGAGGAATAGGGACTAGAGACCAAGTCCCTCTGGATTGCAATGCACGCATCTCCTCTTACATTGCTAAACGCCAGCATTCATTCTTCATGGCATCCTGATATGTCCGTGGAATCTCAACTGACGATACAGCAGCGGCAAACTTCTGGAAATCCCCAGTGAGACGATGAAAGGAGACATGAGAGGCTAGGGGATATGAGGCACACTGTCTTCGCTGTTTCCTATGAGCAATAGGCCGGTCCAAGTCATTCAAAACAGTGCTGACCGGTTGGTCCTCCTCCTGTGGTAAAAACTCCTGCACATGTGCATTATTTAACCCATCATTAATATCAGAACATACCTGAGGCGTGCTGGATGGTTGAGATGTAGCTTGAGCAGGGCCCGTGCGTCTCGTGTAACTTAGTGAAAGGAACAACTGGGGGTGGTGGTGATGGTGGTGGCGGAGGTGGTGGTGGTGGTGTTGATATTTGGGATGCTGGAGTAGAGGACGGACCCAGGCTTGGAGGTGGCGGAACATAGACTTGGGAGTCTGATGATGTAGAGGAGACCAATCTGTCACCTGCAGGGGAGAAGTACATGACAGGTTCGAAAAATGTAACATCTGCACTCACATAGTACTTGTCATTGACAGGATCATAGCAACGGTACCCCTTCTGTGTCCTGGAGTAGCCCACGAAAACACACTTGATAGCCCTAGGGGATAGCTTATCAAGCCCCGGAGATAAGCGGTGAACAAAAGCGACAGTGCCAAAAACCCGAGGTGTCAATGTAAACAAGTCTCTGTCAGGAAAGAGAACAGAGATTGGAGACTTTTCCCCAAGAACAGTTGTAGGCATTCGATTGACCAGATAACACGCAGTAAGTATAGCATCACCCCAAAAGGTTAATGGAGCACAACTCTGAATAAGTAAAGTGCGAGCAATGTCAAGAAAATGTCGATGTTTTCGTTCGGCAACCCCATTTTGTTGAGAGGTGTAGGCACATGTGGTTTGGTGGACAATGCCTTTAGATGAAAGGAAGCTAGCAAGAGAGCGAGTGCAGAACTCCAATGCATTGTCAGTACGCACATACTTAACAGAAGATGAAAAAACATTCTGAACTTCATTAATTAGATTTTGAAGAACATTTCCTGCTTCAGATTTATTTTTAAGAAGAAAAGTCCATGACACTCTGGAGAAATCATCAACCACAACTAGATAGAACCTGTGCCCCTGGTGATCCGGGACACGACTTGGACCCCAAATATCTATATGAAATAATTCAAACGGGGAGCTACTGCTCCGACTCTGACGACCAGGGAAGCTAGACCGATGGTGCTTCCCTAACTGACATGCTTCACACCGAAAAGAAGAACTCGGAGATATCTGAGGCAGGAGGTGACGCATCTTTTGCAGCGGTAGATGACCGAACCGAAGATGCCAGGTGTACGGAGAAACAGAGGCTTGGGTATGCAAGGAGACACCAGCGTAGGAGTTACGAACGAGACGATAAAGGCCATTGTGCTCAGAACCACAGCCAATCACCCTGCCCGTCAGTATGTCCTGAAAAATAACAGACGACAAGGCCCTAAATGTCGGTTTCGGTCACCATTTCGGTATCGTCCAAAACAGAATTTCGATGGAATTTCGGTGGAATTTCGACCGAAATTTCGGTAATTTCGGTCATTTTTTGTATTAGGACCCCCATATTTCGGTCATTTCGGCCATTTCGGTCGAATTTCGATTTCGATTGGATATCGATATTTGACAGAAATTCGACCGAATTTCGCTGAAATTTGAGGCCATGACAGACGATGGATCAAAAATAGCACGACAGTGCAAATCACGTGTAATCTGACTAATAGATAAAAGGTTCATAGAAAATGCTGGAGCATGTAGCACATTCTGTAAGTGCATAGAGGGTAGCACAGCTGTCTCCCCCTGACCGATGATAGGAGACTGAGTGCCATCAGCAATGAGTACAGAGCGACCTGGCTGAACAGCTCTATATGACTGCAGAATATCTTTCTCACGGCATAGATGATGGGTAGCTCCAGAGTCGACAATCCATCCTGTGAGGTCATGAGTATGAAATGAGGCGGAAGGACTACCTGAGGCACTGGCTGAGGCCGATGTACTGGCTGACGCCGAAGCCGCAACATCAGAAACTTCTGCACCCTCTGATGAAGAAGATTGTGGCATAATATCCCGAAGTCGTGCCACCAACTCTTCGAACCTGTGATCTGGAGTAGATGCGGGTGGACCCTGAACATGATCAGCTACTCGTGCAGAAGGAGGAAAACCATGCTTGGAATAGCATGTATCCTCCGAATGACCAGTGCGGCAACAATATGAGCACGTAGAGCGTATGCGGCCTCCGCGGCCACGTCCACCACTTCCCCTGCCACGAAACGAGGACGAACCACCACGTCCCCTGGAAACTGCCATTGCTGACGGAGTCGCAGTCGCTGTACTGGATGGAACGGGTACACGACTGAGCCTCCTGTATACCTCTTCTATTGGTGGGATGGTGGCATCTGCCAGTATCTGAGCGCGTGCTGCCTCGTACTCCGGATCTAGGGCAGCGAGTAATACGCCAACCATAGTGGCGTTGCGGAACGTCTTCTGCTGTTCCGCCGTGGCTGTAAGCGGAATGGTGCTGTAGAGCTTCTCGAACATGCCACGAAGCGACGTGTACAGGGAATGAAGAGGCTTCCCATTCTGCTTCGTGGTAAATATATCATGCTGCAACTGGAGCATCTTCGTCTCATTACGGACCTGAGAGTACGTCATAGCCAAAATATCCCACATCGCCTTAGCGGTGGGCTGGTGAAGAACATCATTCGCTATCTCCGTCGTGAGCGTACCTGAGAGCCACACTTTGGCGTACGCATCATCCGCCTCCCATGAGGCATAGATCCCTGTCTTCTCCGGCGGTTCATCCTCGGTAAGAATATGCTTCTTACCACACGACTTCATGAGACTGAGGAACTGCATCGCCCACAGTTCGTAGTTCGTCCCGTCCATCTTGATGATTGGTGCTGAACCTTTAAAGGCACCTATGGCGGGCATATCGAGCTTCTGATCTGACATAATGCCGGAGAAGAACAACTACTGATAGACCAAGAAAATACTGTCTACCAAGACCTTTTAGGATTCAAGTGCATAGGTAGACAATTATGCACTTGAATCGAACATGATGCCGAGTCCTATGGAGAAGGCGGCACCCCGGCCACGAGTAGAGGCTTTGGAAGCCTCTACTTGAGAAGAACGGCGGCTGGGGAGGAGGGGCCGGCGCTGGGGAGCGGCAGCGGGTGGGGTCCGACGGCGGGGGTGAGACCCGGCGGCAGGGGCTGGCGGCTTGTGGGGCCTGGCGGCGAAGGAGAGGGGGCGGCGGCGGGGGGGCTTCGAGCCCGGGGTGGGTTGGGCGTCGAAACCCTAAGGGAGGGGGGGCGGCGGTGGAGATGGAGAACCCTAGGTTAGGGTCATGGCTATGATACCATGTTAGAATACTCAGATGATTTATTCTATAGAGCCCTCGGGTCTCTTATATAGGGAGAGAGCCCTTGGGTAAATTACATGAGAGGTACATAAAGAAACTGAAATAACATAAAAGACGGACAACTATCTCTACAATGTCCGTGTAGACGATCATATTTTCAGACTACTATCCTAGTCTTCTATTATCATCATGTAAGAAAGCAAGGCAGATATTCCATCTACAGGCGCCTTCGGAGGTCCAGCGCCCATTGTAAAGATGGAGGGGTCCAATTACGAACTGTGGGCAATGTAGTTCATGAGTATGATAAAGTCAACCGGTAAGAAGCACATTCTTACCGAAGAAGAGCCTGCTGAGAAGACTGGGGTCAATGCCTCATGGGAGGCAGATGATGCATATGCCAAGGTTTGGCTATCAGGAACCCTGACAATTGAGATTGCCAATGATATTCTCCATTAGCCCACTGCAAAAGCAATGTGGGATATTCTGGCTGCTACATATTCCCAAGCAAAGAATGAGACGAAGATTCTGCAACTCCAGCATGGCATCTTTACTATCAAGCAGAATGGACGACCTCTACACTCATTGTACACATCTTTACGAGGAATGTTTGAGAAGCTTTACAGCTTCATGCCTCACAGCCACTCCTGAGCAACAGAAGACCTACCAGAATGTCACTATGATTGGTGTATTTCTGGCGGCTCTAGATCCATAATACGAGGTTGCACGCTCCCAGATCTTGGCGGACTCCATCATTCCTCCGATAGAGGAAGCATTTCACAGACTGAGCTGTATTAACTGTTCCTTCATCAACTGCAAATCAGACCGCCTCAGTCATGGCAGCGAATCGAGGTCGTGGAGGACATCATTAGTCTCGTGGTCGTGGACCTTGGGGTAGAGGGGGTCGTGTTCGGTCATCATGCACTTTTTGCCACCGTTATGGGCATATTGAAGACATGTGCTACTCCAAACATGGATTTCCTGCTTCTGCACGAGTAGCTGAACAGATTGAGCCTCCATCTGCTTCATCTCTAGATCGGTTCTTTGATGACCTTGTAGCCCGTCTGAGAGACATTATTCCTCCATCTGACCCGGTTGCGTCAGTACCTGCTTTTGATAGTCATCCCGATGTTGTTGCTTCTGCATCCACCAGTACCTTAGGTAGCACTTATGCATTAACTAGCAGTAGTGGATCAGATATGTCAGATACGTTAGAGTTGATTATGGACTCGGGTGCCACACACCATCTGTGTGGTGATCAAGGCCAACTTACAGCCTACCGGCAGGTTCCTCTAGGCTGTATTGTGGTTATTGCCAATGGGACGCAATCTCCTATCACTGGTCAGAGAGAGATTAGCCTGACACCTATACACCTTAAGAACGTGCTGCATGCACCTGATTTCTCTATGAATTTATTGTCCATTAGCCAACTTACAAAGGATTTACATTGTCGAGCAATTTTTGATCCATCTTCTCTCATTTTTCAGGACATCCTTACGAGCAACGTGACTGGGCGTGGCTATGAGCAAGGCGGCCTATATCATCTCAGTCGGACCCCTTATGCCGGAGCCTCTTCTCTACCTGCTGGATCTATCTCCCCATTACTGTGGCACTTGCGCTTTGGACATCTACCGCTTCAGAAAATGTGTCGTGTGTTACCCCAAGTTTCACCTCACACGCCCATCCAATGTGAGGCTTGTCAGTTGGGAAAGCACCATCAGTCTACCTTTCCCAGTCATCAGTGTCGGAGTAGTACCTCCAAGTTTGAGTTGTTTCATGTCGATATCTGGGGTCCCAGTCGTGTTCCTGATCATCAGGGATACAAGTTTTATATGATTATTGTGGATGATTTCTCTCGTGTATCTTGGGTCTTTTTGTTAAAGAATAAATCTGAAGCGGGGAATATTATCATAAATTTCATCAATGAAGTTCGTGATGTTTTTTCTGCATCTGTAAAGATTGTGAGAAGTGATAATGCCTTGGAATTTTGTACTCATACTCTCTCCAATTATTTTTCAACTCAAGGGATCATCCACCAAACATCTTGTGCCTATACTTCCCAATAAAATGGGGTTGCAGAAAGGAAACATCGTCATTTTTTACTTGATGTCACCAGGTCGCTTCTCATACAGAGTCATGCCCCTCATTCTTTCCGGGGCGATGCTGTTTTAACGGCATGTTATCTCATTAATCGTATGCCGTCGTCTGTCTTAGGTGAGAAGATTCATTTCTCCCTTGTTTTTCCAGACAAAGAATTGTTCTCTCTCACTCCTCGTGTGTTTGGCTCGGTTGCCTTTGTCCACCAGTTGTCTCCAAGGATTGACAAGCTCTCTCCTAGGGTTGTTAAGTGTGTTTTCGTCAGGTACTCCAGAACACAAAAGGGGTACATGTGTTATGATCCATTGCGCAGGAGATATCTTGTTAGTGCTGATGTTACCTTTTTCAAGTCCGTTATGTACTTCTCTTCTACAGGTGATCAGTTGGTATCCTCTGGCACTACTGAAGCTATATACATGCCACCTCCACCATCACCACCTCCACCACTACCATTACCATCTCCACCACTACCATCCTTTGCACCTCCAGTTACCGTTCCTGATTCCCCATTGCCATTCCACTATACCCGTAAGCCTGCTTCTGCTCATGGTCACCGCTCATCATCTAGCTCGCATGAGGTATATTCTGAGAATATTATCAATATTGATGGATCTGACGATTTCCCTGAGCAGGATGTGTTACAGAAGCCAAATGAGGAGGCAGGTAATTTGGATCTACCTATTGCACTTCGGAAGCATAAGCGCAGCTGCACGTCATATCCAATAGCATCTACTGTGTCTTTTGATCGCTTAATTGGAGATTTCAGGAGCTTTGTCATTGCACTATTGGCGGTGGACATTCCACGAATTACCAAGATGCGTTGAAGGATAGTCGATAGCGTTTAGCCATGGAAGAAGAAATGGCTGCTATTCAATCAAGAGGTACCTGGAGCCCTGTTACTGCACCTATTGATGTGTCTACAGTGAGCTGCAAGTGCGTCTTTACAGTTAAGCAGAATGCAGATGGCAGCATTGACAGATACAAGGCACGCCTGGTTGCTCGTGGATTTACACAGACATATGGGGTGGATTATCTTGATACATTCTCACCGGTTGCTCGCTATTCCACCCTACGGATCCTCCTCTCTGTTGCGGTTACTCGTGATAGGTCATTATACCAATTAGATGTCAAGAATGCATTCTTATATGATAACTTGCAGGAGGAAGTCTACATGCAACAACCACCTGGTTTTGCTGTTGAGGGGGAGTGTTCTAAGGTATGTAGACTTCATAAGGCTATCTATGAACTTAAGCAGAGCCCCGGAGCTTGGTTCCAGAAGCTCTCAGACCTGTTTGAAAAACAAGGGTACAGACGTTCCAATGCAGATCATTCTTTGTTCGAACAGAAGACACCCAGAGGTATTATTGCAATTATGATGTATGTAGATGATATCTTGAACAGGGAATTCAGATGGCGAAAGAAATGTTGGGTCGTGAATTTGTCACCAAAGACCTTGGAGTTCTTAGATATTTTCTGAGACTGGAATTCACCAGAAATCCTCATGGGTTGGTAATGACCCAGAGGAAATATGTCACTGACCTGTTGAATGAAACAGGAATGCTTGGTTGCTGACCTGCCACTACACACATGGATCTCAGTATAAAGTTATATGATGACGACACTAATGAGGTGGATAGGTGAAGATACAGAGACTGGTAGGCAAGCTTCTCTATGTTACTATTACCAGACCCGATATCTCCTTTGTTGTCAGTCGGGTGAGCCAGTTCAAGGAGCAACCACGTCAGGTTCATATGGATGCTATACATATGATACTCAGGTACCTTAAGTCTTCTTCAGGTGCAGTTCTGTTGTTTAAGAAAGACAAGGAGATTACTATCTCAGCATGTGCAGATGCAGATTATGCAAGATGTCCTAAGGATAGGAAGTCCACCACTGGATTTGCTGTGTATGTCAGAAACTCTCTAGTCTCATGGAGAAGCAAGAAGCAAACGGTTGTAGCAAGATCCAGTGTTGAGTCTGAATATAGGGCTATTCCCCAGGTCAGTACAGAAATGATGTGGGTGAAGGCTGTGCTTATAGATCTATATATAAAAGTCCCTCTTCCTATGGCTCTAGAATGTGACAATCAAGTTGCTCTATTCATTGCAAATAATCCAGCATTTCATGAACGAACCAAGCACATTGAGGTTGATTGTCACTTCATACAAGATATGATTCAGAAGGGGTTTATTTCTACATCCCATGTTAGCTCAGGGGACCAAACTGCAGACATCTTTACCAAGGCGTTACTTCGAGGGCCATTCCAGAAGTGTTCGTCCAAGCTGAGCATGATTGACATATATACTCCACCTTGAGGGGGGTGTAGAGATATATGTTATTCTCTTTTGTACCTTTTCATATTTTCTTTTTCCCGTTGGACTCTTTATGTATTTTACCCATAGGCTACTCTCCTATATAAGAGAGCCTAAGGCGTATGGAATAAACAAGTCTCTTATTTTTCCCAACAAACATGCTATCTGAAGCATGGGTATCCTGTCTCTGCCATAGTTGATGAGCAGACCAAGCCTACTTATACTCCTGCTCCGGCTCATGACGTATGCTTAGATGATATTGTTTTCAGGATGGGAAAGATGATGACTACTACTACTACTTTGCTTGCAGGGTCTTCAGATGTCGCACATATTGCTAAAGCCTCTTCGAGCTCATCAGGTATTGCTTATCCCTTACCAGTAGTAGCAGTTCAGATTTGTCTAACTGGATCATGAACGATGGAGCATCTCATCATATGTGTGACGATCGAGCACAGTTTATGTAACATCCGGTTTCCAATCATACCCGGACTCGATCCGATTAGGGTCCGTTTAACCCAATAAAGTTGCCGGTCGGCATCGGATGACTTATATCGAATATTTGGTCGTGAATCAAAAGTCGTTCGGGCGAAATCGACCAAAAATCGGTCGCATCATAATGCGTGCCGCGGAAAAGCCGCGACGTAAATTCAGAAACCACAAAAAGAACCGAGACCATCATTAGATCCGATTCGACCAAACAAGACCAACGGAATCAACCGTTCGTCAATCGGAGGTCGTTTGATATTTTAAAACCTCAAAATTTAACCCCAAACCAAAAACCGTATCTCGAAAATTTAGGGTATTTATTCAAACCCGATCAAAAGTATATCAATATTATACTCATCTTGACCGTCGTTCAGAGGCGATCAAAATAAGATATCGCGCGTCTAATTCGGAGATTCAAGGCACGTCTGAGGATGATTTGGATATCTCAATGAGAGAGATAAATAACTTGAATATATATATATTAATTATTAGAGTAACGGTAGCCGAATGTGTATATATATATATCTGCTACAGTAACATATATATGGTATTGTATTACATATATATGGGGTATTGTATATGTAACGGCCACCTAATTCCAATATTGTCCACTTGGACCACAAAACCTATCACACTTGGCCACACTTAAACCACCCCTTTTCCCTATATAATAAACCCAACGTCACTACTAATTCCCCCCTCTT
Organism: Ottelia alismoides; assembly: GCA_037367405.1. Classification (NCBI taxonomy): domain Eukaryota; kingdom Viridiplantae; phylum Streptophyta; class Magnoliopsida; order Alismatales; family Hydrocharitaceae; genus Ottelia; species Ottelia alismoides. Next base: position 94,139 of record JAZKJV010000522.1, on the reverse strand, counting down.
CTTTCTTATTCAACCCATTCCCAACGAGAGAAGTTCTCTCCTTTTCTCTGCCTTTAATTTCCCAAATCCCCAACTACCTTTCTCAGCCGAAGGAGAGCTCCAACTCTATCTTCCACTGCCGTAATTGCAGCAGTTCTCTGTTGCTTAGTGTTGATACTGCTACAGCCTAATCCTACCAATTTGGAGCTCCAAATCTGCTGCATGCAATCTCAGTTTCTTCATGTTAAAGACCCAAATTAGGTACCTCCTTCCCCATCCCTTGCTGCCATGCATACTTATTTCACTTGATTATATGTACAATTCCTCTAAATTCCCTCCTTTTGCTGCCATGCATGAGTGGTTACACAATCAAAATTCTTGTTTCTTAAGAATCTTGGAACTTGGATATATATATATATATTATTACTGCTACTGTTCTCTTTATTCAGATTTTTAATCTAAAATAATAAATTCAACTTCAAGATTTTGATTTAACAAAAGACCTGCTACTGCTACTGTTACTGTTATCTTATCTGCTCTAGTCAGATTTTAATGTCAAATTATAAATTAAATTCAAAATTTTGATTTTAGCAGAAGTTCTGCTACTGTGTTCTGCTCTCTATTCAGATTTTTATCACAAATATACATTCAAAAATTTGACTTGGCATAAGATCTGTTATTATTTTCTGCTCTATTCAGACTTCATTCCAATTCATAAATTTACAAATTTTTGCAGTTACGGGAATTGTGTTAAGGGCTAAATTCTTGCTATCTATCTGTCTGTCTATGTATAAATATAAGCATCCATTGTGTTGGTATTAGAATGTAGTCAGATGAATTATAACGGCTTTAGATGAACCAATCTTTGCATTAAGCAGGAGGTTGTGATATTTATTATAAATATAATACTAGTTATATTATTGACAGACGATAACAGGAAGTTGCAGAATGAAATAAAGGCTATTATGAGGCTTTTGGGAAATGCTTCTTTAAATATATGTATGTAGATATGCAGATATATATATATAGAGAGAGAGAGAGAGACAGATAACCTTACATGACTCTTGTGGGTGGAGGATGGAGTGTCATGAGAAGAGTGTTGTATAGAAATAAATTTCCATGAAGGTCATGTTGGATAATTATTAATGAGTTGCACTTGGTATATATATTAATTGAATAACTGGAATCAGAAAAATGATAAGCAACAATTGACACATCTTTTTACTCTTTATGTGATGCAGCGTGACCCCAAATTATGGGGCCACATTTATTCAATTAAATAATTATCATTTTTATTTACGTTTTTAGCAGTCGTAGTGGTCCAATTTAATAATTGAGATCGCCTGTGATCTCAACGTTGATTTCGTAGAGTTTAATTATAATTGTTGGTCAATTAAATAATTAGAGTCCAATTAAGTAAGTTAGAGGTCAATTAGGATTTGTTAGAGTCCAATTAAATAAGTGGTTGTCAATTTAATTAAGTTTACTATTTTTGTACACCCTCTCTCCTATATAAAGAGAGGGTAGGTCCTTGTTTTTAGACAGTCAATTATGAAGTAAAATTTGAGATTTTATCTCGTATCTCTCTCTTATCTCTCTTCTCCCTCCACGCGATCTCCGTGGTCTTCTCCTCTCAACCCCGCGCATTCCGGCGTGTTCTTCCTCTCAATCCCTCCAATTTCTCTTCTCCACCATTCTCTTCTTCTACCAAAAAGCCACCAAAAATATATTATTATTTCATTCGCCGTCGCCGATTTCTCGTTTGCATCAATTGGTATCAGAGCATGGATTTCGAATCGTACCTACGATTCGACGATCCGATCGACTATTGGTGTGCGAAGTTCGGTCTCCGCCGTCCATCTCGTGGTTCGCGTCGCTCAAAAAAGTTCTATCAACGTCTTATCGCATGCATTAAGGTGCACGCATGGTTGGACGCTCAAATCGACGACGATTCGACCGCCAACGACCAAAATCAGATCGATGCAATCGCTGTTCAACCCGATTTCGAGGCAAAAAATGAAGATATTTTCACTGCGACTGAAGATTTACTTGATATGACTCCTGTGCAACCATATGATGATGATACAGGACCGATATTTGATGAAAGTACGGATCCATATGACGAATACATCGCGGTGGAAGGCGAACCGGCTGCTGTCCAACTCGTTTCGGAGAACGAACGCAATCAAACAGTGGTTGTACAGACCGCTCCGGATCAGATTCCGCTCTCGGATTCAACCCCGCCAGTCCCCCCGATCATTTTCATACCATCGGAATCACCCCAGGTAACCCCGACACCACCCACACCCTCACAGCCCCCCGTCCTGGTACCAACGCCGTCAACCCCTTCCGCGAAAACTCCTCGCCCCCGCCCCCCATCTTCCTCTCCTCCATCCCACCCCCGCTCATCCCCACGCACCTGCCAGCGCCTTCGCTCTCCCTACTCTTCGCCTTCTAGCACTCCGATGACCCCACCCAACACCATCGCCTTCCCCACTACCACCTCGCCACGCCACCCCGAACCAACCCACCTGTCGCCTGCCCTCTCCTGGCACCATCTTCCTTCCCCTCGACCCCTGCTCTTTTCCCCCCAGCGATATCTCCTCTCCGCCCTGACCCGCACCTCCACACCGCGCCGACCCAACCCACCCCATTCCGCAACCCCCAGCACCCCGGCGATGACCAGCTCCGCGCCGCCTCCCCTCTTCCCGCATCCCATCCTCCCCCTCACCGCCCAGCAGCTCGCGCCGCACGCGCGCAGGTCCTCCAGCCGCACCGCCGGCGACGAAGAGCCAGCCTCCCGCGGCCTGCTCGCCGCTCGGCGCTACTCCCCGGGACGCCTCTGCAAGCAGCGCTCCTTCCGCGCGCACTTAACGAAAACCCTAACCGGGTTTCCGAATCCTACGGGATTTCAATCCCGTGGAAAGGGGGAATTGAAGTTGAGTGGTAAAAAATGCAAAAAAAATCCCCAACTTCCGCTATTTACATAGAGGTCCAGAGCAGTGGGAAAAGAAAGAAAAAGAAAGAGGTGCGAAAATTGCGCCAACGCCCCCAGCGACCGAAATCTTTTAAAAACAAGACTGCAATTGGAAAATCAGGGACTAGTCCTTATCCAAATAGGACTATCATCTTGGGTTCTCCCTATTTAAAGACTCCATGGCTCCAATTTTTAGACACATCTCCCCTTCTCCTCTCTTTGTGCCATTGCTTCATCATGGATTATTCAAGAGCCATATTCTCCATGCCGCATCAATTCTTTGAGCACCATGGGAAGAAGACGACGATCGAGACGACGCCACCGTACGCCCCGCATATGTTTTTCAACCACGGTGTCCACGCCTCTCCCGCCCGCACATGGACTCCATCGTTCGCGCCCCACATGTTCTTCCAGAAGATAATTAAAGCCGCCGATCCATCCTCCAAACCTGCAGTTCACGCAATTCGTCAGGAGCCGAATTTTTGAAAGCGGTGGAGAGTTGATGCAGCGTGACCCCAAATTATGGGGCCACATTTATTCAATTAAATAATTATCATTTTTATTTACGTTTTTAGCAGTCGTAGTGGTCCAATTTAATAATTGAGATCGCCTGTGATCTCAACGTTGATTTCGTAGAGTTTAATTATAATTGTTGGTCAATTAAATAATTAGAGTCCAATTAAGTAAGTAAGAGGTCAATTAGGATTTGTTAGAGTCCAATTAAATAAGTGGTTGTCAATTTAATTAAGTTTACTATTTTTGTACACCCTCTCTCCTATATAAAGAGAGGGTAGGTCCTTGTTTTTAGACAGTCAATTATGAAGTAAAATTTGAGATTTTATCTCGTATCTCTCTCTTATCTCTCTTCTCCCTCCACGCGATCTCCGCGGTCTTCTCCTCTCAACCCCGCGCATTCCGGCGTGTTCTTCCTCTCAATCCCTCCAATTTCTCTTCTCCACCATTCTCTTCTTCTACCAAAAAGCCACCAAAAATATATTATTATTTCATTCGCCGTCGCCGATTTCTCGTTTGCATCAATTGGTATCAGAGCATGGATTTCGAATCGTACCTACGATTCGACGATCCGATCGACTATTGGGGTGCGAAGTTCGGTCTCCGCCGTCCATCTCGTGGTTCGCGTCGCTCAAAAAAGTTCTATCAACGTCTTATCGCATGCATTAAGGTGCACGCATGGTTGGACGCTCAAATCGACGACGATTCGACCGCCAACGACCAAAATCAGATCGATGCAATCGCTGTTCAACCCGATTTCGAGGCAAAAAATGAAGATATTTTCACTGCGACTGAAGATTTACTTGATATGACTCCTGTGCAACCATATGATGATGATACAGGACCGATATTTGATGAAAGTACGGATCCATATGACGAATACATCGCGGTGGAAGGCGAACCGGCTGCTGTCCAACTCGTTTCGGAGAACGAACGCAATCAAACAGTGGCTGTACAGACCGCTCCGGATCAGATTCCGCTCTCGGATTCAACCCCGCCAGTCCCCCCGATCATTTTCATACCATCGGAATCACCCCAGGTAACCCCGACACCACCCACACCCTCACAGCCCCCCGTCCTGGTACCAACGCCGTCAACCCCTTCCGCGAAAACTCCTCGCCCCCGCCCCCCATCTTCCTCTCCTCCATCCCACCCCCGCTCATCCCCACGCACCTGCCAGCGCCTTCGCTCTCCCTACTCTTCGCCTTCTAGCACTCCGATGACCCCACCCAACACCATCGCCTTCCCCACTACCACCTCGCCACGCCACCCCGAACCAACCCACCTGCCGCCTGCCCTCTCCTGGCACCATCTTCCTTCCCCTCGACCCCTGCTCTTTTCCCCCCAACGATATCTCCTCTCCGCCCTGACCCGCACCTCCACACCGCGCCGACCCAACCCACCCCATTCCGCAACCCCCAGCACCCCGGCGATGACCAGCTCCGCGCCGCCTCCCCTCTTCCCGCATCCCATCCTCCCCCTCACCGCCCAGCAGCTCGCGCCGCACGCGCGCAGGTCCTCCAGCCGCACCGCCGGCGACGAAGAGCCAGCCTCCCGCGGCCTGCTCGCCGCTCGGCGCTACTCCCCGGGACGCCTCTGCAAGCAGCGCTCCTTCCGCGCGCACTTAACGAAAACCCTAACCGGGTTTCCGAATCCTACGGGATTTCAATCCCGTGGATAGGGGGAATTGAAGTTGAGTGGTAAAAAATGCAAAAAAAAATCCCCAACTTCCGCTATTTACATAGAGGTCCAGAGCAGTGGGAAAAGAAAGAAAAAGAAAGAGGTGTGAAAATTGCGCCAACGCCCCCAGCGACCGAAATCTTTTAAAAACAAGACTGCAATTGGAAAATCAGGGACTAGTCCTTATCCAAATAGGACTATCATCTTGGGTTCTCCCTATTTAAAGACTCCATGGCTCCAATTTTTAGACACATCTCCCCTTCTCCTCTCTTTGTGCCATTGCTTCATCATGGATTATTCAAGAGCCATATTCTCCATGCCGCATCAATTCTTTGAGCACCATGGGAAGAAGACGACGATCGAGACGACGCCACCGTACGCCCCGCATATGTTTTTCAACCACGGTGTCCACGCCTCTCCCGCCCGCACATGGACTCCACCGTTCGCGCCCCACATGTTCTTCCAGAAGATAATTAAAGCCGCCGATCCATCCTCCAAACCTGCAGTTCACGCAATTCGTCAGGAGCCGAATTTTTGAAAGCGGTGAAGAGTTGATGCAGCGTGACCCCAAATTATGGGGCCACATTTATTCAATTAAATAATTATCATTTTTATTTACGTTTTTAGCAGTCGTAGTGGTCCAATTTAATAATTGAGATCGCCTGTGATCTCAACGTTGATTTCGTAGAGTTTAATTATAATTGTTGGTCAATTAAATAATTAGAGTCCAATTAAGTAAGTTAGAGGTCAATTAGGATTTGTTAGAGTCCAATTAAATAAGTGGTTGTCAATTTAATTAAGTTTACTATTTTTGTACACCCTCTCTCCTATATAAAGAGAGGGTAGGTCCTTGTTTTTAGACAGTCAATTATGAAGTAAAATTTGAGATTTTATCTCGTATCTCTCTCTTATCTCTCTTCTCCCTCCACGCGATCTCCGCGGTCTTCTCCTCTCAACCCCGCGCATTCCGGCGTGTTCTTCCTCTCAATCCCTCCAATTTCTCTTCTCCACCATTCTCTTCTTCTACCAAAAAGCCACCAAAAATATATTATTATTTCATTCGCCGTCGCCGATTTCTCGTTTGCATCAATTGGTATCAGAGCATGGATTTCGAATCGTACCTACGATTCGACGATCCGATCGACTATTGGGGTGCGAAGTTCGGTCTCCGCCGTCCATCTCGTGGTTCGCGTCGCTCAAAAAAGTTCTATCAATGTCTTATCGCATGCATTAAGGTGCACGCATGGTTGGACGCTCAAATCGACGACGATTCGACCGCCAACGACCAAAATCAGATCGATGCAATCGCTGTTCAACCCGATTTCGAGGCAAAAAATGAAGATATTTTCACTGCGACTGAAGATTTACTTGATATGACTCCTGTGCAACCATATGATGATGATTGATTTTACATTTAGGTTGTTGCACAGAGGTTTGAAGGGATTGATTTTACATCCAGATCATCCATTTCTATATCTACATCATATAGAGTTACATCTTAGACCGTTGCACTTGAGGTTTTAAGTGGTTACAATTAAAGTTCAGTAAATGGAAAAGACTATAATCTAATTCGAAATCTCATTAAGCTAGTGGACGTGTTGGGAACTTAGTTAGGATGCATTATACAACACCGCATTCCTACGGAGGCATCCCAACCCTAAGACATTCTCCAAGTCTTAGAGTCATAGTGTGAGGTTTCACAAGAACCAAGACCACAGACTATCCACTAGACTTAAGATTTTAATAAATCTTTATATCTTCTCATCTCACCTTTCTCATCATCAAAAATCCATAAATATGATCTCTGAGTACTATGAGAATAAAATATACAATCACTTACGATAGAAATATGCTTATGTGGGGAATGTTGGGATAATAGCTAATCATAAAAGGTGCTTACTAGAAGTTGGAAACTTTTTTTCAATTGCAAGTAGAAATAAATTTTAATTTGAGTTGTTCTTGCCTCTCTACTTGCCTGCTTTTGGTCACAATAAATGCCTGTTATTTTATATAAGTTTTTAGGAGGTACCAGCAACCGCTGACTCCTCTTCTTTCCTAACATGTTTGGCAGGCAAACAGCCTGCAGTTCAGTAGCAATACATGCGTCCAGGAGATAAAATTTTATACCCAATGGTATGGTTTATTTTGTGCCAGTTTTTGTTCAATTTATAATGTTTTATGTTTCTTTCTCTTCAGACAGATTTTGGGATATATTGTATGTACTGTCAGACTTTGTACATGTAAAATATATGGAAGTTAATGAAATAAGATTTTTGTGACCATTGTTCTATGAGTTTGTGGTTATAAATGTTGATATGAATGTCAGATGAAATCATTTCATTCGCGAAAAATTTTCCCCGTACTCTCAGTTACCTAATGCGATATTAATGAATGTTGAAACGCGAAATGTGTGATTAACGGGTACCCGGATCATCGGGGGTTCACATTTTGGTATCAGAGCAGTGATACTCCGATACGCACATTCGCAGTAATTTCAATTCCGATCGCATTGAGTTCTCGGATAGCGACAGTCTTCCGACTTGTCGTGAGTCCGAGAAGGGAAATATGACATTCGAATTCAATTACCACAGATGTTACCAATTTCATTAATTTTTGTATTATATCCCAAGAAGAGAAAAAAACATATAAGATAAGTTTCTGCAAGTGGCATTTTTATGACAAAAAAATGCTTCTCATTTAGAGTCATGTCATCCCGACCAGACCAGGAGATGACTAACGAATTAGCACACATATTAACTACTCTTATCGACCTTTCCATGTTCCATTTGATTCTGGTGTAACACACTCTTTTCTTGCTTCGAGGCTACTCGCTTCATTAGATAGAATTGCAGAGACACTATCTTCTCCATATCACATTCAGGGGCTAGGTGGCCAGTTGTTGTTATTTCCCTGATAGTCAGGCACATGGCCTCAAATTTCAGCGAAATTCGGTCGAATTTCTGTCGAATATCGATATCCAGCCGAAATCGAAATTCGACCGAAATGACCGAAATGACCGAAATATGGGGGTCCTAGTATAAAAAATGACCGAAATGACCGAAATTCCGGTCGAAATTCCACCGAAATTCCATCGAAATTTTGTTTTGGTCGATACCGAAATGGTGACCGAAACCGACATTTAGGGCAGGCACTTGCCCGTACCGATTGGCGATCACAAGATGATCGCAGATTGTTTACTTCCGCAGCTTGATGAGTTCGACTTGATTTTGGGTATGGATTGGATATCTACTCATCATGCACTGGTTGGTTGTTTTAGGAAGACGGTTGTTTTCAGGATCCCAGATTTACCCGAGTTTACTTTTGAGGGTACTATACATGACTCCACCATGGAGTACATTTCAGTGTTGCAAGCTCAGCGACTTGTTGATCAGGGTTGCGATTCATACCTTGCATTTATTCGGGAGGTATCTGATCAAGAGCCGATGATACATGACATCCAAGTAGTATCTGAATATCCAGATGTTTTTCCTGATGAGCTACCAGGATTACCTCCTGAGAGAGAGAGAGAGATCAAGTTCGAGATCACATTACAGCAGACACCCAGCCGATCTCGATGGCTCCTTACCGTATGGCACCAGCTGAGTTACGGGAGCTAAAGGTACCGTTACAGGAGTTACTTGACTTGGGATTCGTGAGGCCGAGCACTTCACCTTGGGGTGTTCCGGTCCTTTTCGTTAAAAAAAAGGACGGATCCATGAGGTTGTGCATTGATTACCGACAGCTGAACAAGAGAACGGTGAAGAACCGTTATCCTTTGCCACGCATCGATGATTTGTTTGATCAGCTCCAGGGATCTTCGGTGTTCTTGAAGATCGATCTTCGCTCGGCTATCATCAGTTGAGGATCCGCGAGTCGGATATTCCGAAGACAGCCTTCGGACTCGTTATGGACACTACGAGTTTGTGGTGATGCTGTTTGGGCTCACCAATGCACCTGCGGTTTTCATGGATATGATGAACAGAATTTTCCGTCCATATTTGGACAAATTTGTAGTGGTGTTCATCGATGATGTGCTCATCTATTCACGGAATGAATTGGATCATGATAATAATCTGCGGATCGTCTTAGATACATTACGGGAGCACAAGCTCTATGCCAAGTTGAGCAAATGCGAGTTCTGGCTATCCCAGGTTTCATTTTTAGGGCATGTCATTTCTGGAGCAGGTATCGTAGTTGATCCTGCGAAGATTGAAGTAGTTATGTCTTGGGAGCAGCCCAAGACAGTTACACATAGTCGGAGCTTCCTCGGGCTAGCAGGATATTACAGACGCTTTGTCAGCGGATTTTCCTGCGTTGTTCGCCCTCTGACACGACTGATGCAGAAGGGAGTTCCATTTATTTGGGATGATTCATGTGAGCAGGCCTTCCAGACACTGAAGGAGAGATTGACTACAACACATGTTCTTGCTCTTCCTTCAGGCACTCAGGACTATGCAGTTTATACAGATGCATCTGGAGAAGGTCTAAGAGCAGTGTTGATGCAGAGAGGACAGGTGATTGCTTATGCATCACGACAGTTGAGGCCGCATGAGCGGAACTACCCCATACACGATTTGGAATTGGTGGCAGTAGTCTTCGCTCTGAAGATCTGGCGCCACTATCTTTATGGGGTGAATTTCGAGATTTTCACTGATCATAAAAGCCTGAAGTACATCTTTGATAATAAGGAGTTGAACATGAGGCAGCGCAGATGGCTCGAGCTACTGAAGGATTATGATTGCACGATCTCTTACCATCCCGGTAAGGGAAACGTGGTAGCTGATGCACTTAGCAGGAGAGCACACGCAGAGGGTACGGTGAACTGGCTATATACGTGGGATATGCTCGCATCTTTGACTGATTGGCACCCATAGGAGACCACCGGGATTACTGCAGTCTCTCCCCATTCCTGAGTGGAAGTGGGAGAGCATTTCTATGGATTTTGTCACAGGTTTGCCGAAAACACCAGGTGGCCATAATTCCATTTGGGTCGTTATTGATAGGTTAACCAAATCAGCTCATTTCATACATGACAACACGACTTACACTCCATCCAGATTGGCCAAGTTCTATGTGCAGAACATCATCGGACTACATGGTATACCACGAGAGGTGGTGTCTGACAAAAATTCGAGATTTATATCGCACTATTGACATCAGTTCATGTCAGCACTACAGACAGAGCTGAAAATGAGTTCTGCATATCATCCACAGACAGATGGGCAGAGTGAGCATACCATCCAGACGCTTGAGGATCTACTTTGCGCATGCACATTAGAGTGGGGAAGGTGGCATACCGAGTAGCCCTTCCTCTACATCTTTCCGCTATCCATGATGTCTTCCATGTATCCAACTTGAGGAAGTATGTGCATAACCCTCGACACGTCATCAGTTACGAAAATCTAAATGTGGAGCCTGATTTGACATACGAGGAGAAGCTGGTGCAGATACTTGACCGTGCTGTAAAGAAGCAACGCAGCAAAGAGATTCCATTGGTCAAGGTGTTGTGGCATCGACACGGTGTCGAGGAAGCGACATGGGAGACCGAAGCTGACATGCGGACACGATACCCGCAGCTTTTCTGATGTTGTAAGCAAAACAAGCCTTTATAATTAGATATATGTTAAAATATATGGCTTGTTTTCTCTTTGAGGTTTTTATGGGTTCAAAATCCTTTGAGGTTTTTATGGCCATATGAAATCCAAACAAAAACTCCTAATGACCTTGACTCGAGTCTCGAGGACGAGACTCCCTTTGAGGTTTTTATATTTGTAACATCCGGTTTCTAATCATACCCGGACTCGATCCGATTAGGGTCCGTTTAACCCAATAAAGTTGCGGTCGGCATCGGATGACTTATATCGAATATTTGGTCGTGAATCAAAAATCGTTCGGGCGAAATCGACCAAAAATCGGTCGCATCATAATGCGTGTCGCGGAAAAGCCGCGACGTAAATTCAGAAACCACAAAAAGAACCGAGACCATCATTAAATCCGATTCGACCAAACAAGACTAACGGAATCAACCGTTCGTCAATCGGAGGTCGTTTGATATTTTAAAACCTCAAAATTTAACCCCAAACCAAAACCGTATCTTGAAAATTTCGGGTATTTATTCAAACCCGATCAAAAGTATATCAATGTTATACTCATCTTGACCGTCGTTCAGAGGCGATCAAAATAAGATATCGTGCGTCTAATTCGGAGATTCAAGGCACGTCTGAGGATGATTTGGATATCTCAATGAGAGAGATAAATAACTTGAATATATATATATATTAATTAATTATTAGAGTAACAGTAGCCGAATGTGTATATATATATATCTGCTACAGTAACATATATATGGTATTGTATTACATATATATGGGGTATTGTATATGTAACGGCCACCTAATTCCAATATTGTCCACTTGGACCCAAAACCTATCACACTTGGCCACACTTAAACCATCCCTTTTCCCTACATAATAAACCCAACGTCACTACTAATTCCCCCCTCTTCTTTCTTATTCAACCCATTCCCAACGAGAGAAGTTCTCTCCTTTTCTCTGCCTTCAATTTCCCAAATCCCCAACTACCTTTCTCAGCCGAAGGAGAGCTCCAACTCTATCTTCCACTGCCGTAATTGCAGCAGTTCTCTGTTGCTTAGTGCTGATACTGCTACAGCCTAATCCTACCAATTTGGAGCTCCAAATCTGCTGCATGCAATCTCAGTTTCTTCATGTTAAAGACCCAAATTAGGTACCTCCTTCCCCATCCCTTGCTGCCATGCATGCTTATTTCACTTGATTATATGTACGATTCCTCTAAATTCCCTCCTTTTGCTGCCATGCATGAGTGGTTACACAATCAAAATTCTTGTTTCTTGAGAATCTTGGAACTTGGATATATATATATATATTATTACTGCTACTGTTCTCTTTATTCAGATTTTTAATCTAAAATAATAAATTCAACTTCAAGATTTTGATTTAACAAAAGACCTGCTACTGCTACTGTTACTGTTATCTTATCTGCTCTAGTCAGATTTTAATGTCAAATTATAAATTAAATTCAAAATTTTGATTTTAGCAGAAGTTCTGCTACTGTGCTCTGCTCTCTATTCAGATTTTTATCACAAATATACATTCAAAATTTTGACTTGGCAGAAGATCTGTTATTATTTTCTGCTCTATTCAGACTTCATTCCAATTCATAAATTTACAAATTTTTGCAGTTACGGGAATTGTGTTAAGGGCTAAATTCTTGCTATCTATCTGTCTGTCTACGTATAAATATAAGCATCCATTGTGTTGGTATTAGAATGTTGTCAGATGAAACCGATCTTTGCATTAAGCAGGAGGTTGTGATATTTATTATAAATATAATACTAGTTATATTATTGACAGAAGATAACAGGAAGTTGCAGAATGAAATAAAGGCTATTATGAGGCTTTTGGGAAATGCTTCTTTAAATATATGTATGTAGATATGCAGATATATATATATAGAGAGAGAGAGACAGACAGATAACCTTACATGACTCTTGTGGGTGGAGGATGGAGTGTCATGAGAAGAGTGTTGTATAGAAATAAATTTCCATGAACGTCATGTTGGATAATTATTAATGAGTTGCACTTGGTATATATATTAATTGAATAACTGGAATCAGAAAAATGATAAGCAACAATTGACACATCTTTTTACTCTTTATGTCAAGCAACTTAGAATCTGGAAGATTTGAGGATTTTTGGTGTAAATTAAACTTCATTCAGATCTGTGTATTAATTCTAAAATCCATACTTCAAGAACTCAATAGTTGAGGTTTTTGTGCGAATTAAACACCGGAATTAGATCAGTCTTTGATTCTGAATTTCACAATATTAAGATAAAAAAAAGATGAAATTCTAAGTGTTTTTTTATACTAGTTGTTAATTTAACCCACTATATGAATACAACATATCACAATGACCAGATGGACTGTTCAAGTAGATCTGAAAAGCAAATCATATAAGGTATGGGAGTATAAATATATGATCAATGAACCTAGATAGTTAATAAGAATCAGTGATGAAAATGTATTTTTTTTAAATATCCTTTAGAATTATTCTGCTTTATTTGAATCACTATCAATAAGATAGTTGATCGAGATGTCGAGATCTATTATATAGATCACATAAGAGATAAAGAAAGGATTGAGGATATTATATATGTATGGAGGTAAATTTGGGATGATAATGAATACAAATGATATGAAATGAGTTGAAAGTAAACATCTTTCAAATAAGTACTTGTTATAAAGCAGAATTTCATTCACCACCCCATCATTGTTTAGCATAAACAACCATTTTAGGTTCCTAATCAAATCCCACGACTTCTATCATTGGCTTGTGATTGTTGTGACACCTTAGTTTCATCTTTGGAATATCCAAGAAAATCCTTTCATATTAAAATAAGACTCTTCACAATAATTTATTCGAATTCATCTGGGATTTAAATTTATTAGTAATTGTTGGTTCTTAAAAGTGGTACTGTCAAATATTACGAATATGGGTTGTTACATTTGAGTGGCATTCATAAGTAATATCACATCCATAAGACTTGTATTAGTATCTGAGAAGCTCCAGTATTCAACTTCTCAGAATTTTGCTCTTAAACATAAATCTACCTTGCAACACCAATTTCTTTCTTAAGGATTGTATATCAAGGTCTGTAAACCCGAAATATGCAAATCTTTTAAACATAGCAGTGCTAAACATTCAAGTCTTGAATCAAAGATCTTGCCTTGACCAAAATAAGATTTTGAAATCATTACCTTATAGAAGAGAATTGAAATACACGAGTAACGACAATATTCAGACAATCGATCCTTGAACTATCATCTACTAATATAGATCACTATTGATAAGGTTATGATTCTTACGAATAAAAGACATAAATCATTATAGTCAACCGTAAGAAAAAGAGAAAGGATGAGGAATCAAGTAATGATAATATCAGTAAGGACTGCTAATAAAGTGCCGGTCAAGGTGACTTTTACACTTGACTGTGCGAGAGCGCGGTGACTCTCAACTGGACGGGAGATAGGAAGCCCAGTTTGGGCAGCGGCTGCCAAGTGCGCGGGTCTAGGATCCCAGTCCCCCTTCGGTTTTTAACGTGAGCTCACAGTGTTTTTACGCCTCGTTGGGATCCCGACTTTAAACCAGTTACGCTGACCCGTTGTTTAGGATACCCAGGCGGGGGATCCTTGGTTTTCAGTTTTACGTACGAGCTCGGTTGCCCGTTACCGGTCGGGCTGTTTCTAGAGCGACTTTTCCGGGAAGTCCCTCTCACCCGTCTCAGTGGCGTAGTTTGGGAGTAGACCTATCCCTCTATTGGACCGTCCTTCCAATTAGGGGGCGAGACGGAAGAGCCCTTTTGTTGGCTTCTTCACCGCTTGAGTTTTTTCTTCGCCAACAGACTTGGCGATGTTACATCCATATCTATATCTACATCATCCAGAGTTACATTTAGGTTGTTGCACAGAGGTTTGAAGGGATTGATTTTACATCCAGATCATCCATTTCTATATCTACATCATATAGAGTTAAATCTTAGACCGTTGCACTTGAGGTTTTAAGGGGTTACAATTAAAGTTGAGTAAATGGAAAAGACTATAATCTAATTCGAAATCTCATTAAGCTAGTGGACGTGTTGGGAACTTAGTTAGGATGCATTATACAACACCGCATGCCTACGGAGGCACCCCAACCCTAAGACATTCTCCAAGTCTTAGAGTCATAGTGTGAGGTTTCACAAGAACCAAGACCACAGACTATCCACTAGACTTAAGATTTTAATAAATCTTTATATCTTCTCATCTCACCTTTCTCATCATCAAAAATCCATAAATATGATCTCTGAGTACTATGAGAATAAAATATACAATCACTTACGATAGAAATATGCTTATGTGGGGAATGTTGGGATAATAGCTAATCATAAGAGGTGCTTACTAGAAGTTGGAAACTTTTTTTCAATTGCAAGTAGAAATAAATTTTAATTTGAGTTGTTCTTGCCTCTCTACTTGCCTGCTTTTGGTCACAATAAATGCCTGTTATTTTATATAAGTTTTTGGGAGGTACCAGCAACCGCTGACTCCTCTTCTTTCCTAACATGTTTGGCAGGCAAACAGCCTGCAGTTCAGTAGCAATACATGCGTCCAGGAGATAAAATTTTATACCCAATGGTATGGTTTATTTTGTGCCAGTTTTTGTTCAAGTTATAATGTTTTATGTTTCTTTCTCTTCAGACAGATTTTGGGATATACTGTATGTACTGTCAGACTTTGTACATGTAAAATATATGGAAGTTAATGAAATAAGATTTTGGTGACCATTGTTCTATGAGTTTGTGGTTATAAATGTTGATATGAATGTCAGATGAAATCATTTCATTCGCGAAAAATTTTCCCCGTACTCTCAGTTACCTAATGCGATATTAATGAATGTTGAAACGCGAAATGTGTGATTAACGGGTACCCGGATCCTAGGGGGTTCACAGTTTACTTCTTACAGGTCTATCCCTCCGAGTAGATCAGTGGTAATTGCTAACGGGATTCATTTACCCATTGTTGAACAGAGGGAGACAGTTCTAGCTCCCTCGATGCGTCTACAAAATGTCTTACATGATCCAGCATTTCAAATGAATTTTTTGTCTATTAGTCAGATTATAAAAGATTAACATGGTCGTGCCATATTTGATCCTTCTGCTCTTGTGTTTTAGGGCATACTCACGAGCAAGGTTATTGGATGCGGTCGTGAGCAGAGAGGTCTTTACAGACTTGTCCAGCCTCCTTGTGCGGAGGCTGCTACTATCCCTTCCGAATCTGTTTCTCAGTTTATGTGGCATCTTCATTTTGGATACCTTCCTTTGCAGAAGCTGTGTCATGTCCTCCCACAGATCTCTACTCATACTACCTCGGAGTGTGAGGCGTGTCAACTTGGGAAGCACCATCGTTCCTCTTTTCCGAGTCGTCAGAGTCATCACAGTGGTCAGTTGTTTGAGTTGGTTCACTTTGCTATCCGGGGTCCTGGTAGTGTTCCTGATCATCCGGGGATGTGGATGATTTGTCTAGATTATCTTGGGTATTTCTAATGAAGAATAAGTCTAAAGCTGATCCTGTTATCAAATCTTTTCATATTGAGATTAAGAACACTTTTTTTGCTAATGTGAAATTTAATCGCACTGACAATGCCTTGGAGGTCTCTACTTTACAGTTGTCTGATTTTCTTAGATCTATTGGTGTTTTCATCAGACTTTGTATGCTTACACTTCGCAACAGAATGATGTTGCTAAACGCAAACACCGCCATCTTTAGGATGTTGCGAGGACTCTTTTGATTCAAAGTCAGTTCCTCATTCGTTCTGGGGTGATGTGGTTCTCACTGCATGTTACTTGGTAAACCGCATGTCATCTATGCCTGGAGAAAAAGTTCCTTTCTTGATTGTGTTTCCCGAGGACTTACTCTCACTTACTCCCAGAGTCTTTGGATCTGTGGCTTTTGTCCACAATTTTACTCCTGGTCGAGACAAGCTCTCTCCTAGAGTTGTCAAATGTGTGTTTGTTGGTTATTCTCGTACCCAAAAAGGGTATATATGTTTTGATCCTATCAGGAGAAAATATTATGTGAGTGCCGATGTCACATTTTTTAGTCTATTGTGTATTTTTCTCCTACAGGTGACAGGTTGTCTACTGTTGACTCTGGTGAGGACATATTTGTTCCACCGCCCCCTTCATCTCCATCAAGAACTCATGATAAGTCTCAATCACCTATACCTCCACCACCTCCACCTCCATCTACCCTGACTCAGTGCCAATTATAAAATCGTGTTACATTATCCATCAGTATAGGAAATACCTCCTCTAATCTATTAGGTTAAACTATCTATCAATCCAACATCAAAAATGATAACTATTTCCTATCCTTGTCTTCAAGGAGCCATCAAACCAAAATCCAACCGTAACATGCAAAGAGGATGTTCTTCGAGAAATTGATCATATTATAAAGAAGTTGATGTGCCCGTTTTAACAAAAAAAGTATATGGTTCAATGATTTAATCCCCCCTCCCCGTATGCATTTCAACAAAACAACATGATTCAATATTTTCGATTCCTTGAGACCCTCCCCCCAGGATAGAACCTTGGAAAAGCAAACATACAAGTGTTATCCCATATGCTTCAATGTTGGTCCTCGAAAGGAGCCGGTCCCTCGTGCTGAACAAAGGCAAACGCTGGTACATCAGTTGCAAGCTCACACACGGGGCAGACAATATTATACAAAAGGTTAGTGTGATATCCTCCTCTATACGGCTGGGATGATACTAGAACTCTGACGATTTACCTGCAAATCGAAGGCATCTTAAAAAATGCTAAAGAGACTTCACTGTAAAAGTCGGATCACATACACCCATTATAAAGAAAATATCGCATCTGCGTATCATACGGAAGTAGGGGAAAATTGTGGCATCCCCACACTCCACACTCCAGTACAGCCCATCATTCGCCCACTGACGAAGATATTCATGGTGTCCCTAGCCAAGAACAAAGATGCTTAAAGACAACCTTGTTTGACCTCACAATGCGACTAAATCCATCCCCCATTTGGATGGCAATTCGCAATAATAGAGAAAGAAACCTCTCCGTGCCACCCATATCATCCTTGGGACTGGGAGTTGCCAAAAAGATGACCATCCCAGTGTACTATGCTTTACTAATTTTATCTTCTCGGGAAATCCCGCGCTCACTAGAGCGGTAGAGCCAGACACGCAAACAAATGGGGGCTTCAGTTTCAAGATTTAAAAGCCGGTACACATCGCGAAATACAGGAAAGATTCAAACTTTAGGTTTAAAAATAATGGCAAACTGCGTAGAAAATTTCGGAAGGAAAAGGAAGAAAGCCTACGAGGGATCGGCGGACGCCTAACCGGAGTTTGACAAAGCCGAAGGAGGGCCCGACGTGGTGCCCCATCAACTCCTCCTGTACCTCTGGGCGGGCCATGTCGTGCAGGTCGTAGGGAGGCGGGTCGAACTCCATAGGAGTAGGAGGGCTCGTCTTCCTCCCCCACTCCTTCCACGCCACGTCCTCCTCGTCGTCCACCACATCTCGCAGGTCGTCCGGGATCCTCACCTTCGCCAAAGAAATGGAGAAAGAGATGGAGACGAGGAGGAGGAAGGTGGTGGTGATGGGCAGTGGAGTCATTTCCAATTGAAAGCAGTTTTGTGCGAGGGAGCTGATTCGTAAGCAAAGAATTTTGTGTATTTCATTTGGCGATTATTTCCTTTGGCGACTAGAGAGGTTAAGGATGTTATAAAAAGACCCTTCTAAGGGTTCCTTTGGTTGTAGGGTTGGATTGGGTTGGGTACTATTCACAGGAGTACCCCGCCCTCACAGTTTACTATTCATTCACCCAGTCCACCCAACCCAACCCTGCAACCAAACGAACCCTAAGAAAACTAGGCTAAGAGGGTTTTAAAAATTCAATCTAGCGGATAATTCAATCGACGAGGCAAAATCTGATTAGACTACTTTATCCAGTTGAACCAAATGAATCAAATTATCAGTTTAATCTTCTTTTTTGATAAAAATTAATAATTTGTAATTGATAAATAAAATATAATTTATCCTCATGTCCCTCTTAATGCAAGGCACTCCCTCTTCTTAATTTTTTGTATAATAATTGAAAATGAGGGTTTAGACCTTAGCGCATCACGGAAGCGTGAAGATCGCATCGAATACGATCTAGGTCAACTAGTCATACTAGTAGAAAGGGACGGTGAAATTTAAAATTTTTAAATAGATGAAACCGCATGATTCAAGAAAACTTCTCAAATCGTTTCATCAAGATTAAAAATGAGTAATTAGGATTACCGCTTGAAGCGTGTTTGCGATCGCTAATCTCTGAAGTAAGAGATTCTCACATCTCAAGTCTGATCCAATGTAGAAGCACTTGCAGGCGCGTAGATGACACGTGAAGCTCCCACATGATGATCGGAGCTCACAAAATACGGATCCTTATTTATGGGTGAGGAGCACTGAAGAAGGTGAAGATCCGCAAACAGTTGATCCGGCAGCATAGCGGTGTTGTGACGACGGTGATGCTCTCAACAACCCTAAAGTGGACGGCCACTAGGTTTGAGAGAGGGAGATTATGGCCGTGTATGAGAGAGAGAGAGAGAATTTATTACTCTTGTATCTTGTGTAAAAGAAAAGGCTAGGTTTACTCTTTCTTTTATACTAAATTGGATGATGGAGATGCACTCCTAATTCAAATCAATGGTTGAGATTTTGTTACAACAATTCACAACAAAGATTAATTAATTTAAAAGGAAAAATATATTGCAAATAACTAACATATTTAGTTTCAATTAAATGAATAAGAACTCATAAATGAAACAGGACAATAAACCCACCTTCCATGTAAGGGGGAAGGAGAAAGCCTAATTCCCCTTTAAGGAGCTTGGATGTCCCATATGGATTAGAGAGAGAGAAAAATCTATCTCCAATTATATTTTTCAAACAAAATCATTGACAATTATGAATCAAATTCAGCCACCAAATAAAATGTAAATTACATTTACAATTAATTATACAGTGTGAATCCAATTCACATCAACATTCAATTCATAAATCTTATTTACAAATAAATCTCTCCAACATATTATAAAATCACATTTATAATATTTATGATTATTATGGATAGTAATATTCATATTAATCACATCTTTGATAGCTAAATAATATTTATTATCTTAAATGTTAATGCTCATATGTACAAAATAAAATGAATCACATTCATATATATACACGCACACACACACATACATACATACAAGTTGACTGGAGGGCTTGATTCACCTGGGGTTTTTTATTGCATCGAGGGCTTACCTCTACCAATCTTTGATGCACCTGAAAGAGCGTTGAAAGATGAAGGATTTTTGTTAAGGAATCGATCAGAGAGGAGGCATGGCTTGGGATATAGAAATTGGCAAAATGAGGCAACTACCTACGACTAACCGGTTCATAGAGTAGGCAGAGTAGTTGACTTAGGTCAACAGTCGTTGCCTCCTCATTGGTCCACATCAGCCAATAGGCGACAAAACATAGCAAAAACGGAAATAAATGGAAAATAAAAAAGTATATGATTTTATTAAATAAATCTCAAAATATGAAAGTTGTTTCTTATTTTATGTACTATTTTTAGGTGATTTTTATTTATTTTTATCGACTTCTTTATTATATCTTAGTTTTTACAAGTATAATTATAAGATATGTACCTAAGTTTTATGTATTTTTATTTTTATTTTATGTTTTAATAGTTATTATCATATCTACATATATATATATATTTATACAATAATTAAATAAATATATACATATTTTAAATTTGTTTTATGATTTTATTTATATAAATAATTTCATGTATAGACATTATAGGTAAAGTATTCTTATATATTTCATTGTATTATTTATTTTAATGTACTTTTAATGATGTTATCTTATGTTTCTATTTTTAATATATTTTGAATAATATTTAAAATTATCTAAAAATATTAAAGAAGAGAAATATGTGCAACATAAAATAATGAATAAAATGTACATATACATAGTATAATGGGACGCAGAAAGCAGGCTTTCGTATGTTAACCCCTATCTATAATGAAATAACCTTCACTAAATAATTTAATTAGGAGTACAATAGAGGTGAGTTTGATGAATTTTGAATTCATACGGAGAAGATGTTGATCTGTGAAGTTTGGCTTGCAACTTTTTCATCTATGTGTCCCACTTATTATAATTTTCTATGTATTTTTATATACAAGCTCCATGTCGAAAACTTTATTATTTGGAGTATGTAAAATATAAAATAATATGGTATAAAATATAGATATTTTCAACATATATAATTAGGGTTTAGTGCACAATATTTTACCCTTATCTCTCCCTACTTTATTCCCGATTGACCAAGTCAATGTTGACTTGGTCTCGGGGCTAAGGATCAATCAATATCTCTTATATTTCCTTTATTTTATTTTCTTTCCTTTATTATTTTATTTTAGATTTAAATACAAGTATTTATACAGTATTTACATGTTAATATATGAGCATTAATTTGTGCAAGTTAGTGATATTTACATGCAATTTATTAGGGATATAAAGACAAAATGAACCAATAAAAGTGATGAAATGGAGATTCATCACCCTCCTATATTTTCCTTTGCTAGTCCATAGCAAATACTTATCAAAAAATGAGTGATAAAAATAAAATAAAGAAACAAAAAAGAAATAACTTCTAATGATTTTGATTTTTAAACTTATCTTCATAAAATCAAAGTTTGAAACTCGGTCAGACCTTTGGATTATTAATGTGTTCAAAACCTTATTGGGAATAGGATTTAAAACTTAATAGCCATCAAGTTCTACAAGTCTCTATTCAGTTTGCCTCAATATCCAGATCAGAATAAATCAGTTTATATGTAAACCCTTCTAACCATGAGTCTTACTTGTACAGTGAAAGTGTGTGTAGCTCTTCTCCTCAGAAATAGTAGGGAACAGTCTCACTTAACATGATAACCCTAATTCTCCAATCTAGATACTCTTTACTCGAGGACTGGGATATTCCCTTCTAAGTTCAAGTGCAACCGACTCAAGAAAAGGGGGTAGAGAGAAGAATGGATTGTGACCAGTATAGTCACATATCCCGTGGAGCTTGTCCAGTGTAGCCAGTCTCCTACTACAGGAAACCTTGAGATATATGACTTTGAAGCATAATGCCTTGCTTGTTTCATACGTACTCTAACGGGGTTGAATTTTTCATTGACTTTTCCTGACTATTCTTTCTGAATATTTTGATTTTGCATTTTTGCGTACTATATACAACAACATTTTAAGGTATTTTTCTCTTGAATCGGTACACTATCCCTCTTTTGAAGCTTTATTGCAGTCCACAACATCCTGTCTTTAGACATCCATGCCACTGGGTCAGGTTGGGTTGCACTGCCCGCTTATTGTGACTACGTGTGTTTCCACACGTGTGCTTCCTCAAGCTAAATAAATCATGCCCTAACAACTCCTCATATTTGAGCTAAGTGCAGAATGCAGTGTCCAAATTAGGTCACTATCGACAAGAGTTGTATGTTTGTTTCGAAATATTCTACTTAAGCATTCAAGATGGCATGTGAATATAGTTTTGTGGACCTGAAGAATTAAGTCTAGTTAACATAAAGAGTCCCAAATATAGTTCATATAAGGTTCATGTGAAAAGGACCAACCAAGCTTTAATCTTTAGATTTTATTTAGACTAATTCAATTGTCAGTATCATTCCGAAAAATGCAAATGCAAATGTAAATATTTTTGTGAAATAATTTTCTTATTTTGAACTTTGTATGGGGGTTTAAAGAAGTCTTTGCAATTTTCCATGGTGTTTGAAAATATTTACAAATTTTTAGGTATTTTTGAAATTTTTCAATTTTTTATAGAAGTTTTAAAAACCAAAAAGAGCTAGTGAATTAGATGTATTCATAGGTTCACAAGAGTTCTGTACATATTTACAAAGAATTTCGTGCAGATTATGTTCAGGATTTTACACAAGTATATAAAGGGTATGTACATGTTTTATTTGAAGAATTTCTACAAGGGTATTAATTACATGATTTTCAAAATAATTTAATATTTTCCAAACATTTATCAAACATTTTGAAAACTTATTTTGCAAATAATTTATACAAGATTTTTTCAAAAAAGTTTACAACCAATTTTTACAAACATTTACAAAGAGCTTATTTTTCAAATATTTTGAAAACAGTTTACAAAGATTTTTCAAATGTTTTCAAAAAATACTTTTCGACAACATTTTATTACCATTTCTTAAATCATTTTATAAAATAGTTTTTGAACAATTTTCAAATAATTTTTCAAAAAAAGTAACTATTTATATGAGTGTATTCTTTACATATGATTTATTGTATACCCTTACCTACTATAATATATTAGCCATATTATTGAAGAATACGAAAGTGCAACTTATAGCTAACGTGTATATACAAATATATATAGCTCCAACTATGTCATTATAGTGATCAAAGGGCAAAAAAGAAGACATAACTCGTTCTAAGTATAGAAAAGTCTATACAATATTGACTCAAAGAATGAGAATTCGATCGTTCCCCTAATATTAAGAATCAACTAATCCTAAGTATAACATGTTTTACACAAAGCGGGGACGGTCGAGGATTAGAATGTATGAAATAATCAACAACTCAACTTGCCCCCCGTACTCATGGTTAAATATTGTAAAGCCTTGAACTTGGTCCCTCTCAGATCATATATCATAAGATCCGGCTCGTCAAGAGGAAATCAACAGAATTTGTTTCGTATGAATCGAACTTTGTTTGGAATTGTTATGATTTTCGGAAGAAAGAGAAGTAAAGAGGTTTAAGACATCATTAACCCATAATGACCGTCATTAAGCCTAATTAAACTTAATTAAAGAAACTAATGACGGATTAAAAATCACTAATGACTATTAGCGGACACTAATCAATAGTTAGTAAAAGATAAGTATAAACCGTGAAAGTTAAATCATGATTAGTGAAAGTTAATCACGATTAATGTTAAGCGGATCTAGAATCGTCTGGAATTGTCTAACTTAAGCCCTATATTTCGGATAAATTTTGGCCAAAACCATAGTACAAAATCATGGGCTGCTAACCGTGGTTAAGGGCTAAACCATGGTTTATAACCATGGTTAATGGTTTTTTGGAGCCTATAAATACCCACATACTCATTCATTCTCTATGATTTCCACTACCCCCCCCCCAAAGGCTAGGGTTGAGAGGTCGGGAGGGGGAGTGGGAGGCGGGGAAAGAGCGCTAGCGAACCGCTGCCGGGAGAACGAGGAGGAGAAAGGTATGATCCTCTCTTAGTTTGCTTCGTAAGCTAGGCTTTCAATTCATCCACTTTTCTTCCAAGCTTTGTTCTTGATTCATCTTTCTTTCCAATTCATTCACTATTGTGGTTCGAGAAATCTGTGTAGCACCCTACTTAGGTGTGGGCGGCTATTCACATCAGTGAACCCTATGATTCGTCACACATTCACTCACCTAAGATGTGTGGTGTCTACCGATTCTCCATCGCTTATGTTTCTATTCTTTCAATTCTGCTTTTATAGTTATTTTGATGGAGAAATTTGTGTAATACCCTACTTAGGTGCGGGTAGCTACGTATGTCACTGAACCATGTGATTCGTCACACAGTCGCTCACCTAAGACGCATGATGTCTACCGATTCTTCATCTTTTGTTGTTTGAGTATATTCTTTCATTTTCGTTAGTGTTTTCCTCTTGATGATTTTATAGAGGAAACTCTTTTCATTTTTCTTTTAAAATATGTCCCGATATAAGGGGAAACTCTGCCGAAATTTTTATATAAATATGTCCCAATACAAGGGGAAACTCTGCCGAAATTTTCCTAGAAATATCACCCTATATAAGGTGAAGTTCTGCCGAAGTTTTAAGAGAAAACATGTTCTTCGCGTTTTTTGTGTTCTTCACGTGTTCTTCGCGTTCTTCGTGTTCTTCGTTCATTCTTCGTGTTCTTGGCACGTTATTAGTGTTTTTTATATGAAAATGAAATTCGATCATTTCAGGAGCTATAAAATCTTTCTTTTTGAAAAAAGAATCACGATAAAGCACTGTATACGTGTGAGAGAGCTCGATTAGGTAACGAGAACCTTCCTTTTGTTGTTGGGTTTTCATATAAGATCGTTGAAATTCCTAAATTTATGTTCTTCGTTACGAAGAACACTAATTTGGATATTTTTGAGAAGGTGTAAAAAGTTGCTTTGTGATTTCAACTAAAATAAGGTTTAAGCATCGAATGGATGCAGCGGCTCGGAAAGTTTGGATTTGGAAGTTAAAATGAGAATAAATATAAGTTTGTAAATATATAAATTAATTTATGTGTAATATATACTCAGTGTTATGTTTATGCAAACATAAAGTTTAACGGAGGAATTACATCATGGAAATTGATGTGTTTTGAGTTGGATCCTGAAAAAGGATTGTGGCTTACATTAAGAATGACTGGGAGTAGAACTACAGGTCGGGCATGAAACCTGTAGGTTTGTCGGAAGGAACCCGTATTGGTT
Source organism: Ottelia alismoides (assembly GCA_037367405.1). Lineage (NCBI taxonomy): Eukaryota > Viridiplantae > Streptophyta > Magnoliopsida > Alismatales > Hydrocharitaceae > Ottelia > Ottelia alismoides. Next base: position 68,822 of record JAZKJV010000522.1, on the reverse strand, counting down.
TTGCCCTACCTAGGTGGTACACGGTTGTCCTGTTATGATAAGTGCGCACAAAATGAATGATTTGCAATGCGTGGTACCGGGAGCCAATATATTCGGGTTGAACAACAGAAGATGTGGTCGTGCCATGTGGAGGCATGGGTGTTACAATAGCGGCTTGGTCACGATAACATGTATTTAAAGCCGCTAGGTTAAGTGATTAACGGTTAGCCTGAGGTTTTAAGCAACCGGGTCCTCAAGGATAGTGTGCTCCTTTGTTTTCCAGGCTGAGGGTTTGAGACCCTGATTAATAAAAGAAAAGAAAATTGTCAGGGTAGTATTGGAAGATTGATTAAGGCAACGTGTGACAGCATAAGCTTACCAGATCAATGCAATCTCCAATCCCGAAGTGTCCACAGCTTCGGAGTCCAAGAATGGTGGGGTTCCCTTAGACTAATCCATGATGTGGAATAGAAAGGAATGTGAGTTAAATTAATGAGAAGGATTGTAGCTTTTCATGACAATAAGTTTTGCAAAATTACACCATTTTGTTTGCTTTTCTCTTCTTCGTTACTTAGCAATCGCTAATTGTTATCCTATGATTTATGGAAAACTCAACAGGTGTCGGTGAGCCATCGCAAGGACTTTAATAATCCAGTCAGTTAACATAGTCATCCAACTAGCCATAGTAGCTTTTCTCTATAAGGTAGTTAGTAATCTTTTACGTATTTTCCTTTCAAGCTGATGCACATGTAAATGACTATAGTGGGACAATGTATTATGTGAACTTTATTTTGTGAATGGAAAAGTATTAAAATACTTTCTTCTGAGTATTTTTATTTGCAGTCTGTTTCTGAATATTAGTTGTGATTGCTGAATAAATTATTGCTGAGTAACCAGATCTGGATATGGGAGGATCCGACGGCCCGGAATTGGGGTCGTGACAAATATCCCTAAGTATAGAAAAGAATTATCCACAAGTTGAGGGACAAAGGAGAGAATAAATTATGAACAACCTGGATATACTCATCCTCCGTATGCTTATATTCTAAGTATAACACATATGAATGAGTTGGATGAAGTAGCAAAAGAATGAAATAAGTGAAAAAGAAATGAAAAGAAGAAGATATTTTTGTAGTTTAAGTGTCAGATCCATTTGTTTCAGTGAGCTTGTCATGAAATACCACATCTATTGAATTCACAATAGAAAAAAATGTGTCATGCTCTATGTACGGCTTTAGCAACTGTCCGTTGACTACAGATGGTTGTGCGTCAGATGATAATTCTGATATGGAAATACTTCCATTGTCATGCACTGTATTTACTAAAAATGGACTAGTCCATTGGCTCTTTATATTTCTTGAGAATATCCGTAACTTTGCGTCGGATAACCACACCTTCTAACCATGCTCGAAAGTCTTTCGTCAAATATGCATTTTCGTGCCAATGTTTGACATTCTCCTTGCACATCAAGTTGTTATCATATGCATAATCTCAAAATTCCAAGAGTTTGTTCAATCCAACTTTTCTGTTCTAATCACAAACGTGTGAGTCCAAGTTGCAAATATTCACCGCCCATAAAGATTTGTGAATTAATTCAACAAGCATATGACATGTATTCCCTTAGATAAAGCAACATGGAGACATACCCAGAGGGGTCTTGAAGGCAGTGCTATAAGCCCATAAAAGGGAATCAAGAAGTTAAGAGCAGTTCTTCCTATCCGAGCATAAGATTTTTACAATATTATCTTAATCTCTCTGTTTGAAATTTTAGCCAAGCCACTCATCTGTGGGTAGTACATAAATGCAACACGATGTTCAATGTCACATTCCTTAGTCAACTTTCTGACTCTTCTATTTATCAAATGACTATCCCTCATAAAAAATGAGTATCTTGGGGATCCCGAATCGTGAAATAATGTTATCCTTGATAAAGCGACAACTATCAGCGAAATAAGCGAGAATAGACTCCACCTAGAGACTCACATAATCCACGACAAGCAAGATGTATTCATACACTTGACTACCAAGAAATGGGCCCATAAAGTCAATACCTCAAGCATCACACATATCTGAATTTGGATGAATTAAGTGACATTTAATCTTTGGAACCCACGGTTCCTCTCAATTTCTAGCAATTGATGGAGCTTTTGACATATGATGCAACATCCTTGAATAGTTTAGACCACCAGAGGGCACACTATAATACTTTCGATGTCGTCTTATTTCTAGAATGGTGCCCTCCTACTTCGAGCTTATGATAGTGCTCGAGGAAATTGATGTACTCCTCTTGAGGAATGCACCGACACTAAATAAAGTATGCACCTTTCCCTGAAAAGGTGTTGATATTCCTATTGGTAGAAAGGAATATAAGACAAAAACTTCTCCTTCTTTTCTTATCCAATCCTTTGGAACTTTCTCTGAAATGAGAAAGTTCACAATATCGACATACCAGGTTAGAGATGCAACCCACAACATTGCTTCATCAGGAAAGATGTTGATGATTGGCATAGTTCTCAAGGGAGTCTCTTTACATTCAATTCTGGATAAATATCTCCAATTCAAATTCCTGGAGGAGAAGGATCCATCGCAGAAGACATGACTTGGCATCCTTCTTCTACTTTAAGTACTCGATGGTTGAGTGGTCGGTGCAAATAATTATTTTAATTCTCAAAAGATGTGATCTAAATTTCTCGAGGGTAAAAATGGCGGCCAACAATTCTTTCTCTATTGCAGTGTAATTCTTCTAGGCATTATCTAATGTCCTGCTGGCAGAATGTATATCAAATGGAACACCATCCATGCGCTATCCTAATACGACCCCAATAGCATAATCTGATGCTTCCGTCATGATCTCGAATGGGAGAGACCAATCTGACAGCTCCAAACATACGCTTGAGCAACCAAATCCTTAAATTGATTAAAGGCTCGGAGGACCTTATTGTCTATAATGAGTTTAGTCTCCTTGCCTAGAAGCTTGGCTAGAGGTCAGGCAAACTTACTGGTCGCAAGGGGGAGGATTTGTTCTGGCCGCGCTGATAGTAGATAGTGGCTTTTGGCTCTGAGAATTAGGAGAGAGCCTACTTCTTTTTTGTGAGCCCTTGCGTCCGCCGTAATGCCCTATGGCGACAGGGGTGAGTAGCCCGATGCGGGTTAGCATATCCACTGACATCTATAGTTGCGAGTAGAAGACCTGCGAGTATAAACATGTGGTAAAAACATGGACTTGATTGCAGGAGGCGGAGGTAGTGGTGGTGGAGGTGGAGATGGTGGTGGAGGTGATGAAGGCCGAGAGTCTTAGACGAATCTGCGATAAAATCCAACATGCCCCATAAAAGATCTTGCATGCTTCGGTGTCTTAGGTACCTCAAATTTATCAATGGCATCCACCTTGGGCAGGTTAACATCCACGCCTTACTTGGAGATGACATGATTCAACACTATCCCTTCAGTCACTATGAAGTGACTCTTCTCCCATGATAGAAACAAGTTAACTTTACATCATTATTGTAGAATGTGATCTAGGTACGCAAGACAAGCATCAACGCTCTCATCATAGGTCAAGGAATTGTCCATGAAGACCTCAAGGAAATTACCCACCAAGTCGGCAAAAACGATCAACATACACCTCTGAAATGTAGAAGGAGCATTACACAATCCAAAGGGCATCCATTTGAATGCATAGATTCTGAACAGAGAAGTAAATGCGATCTTCTCTTGATCCTCAGGGGTAACTTCCACTTGATTTTATTTGGAGTACCCCTCCAAGAAATAAAAGAACACTTGCTTTGCAAACCTTTCAAGCACTTAATAGATAAATGGCAAAGGAAAGTGATCTTTACTGGCAATTGAATTCGGGCATCGATAATCTTTATAGATGTGCCATGATGTAGGTACTCTGGTCAAGATCTCCTCTCCTTAGTCATTAGTAATCACCGTAATTCTGGATTTCTTCGGAATTACATGCAATGAGCTCATACATTTAGAGTCAGAGATGGGATATATGAAGCCAGTCTCACACCACTTTGTTGTCGCTTTCATGATGACTTCTCGGAGATTAGGATTCAGCCAGCACTGAAATTCACGGGATGGCTTGTTGCCATCCTCTAAATAGATGTGTTGCGAACATATGGCAGAATTTATCCTATGGAGATCCAAAATGTTCCATACAATAGCCTAGTGATTTTTCTCTAGAATCTCTAATTAACAAGCAAGATTCTTGATCAACGGTCAATTACGAACTGATAATGATCAGATAATGTTCAAGTTACCTACAAGGAAGACATATTTCATGTTTGTTGGAAGCGACTTTAATTCAAGCGCAATTGGAATTGGCTTCTTGATAACCTCTGAGATGGTGTTGATGGTAGCTGCTCTGTTATTATCTAATGTGTTGTCCACCTCGGTCACTCCTGGTTTAGATAAAATACCGAACATGTCTTCAATGAGTTCCTCTTGTCCGGTTCGGGATAAAACAACCTTGTTTTCCACCTTTAATTGGTCAAAATATGTAGTTCTCATTATTTTGTGCAGAGGATTAAATCCAATAATAGGAGGTCGATGGCTGAGTGATATTGCTCACCGTCATTTAGCTATTGTAGTTCTTTTTCCCGATATCGGGTCATATGTATAGGACCAACCGAGGTACTGGTCATGGCCTGAAAGACATTTTAGAGACTCGTAAGGTTCTTCAAACAATTCAATTGTCTCGTTAACAAGAAACTCTATATCTAAAAGAGAGCTGAAATCGTTTGTGTTTTCCAAGTCCTCCTCTAGTGAGAAGACGGGTTTCTGTATCATTCGGACTCAAGCATGGATCTCTAATATCATCAATGTTTTCACAGTCTTCTTCAGTCAATGTGGACGTCTCACTTTTCTCATATGTGCTTTCTGCAGCTTTTGGCCTGGTAATCATATCAATCAATAGTATATCGGTGCTTGAACAGAACGTGATCTTTCCATATCCATAATCAACTACTGGCTCAATTGTTTGGAGGAATGGTCAACTAAGTATGATCAGTATCTGGAGTAACAATGTAGATGAATCCATGCCTAGGACAATGAAGTCAACTGAGAATTACATGGCATGCACGGTTATGATAACATTCTCTAATATCCCTCGGGGTCGCTGATGAATACCCGTTCATTCACCTTTATTCCTTCATTTTGTCTTAAAATTACTAGATAAATACATGTAAACACATCTAACTTATAAAAATTAACAAACTGATTGTTAACTATAGATAGTGCATAAATAATTGTATTTTAAATACAAAATAAATGAATAAAGAAAAGAAAAATAAAGGAAGTATTGTAAATACACTGACCCTAAACCCAAAGACTAAGTCAATATCGACTTGGTCGACAAGGAATAAAGTAGGGAGAGATACGTATAGATAAATATAGACAAAATAAAATAAACACCAAGATCACTAGGTGCCCAATACACTACACATATAGCCAAATGTACACCGATTTATACACACTTTTACACACTTTGAATACAGAATTTTCAACACAAAACGTGTACATAAAAACAATAGAAAAATTAAAAATTAATTGCATATAAAAATCATCTACAGGATGACTAGGACACATGAAAAAGCCATAAACAGAACTTCAATTATCAATATCTCCTCCATATGAATTCACAATTCACGAAACTCACCTTTATTTTTCTTAAAATTAAATTATCTATTTAATAAAGGTAGTTTAATTAAAATAGAATTAAGATATAAAAATTGCCTTTTTGGGTCCCATTGCTATAAAACTATACATTTTATACATTTAATTCATTTAGTTTCTTATTTATATTTTTATTTTTAATTTTTTATATTTTTATATAATTTTAAATATTATTTAAAATATATTAAAATTATAAATATAAAATAAAGTCATTAAAAATGTATTAAAATAAATGAGACCTTAAAATACATAGGTACAATATACTATAATGTATATACCCATAATTATTTGAGTATAGAAAGAAAATCATAAAATAAAATAAAATATGTAAAGATATATTTAAATATTTTACAAATATATAAAATATGTACACATGATAATGATAAAAATAATAAAATAAAATAAAATACACAATACATAAGTATGAATACCTATAATTATACTTGTAAAAATTAACTTATAATAATAAGCCAAAAAAATAAAAACAACCTAAAATAGTACATAAAATAAGAAACAACTTTCATATTTTAAATTTTATTTAATAAATTTTTTTTCTATTTTATTTTCATTTCTTTCTATTTTTATTTCTATTTTATCTCTTTGTGGCTGACGTGGATCAACGAGGAGGCAACGACCATTGACCTAGGTCAACTGGCTCGTCCCCCTCTATGGACTAGTTCGTCCCTTGCTTTTACTTCATTTTCATCAAACTTTCTTGCCTGATGCTGATCTCTTTTGCCTTTGATTCCTTCTTGTGATTTCTTCACCTACCTCTGATTTCTCACGCACATTAAGGATTGGCACCAGTCAACGCTTGATTCAACCAAAAACCCTAGATGAAGATGGCCTTTCAGTCAGGCTTGTATATAATGTATCCTCCTCCATTCTTGAAATTCAATCCTTCCAATCCACCTTTTATCCCTGAGATAACTACTGGAGCATGCCCTTCACGACAAGAAGTGGAGTCTCCTGATTGGCGGTGGAGGAAGGGCGAAGGAGACGATTCAACCACCGTCGGAGACTTCTCATGATGGTTATGCTCCCAGCCATTCAAGGCAGGTGAGCTCTTTATTTCTCTACCTTTTCAATTCCTAAGAGTAGCAGTAGCTTAGTCTTACCTTTTATTTCATTTGATTCGAACTAGTTTAGTTTGAAATCAAAACTCGTAGTTCGTCGGAGCTCCGGGCTCCGTCCTATGTTCCACCCATTACCGACCATTGACCAACCCACTGATCATCTCCCCATCTTCGCTCTTACATCCTCTATCACCCTGATCCATCGTCCAGCCTTGATCTTGCATAGACTAGGAAGATCATAGCTGCTTCTTCACTCGTAGCCAGAGCACAGTCGCCCCTCGATTCTAGACCACATTATTTTCTCACCAACGGATCGAGGAGCTTGGCCTATGAGCCATGAAGCTTTTGGTGGAGGGTAGAGCACGAAATGACTCCTTTTTGGGGTCAAATCATCTTGAGTTGCAGCTGTAGGAACCTAGGTCTTCTCCGACCCCCTAGACATCTATTGATGAGGTCTGGACCTTTTTAAACCATCCACCAGTTACGCAACGACCCAAGGACCATATAGAGACTCTTAGCAGCTCAAGAAGACTGTCGGGATCATAAAGGAGGTTCGATCGAATCCCATCCAGGAGAGGTTTCTTCCTAGTTCTTCCAGACCCTCTTAACCGTCAGATCAAGAACAAATGCCAAATGGAGCAATAACCTTCCAATCAAGCGCCAAACAACCATCAGATCTGAGGATGGGATTTAATCTCCACTCTCCATCCGTGAACCATCATCGACCATCCAGCTCATACCACGTGAATAAGTGAGCACATCATAGTCGTCCGCCAACACATGAGTAGGTGTATTTTGTAACCAAACCCCTCAATATTTTTGTATTTATTATTTAATTTATAAAAATTCATTTGCAATTGTATAAGTTCTGTAATATTGGGAACCTAGGCTCTATTTTTATTGTGCTCTAGTCCAATGCTACATCACTTCATGCGCCTGTGCAAATGAGGGGGCAGGTATGTTGCGTGGATGCCCTCCGAGTTTGTGTATATCATTTTGGTCCAGAAACTTTAAGTTGAAATATTTTTGGTAAATTTGCATGCTTAGTTTCGATTTTTCATTTATTTTCATCCTACCCATGCTAGTGTGTATTATATTTTTATGTGCGAAAATTGAATGGATACCACTTTGCTAAAGTGTTTTTAAAAGCTCTGAAACATCTCGAATATTGTAGTTAGGTCCTTGTATTGCATATTGAATTTTGTACTTGTAGTTTAATTACTAAAAATATCATTGTTCTTTTAAATTTATAGGAAAAATATCTTAAGTGCATGGAACCCTTTATTATCAAATACATTTTTTACAAAGTAATTAAATTTATTTTCCTATTTATAATATTCGAAAGAATTAGATTTTCTCATGTTTAGCATTTAAAAAAATCCATAAAAACTACAAAGTGTTTTGAAAAAAACATGTATTTTTATTTATTTATATTTTATCTTATGTTCAAATATTTTTGCAAAATAAGGAAGACTCCTAAAAATAACAAAACATAGAAAATTTTATAAAAAAATATAAAAATTCACAGAAAAATCACATATATATTTTAAGTTTCTGATTTTTCGTATTATCTCGTATATAGGAACATTGAATTTATATTGAATCTGATTTGATAGATATTTATTAAGGCCATTTTAAGTTGTTGGATTTTATGTTCTCTTTATTTCATGTATTTCCTTATTTAAAAATCTCTAAAAAATTACACAAAAATTTCCAAAAATAGAGAAAAAAAATAAAACCCCAAAATGTTCTTGTTTCTGAATTTTTGAGTTTATTTACTATATTTTAAAAATCTAAAAATATCTCTTTTACATTACTCATCTATATAGCATAGTTAGATAATATATCTATATATTTTGCCATATATTTTTATTTTAAAATCAAAATAAAAATTCGCAAATTAAAAACATATAAAAAATATAAATTAAAACCTACAAACACTTTGAAAAATTAAAACTACAAAAATCCCTAAGTTGACTCTTCGTTTTCTCGTTTTACCTCATGTGCTTCTTTGTTGTTCGACCCCTACTTGTCAGTCTACACACTTTTGTAGGGTTTAATAAATTGTAGCTCACATTATATCGCTTGATCATTATTATGGATTAATTATTGATTCATTCGAATTATTTGAGTACTGAGAGCTGGGAGAGGCGTTGATACAACGATTGCTGGATCCACCTTGTTCGACACCACATACCCACCAAGAACAGACGTTTGGTACTTCAGTGGTCTCCTTGATCAAATGGAGTGTAACGGATGGATCATCAAACTAAAGGATCATCCTTGTAGGTTTGAGTGAACCCAACCCAAATTCTTTGAGAAGAGAAATGAGCATGACGCTTATTAAAGATCTGCTGTCAAGCAGAGTTTGTTCAACGATCTGATAAAATATTTGACATCTGATTAAAGGTGCCTACTTGTCTTTCTTCTTGGGTAGGTGGTTGCTGATATCATTTACAATTGCCATGGTCAGGATGTGCTTCTGAGAAAAATTGCGTCAGTTTTTACGGGCTGATGCTTTGAAGTACATTCCTCTTTCAATCCTTGTTTCACAATTGGCATGTATTCCATGGCTTTCAGAAGTGGAACTTCTAGGAAAATATTTTGCAAGATTTTGATAACTCCTGGATAAAATAAAGTTTTTGTGAATTTTCTAATTTTTTGTTATTTTTCAGTGCATCTGGAAATAAAAAATGTATATTGTTCAAAATTGTTCCATGGAATAATATTTTATATTCAAATGATTAGAAGTGATGCAATCATTTGAAATAGGAGGAAAATTGAAAAGAGATACATCAACATCGTTAATCAACACGAGAGAGGTTGTAGATGCTGACTTCTCCTTGGATGTCTCAACAAGGCCTTAACAGTTATTTCATTTTTCGTATTTTTATTTTCTTCATTTTGGGTTCTTTTCTTCCTCATCCAATGCTGCATGATCTTCTTCATCTCTTCCTCTGGAGTTGGATGTGTGCACGTCTGACGAAGATTCACCCTCTAAAGCTTTATTCTCCCTTTTGCAAGTGCATATGGTTGTAGAGTCCTACTGCTCCTGAGATTAACAAACATGACATATTTTTTCATACCTGACTCGGGCTCAGATTGGACACTACTGGACACCTTCTCTTTATGATGAAAGTTATTCAGATTAACTTTGACATGCGCTCGAATGATGGTCTTTGCAGCAGCTAGGTCATCTAGCTTTTGGCCCATTTCTCCAAATATTTTCACGAGATGTGCCAAGCAATCGATGGCTGGATTCACGAGAGTTGCCTCAATATGCTCAGCGGGCTATGCTTATTGACTCTGATGATTATACAGAGGTTGCGACTGGTAACTCCGATATGAATGATGAGGAGGGAATGACTGGTAGTTATGCATAGGAGGGTAATGCTATTGAAAATGCACAGTCGATTGTTGCTGATAATATGATGGTTGGCAGTAGCCGGACTGCTGGAAAGCTGGTTTCTGAGTATGAGATTGATGTGGAGACTGTTGTTGTGTGTGCTGGCATTGGATGGTCTCCCACAATGATGTTGGTGGAATGGGTGGATAGCTAATGATTGGCCCTACTATTGTCCACCAATACAAGTCAATCGTTGATCATTGCTCTAAACTCCATTCACCTATTGAATTGTGGAGGTTGTGGAAAGAATGACTCGAGATATGAATGAGGCCCTGAATGGTACACCACCATTATGTCTGTTGTGGGAGATTGTTGAGGTGCTTGGTGGGTGGAATGCACATAATATACGTGTTGAACCAACTGTGGTTGACATGGACTCTGATGCGGGTTGGATTCCTTGTGCTTGGCAGATGTCACGGCAAATAAACTCGCATAACGACATGAGTTGATAGTGCTAACTGGGAGCTCTAGTTGCTTAGTGATCTTGTCGAGCTTGTCTAGATACTTGGTCCTCTCTTAGATCACATTGAATTTTTCAAGGATCTATGATCACTTCTCGATAATATCGACCTTTCAGAGATTATTCTTGATGATGCTTAGGTTGGAAATTTCATCTCTCTCAACTCCAAATGATGCTGCCATATTTACTTATTTGTGTAGGATATGCGAGTTCTTCTAGAGTGCGCAAGATGAAGATATGGTGACCGATCCTTTGACCATATCCTAAAAAATTTACAAAAAAACATCTTCATCCTTGTTGAAATAGGACCCTCCACATGCTACATCCATCAGCTTCTGAGAATCTTGGTTTAATCCATCGAAAATTTTTTGGACCAAACTGGTCTTTAGGATTTCATGGCAGGGGCACTTCTCCTGAAGGTCCTTGAACCTTTACCACGCCTCATAAATAGGCTAATGGGAAAATTGCAAAAAGATGGATATTAATGCATGCATTTGATTCAGACGATCCAAAGGATAATATTTGTGTAGGAAGGCAGACTTGAGTGCCTCCTAGTTCATCACTACTTTTTCCAGATTTGTATCCAATACAGTGCCCTGTCTTGAAGATTGAATGAGAAAGAAATCATTTTGACTACCTCCAATGGGAGGTTGGGGTAGTGCATGATTCCACAGATATGGTTTAATGGTCGAATATGGATATATGGTTCCTCATTCGTGTTAAGAAGTAGGAGCAGTTGCAACTTCAGTTGAAAGTGTCAGTGGATCTGAGGAATTTGGATCAACTCGGTTATCTGTCTGACTCCAAGGTTAAAAGTCTCCTTGAGAGTTGACTTTGGTTGCTTTCTCACATCATCATCACCTCAAGGGTGTCCACCTTCTTTGTGATCTTCTCCTCCATGCAGTGCTTCTCCTCCTCCATGGTTCCCTCTTTCCCTTCTCATCTCAACCGACATATCTTGAAATGTCGTCTGGGTAAGGGTCTGCATGGTAAGTTGCTGCTGGATTTCTTGTATTGAGGTGAGCATTTATGTATTTCACTTCATTTTGATCTACTTGTTGTCCCTTTCCTTTCGGTGTCATCTCGGGTTCAGGGTCTGAGGATATCCAGCTCGGGTTTAAAATCTGTAATTGAAAAGCTACCTCGATCGGTTTGGAAACAAACACAAGATGTGGAGAAGAGTTCGGAATCAAGGTTTATTTTAAACTTATTAAAGTTGGAGATGTATATGGAGTAAAGTCAATCTCCATCCAAAAAGGAGAAAATTTGGGACAAGAGAGATCCGTGTTAATTTGAGAAAGAGGCAAGGAGTCTTGAGAGTGGTCCGCAAGGTCCAAACCAAGCTCTTGGGAATTACCCCCGAATTATTTGAGATTTCAATATTGGGGACTCGATGTAAGTGTTCATGAGGTCTGAAAAAAAATCATTCTGAATGTGACATCCTAGCAGCAAAAAAGATTGAAATGATGTTGAATAGAGTATATAATGAAGAATATATGGAATAGAAAATAAAAGAAAGGCACGAACTGAGAAAAATAAAAGGTGCAACAAAATATATGTAAATGGAATGTGCAAATGCGCAATGTTTTTGATCTTGACCAAAATAGAGCTAATCAATCAAACATCAAGCCAATGGTGAATTCACCCACTCAACACAATGAGTCATGAAGGTTCAACAGTTATCTTGTCAATTTTATTAGTTCTTAAGCAATATTATCAGAATTAGCCCTTAATGGGTATCCCTATAAGCGAGTGAGTACTACCAGACAATCGTACTTTACTTCCCATTTCTTTTGTAATCAGCAGCATGTACTTTTTAAGGCCCTTATTATTACGCCTGGATCCACTACTTAGCTAGTGAATTAGAGAGAGGAAGCCGATAGGCAAAATCAATACTTCTCCCTTGCTGGGTACTCGGACGTAGCGTGATGAGATAGGGACTCATCGTCACAGTTCCACTATGCTCAGTACTTTAGACTAAATCTATAAGAAGAATCAACCCTAGTCTCCCATGCACCGATATAATTTCCAATACTTCGTGAATCCAGTCAATAAACAAGGTAGTACTCATGCTGGGAATTGGGTTTTATTCCTTAAGGGATGTATCTAACTCGATCTAGAAGGTAATGAGAACAATGAGGGTATTGATCATCCAATATAATGAATGTTCAATTAATCGATTTTATATTTGTCAAATTTTCTTAACAGTCCCTTTTTTACTTGTTTGGTATCACTTTTTTTTGGATATTTTTAAGCAAAGGACTAATTCTTTTGTAAATTCTTTGCTTTACCTTATGTAATCAAAATTAGAGGGAGAAGACATGAAATAAATGCAAGTCGGGAAATGATGATGCGATGTTCAGTCAGAAGGCTCACATTGCTTTCTAGCTCTCTCAATATTGGATGTTAAACAACAATTAAAATTACACTAAATGCAATGCAACAAGGAAATATCCTCAAGATGTGAGCTTCTATTAGCATGAAGAACTTGTTTGATTTAACTAAGTCCAAGTGTGAGAATATAGGTACATGAATAATATTAGAGCTTTGGATCTAATTAAATGAACCTCCACTCCTAGAATCCAAGAGGATTGACCCGGAATCTACCCTTTTTAATGGTGTCTAATTGACGATTTTGTTGCAGTCAGATAAATCTGGATCGATCAAAAAATAACCGCACGGATCGATGGATCGTCGAATGAATTAATGTGTTTATATTTGTTTAACCTGGGCAAGCCCCAGGGTCGACTCAAGGAGGCAAAGGAACAACTTCGGAGCAAGTTAGAGGGATCAGATCACGGTTTTCCAAATGGGATTTTTTTGTAATTTTTTTATGCGATAAAAAATGCAAATGCACAAATGTGATTGAATAAAGTTAATAAGAAAATACACAACTTAGCCAAATTAAATTTTAATGTGAAATTAACCCAAATAAACCAAGTTGTATTTTTCCTAAAAACATAATCTAACTACGAATGCAGAATTTATTTTTTTGGAATTTTTGGATTTAAAATGAACAAATGAAAAATGAAAACTTTTTTGGGGGTTTTATGGAATTTTTCGTGCAATAGATATGCAAACATTATGAAAAATTTACTAGAAGTGAAATATAATGAATTAAAGCTACACTATTTTTTAGGAATTTTCTGACACTTTATGATTTTTATGATTTTTTTACCAAAAACAGAGTGACTGCTAGTATTTAATTCTTAATAAATCCACGAAATCAAATTATTCAGAGAAAAAATTATCTCAAATAGATATTTTAATCAGTAATCCAAGAGAATTGAGATTTCTCAAAAATGTTCTTCATGGATTTAATTAAAAATCATTTACCTAAATTACTAAGGAATTTATTTTATACAAAAGACCACTCCAATTTGTATGAAATTTGAACAGTAATTAAAGCACACTAAAATACATCATTCATAATTTTTTCACAATTTTTGGAGCAAAAAAATATGTCTATGCGAATTTCAGAGCATGAATGTGTAAAATATTCGATGAATTTCAAACTCTGATTTTTAATAAATTATCAACTGTCACAAAAATGCAAGTAAATATCAGAATGATAAAGAATTAGTTGCTCATCATAGTGCTATTTAATATTAAAATAAATGATGCAAGACGATTGTCCAAATTGAAATACAAACTCAGGGGTGTATTTGCAAGACTGAAAGTGAAATAAATGAACTTAAACTGTGCTCAAGGGCACTTTTGGAATTAAATAAATATGGAAGGCTAACTATGCAATTTTTATAAAACATAAAAAATAAAATAAAATGACCTTGGCTTCTCCCGCAAGCAAATGCGTGGGGGCGGTTAGGGCTCGTGAGGCCTGGGGCACGCGCGTAGCTTGGCAAAGGCAGCGGAGGCGCGTGTTGCGGGAAGGAGGATGGGCGGAAGGGGTTGGTGCACCGCAGCGAGCAGCGCTCACTGGCAGGTGGCGTGCATGACACTGAGCAAAGGTTGAGGACGAAGCGAGGGCAGCGCAGGGCAGTCTAGATGGCCATGCGGCCATGCGACGACACTTGTAGGTGGGTACGAAAGGGGACGGGTGGCAGCATCGACGCATCGGTGGAGGTGAAGTGGTGCTGCAAGGCGGTCCGGCAAAGGGCTGCGACATGGAGCGGAGGCACGCAGGGATGACGGCGAGCGTCCGCGCACGGGATGGTGATGGAGTAGCTGACGCAGCGGGAGCAGGGCGCGCACAACTCAGTGGGTTGGCTGCGAGGCACGCGGCCGGCCGGTTGGAAGGAGCGACACGCTTGCGTCTCGCACACGGGCATGCATGCGGCGAGTGGCCAGGGTCGAAGAGGTGGTCGGAAGCACACGGGGGCGGTGGCCTCTGTCTGGTGGTGGGACGGGTGGTGCCGTGCGCGGAATGCTGCAGGTCGGCGGGAGCAGCGATGGTTGACGGCGGTGGCTCGTGGACGCGGTGTGGGCGCGTGCAGTGTCGTACCTGCCTGGAGAACAGTGGATCCTGTGATTTCGCCGAAGGGTGAGGTTACGATTTGCGACGTGCGTCATGGACTCAAGAGGTGTGGAGAATGCACCGCGAATCTAATGCTCTTCCAAGAAGGAGGAGTGACGAAGGCTGGGAACCTTCGGATCTCGTCGTGAAGCTCGTCGCTCAAAGCCGTTCTCGTCGAGATATCACTTGGACGAAGGGTCGGGCTAGAGATTCTCCTATCGGAAGGCGGATGAAGAAAAATGGAGGATGAGATGTGAATATAAAGAGGAGGAGGAAGTTAGAAGAGAGGTGGAGAAGATGGAGGGATAACGGAGGAAGTGGTGACTTGGAGTGGGGAATAAGAAAAGAAGAAGTAAAAGGGAGAGAAAAAATAATAAAAATATAATATGACGTAAGTAAAATAAGCAGGCTACTAAAAATATAAATAACTAATATTAATAAAATAATAATAATAATAAAATCCTAAAATAATAAAAAAATGGGATGATATGTGGTGGCCCCAGGAGCTGCCACTTGTCACTCTCAGAAAATTCAAAAATTAAATGTAAAGAAAAATAAAAAAGAAATGATAAAAGGGGTTAGATCAAAAAGTGGTCAACACGATAGTTGCTCATCTCGACGAGATCTACAACTTGTACAAAATGTACAAAATGTATTTTTGGGATATACCTTATAGGTATAAAATACCAGATTTTATGTTTTGCATTTTTATCATTTTTAAATAAGAGAAAAATAAAAATAAAAATAGAGAAAATATGAAAGAAATATTTATAACTTAATCTATTTTTTTTATTTTTAATAATTAAGAAAATAAAAAGATAAAATACAAGGGCAAAAAGGTCAATATGTACAATATACAATAGGGGCCCAAAACCCAAGTTTCACATACAATCTCCGCTTTTAATGAAATTAGTCTTGTTTTGAAGATCTTTAAATGTATATTACTTTAAAAGTGAGGAGGCCTAAATCGGACATTGTATGAGAGAGATATGTGCATTTTAAGGCTCCTAGCTTCAAACTTGGATTCCGGTTTTATTGGTCAAATTTACAAGTTATATTTTTTGATATTTTTCTTTAATTGGTGTTAGTAATATATACACTACAGAGTTGATTTTATTGGGTTTGGGGTTAGTATAATATATATACAAATAGTTGAATTTAGTTATATACATGTAAATATGTACAAGTGATTTTTGGCTCCTTATTTAATGGAAATATGAATGCTAAATGCAGATATTATTTAATTATGCAATATAAGTGGAAATATGCAGCTAATTACTCGGGAACAAAGCTCTATTTTGAACTTTTAGAATGATGAATCATAGATTCATCACCCATTCCACAATATGTAAAATAAAAATAAGATGGAAAACATAAATAGGGGGAAAATAGAACAAGATGGAAAATAGGGAGAACGAACATTAGAAGTGATGAAAACACGAGAAAATCGGTTTGGATCCCCAGGTGAACAATCACCTGATGAAATGAATCCAACTTTGACTAAATGTTCAAGAAGTATTTAATTATTACAAATTAATTGAAATGAAATGACACTCTCTCAAACAAAACTAAGATAAGTCTATACTAAGGCAAAACTGTCTGGCTTCTTGTCTCCCCTGCTACTCTCTCCTACCAATTGGTAAGAAACCTTCGATCTTTGCAGCTCTTGGGTGCGTAGAATCTCCAAAAAAATCCACCATCGATAAGAAGGTCCCTCGCAACAAATTCATACAAGAAGATGGTCGAGACAATTTTAGATAGAAACACGATAAAGAGAAAAGTAGACAATCAAGTAAATAATGTAAAAATAGACTAAGTAGACTACTCTATACAAACTAGTGCTCCAAGGCAACAGCGCCATTTGATGAGAGGGATCTGGCCTAATGGCTTAACAAGATAAGCCAATTATCATTGTTCAACTGAATCCTCAATCAATCAACAGATAAACCACAAATGAAAGATGAATCAAATAAAAGCGAATGTGTGTTAAAATGTACTATAACTCCACAATAAATGTGTATAGGGTAAGTATGGTGGAGTCTCATACCACAGAGAGCACATGGAGTAGAGGAATATAGAATAGGCTACTTAGAATTATTTGTGTCTTTTCTATTTTCGAAATATTTTTATGGGTTTAATTTATGTATTTTTGTGGACATTTTTTTAGTTTTCAATATATTTTTAAATTTTAAATTTGTAAACTTTTAATTTTTAGTTTCATAAAATAAAATAAATACTAGTATAGATAACAAGTATAATGCATAGATAATATATATAAAGAGATGTTTTTGGATTTTTTACAATATGACAAATAACTCAAAAATTCAAGAAATAAAGTGTTTTTTGGGTTTTAAATATTTTCTATATTTATGGATTTGGGGTAATTTTTCTATTTTTTGGAATATTTCAATATTAAAATAAGTCAAAATAGGATGGATGCAAAATCATTGTTCTAGTTTAGGGTGTAATAAATCTATAACAGTGTCAAAATGTCTCGAAACTAATTTTCATATATAATAAACATTCGAAGAAATTTTATAAATAAATGCACTATTTTTGGAATTTTCTACTAATATTTATATGGTTTTTAGGGTTTTGCAATATTTGAGTTTTATTTTATATTTTTTAAAATTTTTTGATCAAAAGATGAAATATAGCTAAATAGGACTAAATGAATTTTCTTTGGAATTTTTCAAAATGTTTTGTATTTTTTAAATATTTTCAAATGCTAAAAAGTAGAAAATGTAATGTTTTGTATTTTTATTAATAGGAAAACAATTTTAATTTCCTTGTGAAAAATATATGTGATGAAATATGATTCCAAGCACATAAGATAATTCTTCTATAATATTTAGATGTAAATAGAATTTTTAATAATTAATATATAATCTGAAATTACATCAGCAACATAAGGACCTAAGTACAATTTATAGAAAGTTATAGAGCATTATTAAGAAGATCATAAAGTCTAGGGGTATACATGTAATATTCACAAATTAAAATACAATATCCGCCTAAGAGGGCTATTTATGCAAACAAAGGAAACCACAAGTCCAAACATGCATTTTTTACAAAAAGCTTTACACTATTTCTACAAAAATCGAACCAAATATAAATACCGAAAACCAGAGGAGGTCTAATGCAAAATGCCCAATGCCTTGCATTTGCGGACAAGTAAGGTGATCTGGCATTGCAATAAAAAGTAAATACTAAGATTTCATGTCCGTTATTGCAAATATTACAAATATTTACACTATAGAGGAAAGATTAAATACTTAATATTAAATAAAAAATATGCTAGGTTAAAAATGCAAAATACACATTGCTCATTATCGGAAGGTGCAACGACTCTCTACGTGGTGCACTTAAGTGTCGACGGTTATAATGGCTGTGTACCCCTTAGCCGATCGACATGGGAGATTAGACCCTCAGATTTGATCTGACGGTGCGTGATCTCCTCGATCCAATAATTAGTACTTAAACTAGGAAGTGTGCTTGATCAAACAACATCTGCACGCTAGGAAGAACAGGGAAAGAACACAAATGATTTGAGCTCCGATCAGTCTTGTCATCCTTCTCCGACCACCCCACGAGCTGTAGATAGGCTCAAAATGCTCCTTGGCTTGTTTTGGGTCGATGGAGGTTCTCAAAAGGGTCTAGATCTCAACAATGGAGACCTTAAAGTTCAGGACACTTGGGTGATCTACAGGAGCTTCAGATGTGCTCCAGATGGAATCGCAGGTCTTCTGGACCTGCACAAAATGGTCAAGGGTCGAGGGCAATGCTCCTCAACCCATTTGGTGTACAAAAAGAGATGGAAATGGATGAAGTGGAGGAGCTCTAGCGATCAACGGAGGTGGGGCACTGATCTCCCCGATATGTGCAACATCAAGTGTGGATGATGAATCTTGTTCTCAAATGGTCGTGTATGATCGTAGTAAAGGCAGTGAGAACGATTTATGCAAATACTACACATTCGAATCTGTGGAAATTATTTTACTTGGCAAGATACCAAGGTTGAACACAGGAATACGAGCCTCCTTGTCTATTATCGGAAATTATCGATTAAAATTAAACGGTTATATTCTCAGGTCTAGGTCTTCATATGCAGATGCGATGCACAACACATAATGCAGAAATGTAAATTTGTAAACAGAATGGTATATACAGGTGCATGCATTTTTATTTGGTTTTTAATGCAATTAAATAAGATACACTATGTAAAATATGTGATAGATGAATATGTAGACAATAGTGTACAAATATGCCCTAAAAAAATCAAATCAATGAGCAATCAAATAAAGGTTAATTTTAGAGATAAATTGACCAATAAAATGGATTAATATCATCAAGGAATGAAGAGCAATTGACATCATAGATCTCAAAACATAGCATGTATATTTAAGTGTCAAATCATCAAATAAAAGATGTCATTAGACAGAGAATGAAATTAGCAACAAAATGTGACTAAAATCAACCGAAACATAGTCCATATACTCAAGATATGAACAAAATAGTCTTGGGACATAAATGCAAGAAAAACATGACTGGGATGGGCATAAATGTAATATTAAAAAGTTAATGGCCCTTCCCTGCAAATTTTCAATGCGCAACGGGGCATATCTGCAATTGTTATTAACTGACGAGGGCCTCCTTGCAATTTTCCTAGGCACGACACGTGAGGAACACGCACCTGGGCTGGATCTTCTTACAAATTCGTAAATCTACGAGAACCTGGATGAAAATTACCCATCCCCTCACGTGCAGCGCACACAGGGTAAGGATGGGACACAAGCTCAGAGGAACTGTAGATTCAGGGCATACATGGCTGATGCACTGAGCTTCGGGAGAAGGCTCGGTCCCTCAAACCTGTAGGATTAACAAAGGCTATGAATAAATCAGAGTCGTCCCATCATTACAATCGAATGACACATGTGCGTTGTTTGTCAGCCTCGCCATCGCCTATGATGTACTTAGTGGGGCTCTGGCGACCCCCTCGTTCCTCTGCCTACTCCCAATTGATGCGAGGAAGACCGAGAAGCTCATGTGACGGATCTACGAAGCTCATAGAACAACGAGTGATTGACGAGGATTCTTGGAGTGGCTCGGAGATGAAGGTTCACCAGAGGCGGAGGAGCAGGTCGGAGCTAGCGCCCTATGTCCGACCATTTATGAGATGAGTGCCTACAATGGTTTGCAATAGCTGAAGCAACAGGTGTTCATGTGATGGAGTGAGTGGAATGGAGTCCTATCGAGCGAAGAGGCAGATGACTTGAGCTCCTCTCCGGCAAACCAGAGAAGAGATGGGGCGGAGGTGATGGAGGTTCTGGAGAAGGGGGATGGTGAGCGGAGTAGCTAGAGTGGAAGGTGGTTACGTTGTGAAGGTGAGGGGATGGTCGACAGTCGATGAGGAATGGTGGCTGTGTCGAATAGATTCAGAGAACAGTCAAAGAATGGGAGGTGGAGGAGTAACTAGTCGGAGAAGGTTGTCAGATGGAGGAGGAGCTTGGGTCGAGGACCCTAGGGGACCTCTGGTCATTGCTCGAGCATGTCAGCAAATTCCGCAAGCTCAAGCGGTCGCTAGGCGGCTGTGGCTTGGCTATTCAACCAAGGGTCTCACCAAGGGCAGTAGAGCCATTGTTGCCTCCATGCTCCGCCTCTCTTTATCATAGAGAAGCGGAGGGTAGATGGGCCTTCTCCCTGGTAATGGTGGACGAGCATGAATGGGGCTGGAGGAGTATTTATAGGTGGAGGAGCTCCGGTGTTATGATGGTAAACGGGGATAATTGCAACGACCGTGAGTGGTGATGAAGAGGGGTACTTTGAATGGTTGGGGGTTACATGAGGATGGCAGCTGATGGGGGTGCATGTAGTAGGAATTAGATCAGGGGAAGGGTGGTCGGTTGAGTTGCTAAAAATGGAACGGGGCAGGGGATGAGAGTGGTGAAATGGTTGACGAAGGGGCGTTTAGAGGTAGGAGATGCAGGCTGATCATTGGATTATATTATCCAATAGTTAAGAATGGGGTGTGGAGTGAAAGCAAAGGATCATATATGATGATCTAATCCTACGGTGGGTAATAGGCTACGAGTTATGTGATGGATATCATGGCGGGGGAAAGGATCTGATGGTGGAGAATGAAGGGTGACGTGGAGGAAATTGGAGCGTAGGATGAGAGGTGATCGTGTGGCTGAGGAAGAGGCGGAAATGAGTGATTATGATGAGATGGGAGGAGAAGATCAGGCGGTTGGCTGGAACTCCAGAGATGGAGGGCGGAGATGGATGCTGAAAGATATGGATCAAGGGCTAAGGAGAGAGGGCACGTGGCAGGAGGAGAAGGGGTTGTGTGGCGACTCCCTAGATCTCCGCGTGGCCTAATCAATTTATTCAAAAAAGAAAAAAATAATAGAAATTAAGAAAGAAATAGGAGATGGTTGAACTAATAAAAAGTCAAAACATGAAAGTTGTAGATCTTGATGAGATCTACAAGTTTCATGTTGACCAAAGAGTCAAACGAGGTCAAATAATCAACACACAATTTTTGGAAGCACTCTTAATGAATAAAACACTTAATTTTAATGATTTCTTTATTTTTTATATTTTTAATTTCTTTTTAAAGCCAAAATAAATATCTACAATATTTATCTATTTTTTTGGGATTTTTGATAAAATAAAAAATAAAGAAAATATTAGTGAAGAATATACAGTAATTAAGGTTACTAATTAGGGTTAATTACAGGAGGATTGTTACTATAGATGCGGAATTAATGAAGATTTGAAATGAAGTTCTTATTCTTAGAGGATAGAAAGAGAGAATAGTAATGATTAATCAAAGATTCATCACACCCTTATATTTAAACCATGCTTGTCCTCGAGCATCTAAAGAATGAAGGAGCTGGATTAATTCTTGATAGTGTGTGTGAATTTTCAAGGCTTAATTCATCTAAGGCCCTTAATATAAGTGATCCTAAAATTCTGGGCTCAACCATGCTCTAGTCAAAAGGAATCCAACTTCTCTAGTTATCGGACTCTCTATTTGTACATATAATATAAGGATATGACATTTAGCATACTGAAATCATGAGAGTCGAGTCAAGATCTCACTCGAGGTTCTTGTCTAAGAAATTCTCCTTTAGACCTAATCCTCAACACTAGAGAATAAGCTAGTTCTTGCATTCAATCCAACATCTCATTAGTTTGTCAGACTTTGAAAGTGTAGATGGAAGATCAGAGGATGGAGGGCATAGGATTGTATATTTTCTTCTCTCCCTCACGTTGGAACAATGATCTGTTTGAGTGCCAGATTATACTACGCATGCATATTTTTGTTTGTTGATCAATGTGTCCGTCAAGAGATCTCGAAGTCGTCTGTACTTGTTTTCATGGGAGTACATCGAGGTGTGTCTCTTTTGAGTATCTAAGATACCTTCGACACCCAGATTTGTATCGTTATACGATGCAGAACCCTTTTTGGGTGCTATCACGGCTCCTTAGTCCTAATATCTTTGGTCTAAGTGGTCACTTTGAAATGGTTGGGAGAGCTTTTCTTTGGTGGAAGCTCTTTGAATTTGTATTTGCAATGAGAGAGTTTTTCCTTGTATGAGATAACTTCTCTCGAATTTCATTGAAGGATGGCTAGCTCCACTACTTTTACCAAGATTTGGCATACACTGATCAATAAGCTTATTAAGTTTCATCACACCTTAGCACATAGGTTAATATCAAAAGATAGCATGTGAACTTGTTCGCATACTGTCTAGGGTTTGCTGACACTCAGGTTTCTTTAAACCTTCATTGACTTTATCCCATATCGAGCATCATTAAATCGAATCTAAACTCAAATCTCCAATCCCAGTCCCTTAAGTGACAACTAAAACTCATCTCATCAATCAAACAATTGTGAAAGTTATGTGCTTATCACATTTTTTAGAAGGTAGAGATGAAGAGTGCAATATGGCACTCAAATCATATATGACCATTAAAGCGGTGAAACGTGGTTCATCAAATGGCGATGTTGTCGGGAATGTGGCTCATCCTTATTTATTTTTGTATTTTATTGTATTATTTTTTAGTCAATTATTTTCAAAAGTAAATGTCTCCACATCGTGTTTATTTGTGGATCATTTTTTACTAAAATTATGGATATTTTTTCCTGAATTTTTCTTTTGTGGCAGGGATCCTGAAGATGTAGGACACTTGTTCTACATGGAGGGATGGAGTTAGGAGTTCTCTATGCGAGGAGCCATTGAGAAATTCAAGAGAATTTGAGGAGTTTAATCATCATTTTGTGTAAAAAAAATGTATCATTTGCATTTCTAGCAGTCCTGGTTTGAGGGCTCACATGTGTAAATATGGACTTGAACCTTGCATGTGGTGTGTGAAGCCCACCCCTAACCCGAGTAACGCTTCACTTGATTATCGACCTAAGCCAGGGTACATGGCTCTCCGAGCTCTTTAATTTTTACTTGTGCTTGCTTTGTAAGTTAAGATACACATAAATCACTAGACACGTATACATTGCTTCATTTAACCAAATTAAATTGAATTATTTCTCGCTAATAGAAGCATGTTTAGGGTGTGGTTTCTTCGACTTGCATGCACGTAGTGTAAAATTTTAATAAAGTCTTACATATGCATGGAGATCGCTAGAGGCATTGTTAGTTCTCTCTCACGCATGCATCATGATTTTTCACGAATGCACTGACTTTTCTCAATCTTCCCCTGATTTATAACCTGGGAAATGAAAGGAAATTGATAATGGCCAAATAAATGATGATTTCTTGATTTATGCTCTTACATTAATACTGTGATAACCTCAAATTAAAATTAGGAATGTAATGCAAGTTGATGAAATAAAAATAAAAATCACTCTTGGATTATGGGAGAGCAACCCCCGCCATTGTACATAGGATGTTTTTTATTGTTGAGAGGTGTGGATGTATCCCCAAGATAGTGGCCAAAACCTAGCCTTTAAACATATGTAATGAACTTGAATTGTGAATGATCACCAATAAAAATGAAAAGATAAATGACCAACCTTTGTTGGTCTTAATGTGTGTGGGTGAATCAAGGGCCATTATATGCTTGTT
This sequence comes from Ottelia alismoides, assembly GCA_037367405.1. Taxonomy (NCBI): domain Eukaryota; kingdom Viridiplantae; phylum Streptophyta; class Magnoliopsida; order Alismatales; family Hydrocharitaceae; genus Ottelia; species Ottelia alismoides. The sequence goes on along the minus strand of JAZKJV010000522.1, from coordinate 44,656 downwards.
TGAGCCTGAATGTGCATTACCCCAACCCTCCCGTAACCCTAGATGATCCCCCCAACCTCCATCCTCACATCTTTGTAAAATCCACTCCCCCTTCTAACCCTAAATCATCGGTTCCCCATCCTCAATTCAACATCCAAATACTTAGGCCACTCGACAGCCTAAGTATAGTGGGAACCTTGTATAGTCATTAATCACTCACCACGGGTCCCTCCCTCCTTATTGCATATCCAATACTTAGGCTATCCTCAGCCTAGGTATAGGAGAACCTGACTCATTCATTCTTCCCTCTTCTTGTTCTTCTTATACTTAGGTTATTTTTGACCTAAGTATAGGGAGGACATCCGAGTCGGTTCTATTATATCACTTTGTATTTAACCTGAGCTATGGCTTCACATCACTTTGTGCTATGAGGACATAGCAAAAGTTAAGTATATGGGGTATATCATATGTATTGTACATATACTTTAGCCATAGCTCGTATTTAAAATTTTTGAAACTTTTTCGGGGTTAGGTTATAAGTATCTCTTGAACTAATTTTTGTAAAAATATTTGTAAATGCTTTGGAAAATTTTCTAACTATTTTGCACTGTTTTGAAAAATATTTAACATAGGTTTGAAAAATGAGGTTTTACTCATTTTGAAAATCTATATATTATGTAACATGGTTTGGAAAATCTTTTCAAAAATGAGGGACTAACTTCTTGTTTTGTAGTTACAATTAACCTTATTCAAAATTCCATAAAAATCTAAAAAATTAAAATCTTTTCTTGGGCAATGATTTTGACTACTAAGCTTGGAAATGAGTAGTGATTTCTCAGCGAGGGGACTATGGTTTGCCTTAGTAGAGTGGGTGATTAAAAGACAATGCAAATGGCACCGCCTTGAAGTAACAATGGTAGACGTCAAACGATTTGTACTTACACCCATAATGGGTGGAAATGGATGCAGCTATTTATACGAGTTTGGACCAATCATTATTTCTCTTGAGATTAAAAAAATCCCATAAAATTGAAAAACTCGAAAAAATTACAAAAATTCATTAACTCTGGAGTTGGTGTAAATTCCTAGCACATTCACTATCACTCAAGGCTTGAGGATTTGACGACACTTGGTTTTTGAGATCTTGAGAGTATGAGTTAACCAGCGTTGGTCATTAGGGTTTGAAACTTAATAATCCACACTTCTCTAGTTTTGAAATTAGCCTTTATTTGATTGCTCGTTGATTTGATTATTTTAGGGTATTTTTGTAAATTGATGTCTGCATATTCATCTATTGCATATCTTACACCGTGCATCTTATTTAATTGCATTAAAAACCAAATAAAAAATGCATTCACCATGTATTTGTCATTCTATTTGCATCTCTACATTTGTGCATTATGTGTTGTGCATCGCATCTTCATATGAGGACCTAGACATGAGAATATAATCGCTCAATTTTAATCAATAATTTTTGATAAATATACATGGGGGCATGTGTCCCTTTTTTGGCCTTGGTATCTTACCAAGTATAATAATTTCTACATATTCAAAGGAGTGGTTTTTTCATGGTAATTTGAGCAATAAAATAGAATAATAACATCAAGGAATGAAGGGCAATTGACACAATATATCTCAAAATAGAGCATGTGTATTTAAATGTCGAATATCAAATAAAAGATTCCATTAGTAGTCTAGAGACATAAATGCTAGAAAACATGAGAAATAAATGCATAAACATATCAAAAAGGTCTTGGGAAGGGCATAAATGTAATATTCAAAAGTCAACATATCTTCCTTGCAATTTTTACACGAGGGCATATATGCAATTGTTATTAATTGGCAGGGCCTCTTGCAATTTGCCCAGGTGTGGAACATGAGGCATGCATGCCTGGGATGGACCTTCTTGTAAATTTGTAAAGCTAGGAGAACTTTGATGAAAATTATGCATCCCCTCACGTGCAGCGCACGTGGACTGAGGTTGGGACACAAGCTAGGGGGAATTGTAGATTCGAGGCATACGTGGTTGATTCACCGAGCTTCGGGAGAAGGCTTGGTCCCCCGAACATGTAGGCTTACTGTAGAGGTTATCAGAGTCATCTGATCATTACGATCGAATGACGCATGTATGTCGAGGTCGTCAGCCTTGCCGCCTCCTGCGGTGGACTTGATGGGGGCTCCGATGACCCCCTCGTTCCTTCGCATGCTCATGCGATGGATCCGCGAAGCTCCTGGAGCAACGAGTGATCGACAATGATGCCTAGAGTGGCTCAAAGATGGGGGTTCACTGGAGGTAGAGGAGGAGATCAGAGCTAGCACACTATGTCTGGCCATTGACGATATGAGTACTTGTAATGCTTAGCAATAACAAATATAGAGGGTGTTCGTGTGATGGAGTGAGTGGAATGGAGTCCTATTGAGCGGAGGGGCAGAGGATTTGGGCTCCTCTTCGGTGGACCAGAGAAGAGATGGGATGGATGTGATGGAGGTTCTGGAGAAGGGGGGCGGTGAGTAGAGTAGCTGTAGTAGAAGGTGGTTGTGTTACGAATGTGAGGGGATGGTCGTCGGTCAGTGAGGAAAGGTGATTACGTCGAATAAATTCAGAGAATAGTCCATTAACAGGAGGTGGCGGAGTACATGATCAGAGAAGGTTGTCAAATGGAGGAGGAGCTTGGGCTGAGGTCCCTAAGGGACCTCCGATCGTCGCTCAAGCGGGTCAGCAAATAGTGCGACCTCAAGCGGTCGCGAGGTTGCCGTGGCTTGGCCGATCAACCAAGAGTCTCACCAAGGGCAGCAGAGCCATCGTCGCCTCCATGCATCACCTCTCTCTATCACAGACAGGCGGAGGGTAGCTGGGCTTTCGACTTGGTAATGGTGGAGGAGCTTGAACGGGACTGAAGGCAGAGTATTTATAGGTGGAGGAGCTACGACGTTATAATGGTAAAGTGGGGGTAATTGCAACGGTCGTGAGTGGTGATGAAGAGGGGTGCTTTGAATGGCTGACAATTATGCGAGGATGGCGACTGAAGCGGGTGCGTGTAGGAGGCATTAGATCGGGGGAAGGGTGGTCGGTTGAGTCGCTAAAAATGGAAGGGACCATGGGCTGAGCGTGGTGAAAAATTTGGTGCGGGGGTGTTTGGAGGTAGGAGATGCGAGCCCGACCGTTGGAACATATGATCCAATGGTCAAGAATGGGGCATGGAGTGAAGACTTACCATCAGATCTGATGATCTGATCCTATGGTAGGTAATAGGGCGCGAGTTATGCGATGGGGACCAAGGCGAGGGAAAAGGTTTAATGGTGGAGAATGAAGGGGTGACGTGGAGGAAACTGGAGCGTTGGATGAGAGGTGATCGTGTGACTGAGGAAGAGGTGGAAATGAGCGGTCATGATGAGGTGGGAGGAGAAGATCAGGCGGCTGGTCTAGAACTCTATGGATGAAGGGCGCAGATGGATGCTGAAAGAGATGGATCAAGGGCTAAGGAGAGAGGGCGCGTGGCGGAAGGAGGAGGGGTTGAGTGGCAGCTCCCTAGAGCACCACATGGCCCTATCAATTTATTTAAAAAATTAAAAATAATAGAAAATAAGATAGAAATAGGAGGAAGTTGAATTAACAAAAAGTCAAAACATGAAAGTTATAGATGCTTATGACAGCTACAAGTTTCATGTTGATAAAGAGTCATACGAGGTCAAATAAACAATAAACAATTTTTGGAAGCATTTTTAATGAATAAAAACACTTGATTTTAATGGTGTCTTTATTTTTGTATTTTTAATTACTTTTTAAATAAAACAATATCTACAATATTTATCTATTTTTTGTACTTTTTAATGAAAGAGAAAATAAAGAAAATGTTAGTGATAAATATACAATGATTAATGTTAGTAATTAGTGTTAATTACAGGAGGGAGAATTACTGCTATAGACGCAGAACTAATGAAGATTTGAAATGAAGTATTTATTCTTCGAGGACAAAAAAGAGAGAATAGTGATGATTAATCAAAGATTTCTCAGTGTCATATGGTCGAGATGATGGATGATGAAGGGTAAAAGGTGTGGAGATGCTTAGGTGTTCATTTCACAGTTAGAACAACGAGGATAGTGGCCAAGCCTAGAGCTCTGGCAAATGAATTTTTGGGTTTCTACGCAGATTTTAATGCAATTAAACGAAACAAAAGACTACCCTACATTGTCGATTAACCTAGGAATCAAAAGAACAAATTAAGGAACAACTCAACTATCTAGAATGGCCGGGAACAGAAGAACCACCAGGATTTCGCCGATGATGGTTGAATCACGCCAACTGCTCCTTCTCATCACCTTGGATTAACTGGAAAGCATCTCTTGTCACTAGGGCTTTACTCCATGAACGGATGTAGGTGTACTGTGGGAAAAAAGGACTAAAATTCAAAATTAGAGGAAGAGATTCGTATATACAATTTGACTGGAGGGCTTGTTTCGCCTAGGATTTTTGGTTGCATTGAGGGCTGACCTCTGCCAATCTTTGATGCACATGAAAGAGCGTTAAATAGCGAAGGATTTTTTTAAGGAATAGATTAGAGAGGAGGCATGAGTCATGCCATAGAAATTGGCAAAATGAGGCAATTACATGATCCATAGAGGGGATAGGGTAATTGACTCGGTTCAATAGTTGATGGCTCCTTATTAGTCCACGTCAGACACTAGGCGCCAAAAACAGAACAAAAATGGAAAAATAGAAAATAAAAATATTATATGATTTTATTTAAAAATATCAAAACATGAAAGTTATTTATTATTTTATGTACTATTTTAGGTGATTTTTATTAAATTTTATTGGCTTATTTATTATATGTTAGTTTTTACATGTATAATTACGGGTATACATACCTAGGTTTTATGTATTTTTATTTTTATTTTGTGTTTTAATAGTTATTATCATATTTACATATTTTATATATCTATAGTATAATTAAATACATATATACATATTTTTATTTTATTTTTATGATTTTATTTATATAAATAATTGTATGTATATGCATTATGGGTATAATATTCATATATATTCATTGTATTATTTATTTTAGCGCACCTTAATGGTTTTAGTTTGTATTTATATTTTTAATATATTTTAAATAATATTTAAAATTATTTAAAATATAATAAGAGTAAATATGTACATCATAAAATATACTAATAAAATATACAGATACACAGTACAATCCCACAAGGTTACTTTTGTATCTTATCTTTATTTTTAATTAAATCACCTTCAGTAAATAAATAATTTAATTATGAGTACAATGAAGGCGAGTCTAGTGATTTAGAGTTCTTATGGAAAATACATTCATAACTGAAGTTTGATTTGCGATTTTTTTCATCTATGTGTCTCAGTTGTAATGTGTATTATTTTTATTAGTAATTATTTTTATAATTTTCTATGTATTTTATATACAAGCTTCATGTTAGAAACTTTATTATTTGGAGTATGTAAAATATAAAATAAAATGAAGTAAAAATAGCTATTTTCAGTGTATAGAATTAATGTTACATGTACTGTATTTTGCCCTCATCTCCCCCTACTTTATTCTTAGTCGACCAAGTCAATGTTGACTTGGTTTTGAGGTTTAGGTCAGTCAATATCTCTGATATTTCCTTTCTTTTTATTTTCTTTAATTTATTCTTTTATTTTAGATTTAAACATAATTATTTGCACAATATTTATATGTTAACATATGTATGTTAATCTATACAAGTTAGTGATATTTACATGCATTTTATTAGGGATTTAAAGCCAAAATGAATGAGTAAAGGTGATGAATGGAGATTCATCGTTAGGTCAGATAGGAAAAAGTAGTCTCAAATTCCTGGTTCCATTCTAAGGGCTTATCAAACTGCCTACATGTCAGTGAAACTCATTCATAAATCTCTTTCGACAGTGAACATTTGAAACTTAGATTCGCAAGAAGGTGGTCAGAATCGAAAGATCAATCTTAACATACTCCTAGAATTCAGAGACTACGCATATGATAACAATCTTATGTATAGGGAGAAAGTCAACGATAGAATGACAAGCATATCCGAAGAAAAACTTCGATCTTTTTGTCAAAAGGTGTGATTATTTGATGCGAAGTTGAAGATATTCCTAAGAAAATTGAAGAGTAAACAGACTGGGTCGTTTTTGGAAAAGACTGTGTGTGACAATGGTTTCATTCTGATATCTGAATTATCATCTGACGCACAACTATTTGTAGTCAATGGACAGTTGTAGAAGCTGTATTTAGAGCGTGATACATTCATGTCCATAATCGATTCAATTAATGTGGTATTTAAAGATGATCTAACTGCATCATCGGAAGATTCAGATAATGCCTTGACTAAAAATATTTTCTTGATTGATTCTTTTTCATTGTCTTTCACTCTTTCATTCTTATGTATTATTCATTCATCCACTTCATCAATGTTATATTTAGGACAACCATATCCTAAGTATGGGGGATGTGTGAATTAACTAATTCTTTATTATTATCTAACTTGTATTTTAATTTGCTGATAATTTGTTCTAAATTTAAGAATATTTTACCCTAAGTATGAGAAAAGACTAGTAGAGTCATTGATTTTTCTGTAATGTCTAATCCTTGATCATCCATGCTTAGTGTACAATTTGCTATATCTAGGATTACTTGATCCTAAGTATGGAGGATGATCGACTTCTTATTCTTTTATTTGAGTTGTTGTAGTATGGACTTTTCTATACTTAGCACTTGTTAAGTCTTCCTTTGTTGCTCCTTGGTTACTATGAAAATATAGTTTGAGCTAAGTAAAGGGGGGTTGCGTGTGCGTGTGCGTGTGAGTTTGCGTGTGTGTGTGCGTTGCGTGTGCGTTGCGTGTGCGTGTGCGTGTGTGTGTGAGCCATAACTAATACTTTCTGTATTCTTAATAATATGACTAATCTATATTGGATAAGGGTTATTCTTTTATTTTCGAATTAAATGCATGTATTGGTACAATATTTATAGGTTAAATAATGAATGTTATTTTTTGTATATTAATGATATTTTCATGCATTTTACCAAGGATATAAGGCTAAAAAAATGAATAAAAGTGATGAAATGGAGAAAAGGATATATATGATGGGGCTTCATCTTATGTAAGGATCTAATCTAGGAAGACTGACTATTTTAAGAACAACACCAGTCTGCATCAAAGGTTCAACTTTGAGTCCATTCTCTCTTACTTTTATATGGACGAGTTGACTAGTCACATTTAGGATGAGATGCCTTGGTGTATATTGTTCTTCAATGATATTATGTTGATTGATGAGACAAGATATGGAGTAAATGAGAAATTGGAAGTTTAAAGACATGCCTTAGAGACTAAAGGATTTCGTTAAGTAGGGATAAGACTGAATATATAAAGTGCACATTTGATGGAAACAATGATGGAGTCTCGAGATGAATACTAGAGACAATAATATTCAAAAGAAAGACCCTTTTAGATACTTGTGATATATTTTATAACATGATTGGAAAATTGATGAAGATGTTACTTATAGAATAAATGCAGGTTGCGTGAAGTATAGATGAGTCTTTACTATTCTCCGTGATAAGAAAATCCCTTTGAAAGTCAAAGGAAAGTATTACAAAGCAGTCGTGAGCCATGTTATGCTCTATGGATCAAAATGTTGGCATGTTAATCATAGACTTGTGCAAAGAATAACAATAGCAGAAATAAAAATGATAAGGTGGATGTGTGGTCACACACGAAAAGATCATATTAGTAATGATGCGATCAGAAGGAAATTTGGTATAGCTCCGATAGACGATAAGATGAGAACTCGAGAATGTCTCAAAATAGATCTGAATGGAAGCAAAAAAATCCGTGTAACTGACTCTACTGAATTGTGGGAAAAGATTTTGTTGTTGTGTGATAGGACATGAGGTGCCGGGTCTCTCTTTTCTTTTTCGCGAGAAATGTTCTTGTGTTGAGGTCTTGACTTCTAACATGGTCTCCGAAGTCATTTCAGGACTCTCCTAACTCCCCAAAAATCGAAGTAGTTCGACCATCTTTCAAGTTAACTTGAAAGGTGGAAAGGACGATGCGAGATTCATCACGAGTAGAGGAAATTTGGTTATAGGAAAAGGGAGACTAGTGACCTCGATCGAGGGCTTTTACCCGACTTTAGTTTTGACATATTTTGCCTGAGATTTTCTTGAGGGAAGAGATGGCCGACCAGCTCTTTGGAAAAAATGTGAGGATGAGAGCTTGTGACATTGATAAGTAAGGCCCTTGAGTCTCTCTTCATGCACAAGTCTCATGAGCAACAGATCCTGGTTGTGCCAAAAAGGGACTGTCACGTGGCTCCTAGCGAGTGAGCATGTGTAATAGATGAGATTTTCGATGTAAGTTCTTTGTTCCATAAGCACCCAAATATACATACGCATGTGTGCTTTCCTTATGTGTGTGTTGAATAGAAATATTTGTGTTGAAATTCCTTGAATCCTGACCTGATTGTTCAGCACATAGCTCCCCTATAGGGTTTGGAGGACAGCTATCCAAACAACATTCCTTTAAATTGTTGTATTTGAATTCGAAGTAACTGGTCCACCCATTTTCGGAAAATAAGTGTGTATAAGGGAACTATATGAAATTTCTTGAGTTAGGACTAATATTATCGGCAGTAGGTGCTCCCCTTTGGTGTCTCAAGGACAACACTCTCGAAGCAACATTCTGTGAACAAGTTCTATTTGTATTTGAATTAGTTGGTCCACTCTAAAATCAGTTTGTATAAAGGTACTATATGAAACCTCTTGACAGGACTAATATTCATCGTCTATATTATTGTTCTACCATATTTGAGAGAAATTCACTGTCAAGTACCACTAGTTCAATTAAGGATGAACCTCATAAATCATGTGTAGTTATTTCGTGCTTGTTTTTTTTATGTATTTAATCTGCATTCTACTTCCACAAGGACGTAAATTCTTTGATTGCTTTTTAGATTTTTGCATATGAGGATTTGCAACGACTAATCCCTATGTGCCACTATCCTAAACTTCCATGGAAAAGTATTCCATGGTGTCACTTTCCATCAGTACGAAAATGGACAGAAAACCATAACAATGGACAAAGGCTAGCAAGAAGCTTATTCTACCTATGCTCTTTCATTTGAAGCTTCAAAAGCTGTAGATGGTAACAAATCTGTAGCGTTTATGCACTATTCAATATACGTTCTGTCACATTATACGCTCACTGTCAAATGTAAGTGACAATCCTACCCTGGCTGCTCTTCTAAAAAATTTCCACCCTTTCAGGTCAGATCTCTAGGTTTGGCACCCAGCATCGTATTAAAGAACCGCGATTCTGGGAAGAAGTTCCTGAGATCCTCTGTTATCCAAACAAACACGCTGTCTTAGCTCCTTGAAAACAGTCGTTGCTTCCATGTCAAGTCCTCCTGCGAACTGTAAAAAGAAAACAAAGCGACCGCCATGAAGTTATAGTGACTAATAGAAACACTCTTCTAGATGCCCCAATGATAAAAAAATAATTTGCTTCATATCATTGTTGCCATCCGGTTTGCAGAAGAGGCTGGTGATGATAAATAAATCTTATTTCAACATGTAGAGATTCTGATTGCTATAAAATGCTTTCCTTTTTACATGATCCCACAAGATAAGAAGTCGGTTATGGAGTACCTGATGGACCCGATAAGCAATACGAACACATTGGAGGAGCACCGACTCCTGTATGGATTCCTTTTCACAATGCCGAATTGACTGGAACTCAGAAGATACACGCCTCATGCATACTTTAGCTAGCTTCATAGAAGCCACTTTTAACTGAAAGGGTATGTTAGAAATGATAGAGCTGTAAGTGATATCATGCTACATGCCTGCTCAAAACCACATCATGTAACTGGAGAACCGTATAGTTGGTTCTATTAAAACCAGAAAACTAATGCACCAAGGCCAAACATCAACCCAATCGGAAAATAACACATTTTAAATGGATCCCGGGAACTATTTACTATGCATCGTTTACCATTACATCTTACACATGTTAGTAAGTTGGTGTTCGTGGGGCGGGTACCCGACCTGTTCAATCAAGACCCACCCCGACCCCTCATTACCGGATCAATGGGTCGATCAGACCCATTTCAACAGGTACCTGGTGCTAACGGGTGCTTTTATTATTTGAATGGGTAACATGTACCCATGAATACACGCGGATCACTACAGCAAACATCCAAAATGTGATTAGAAGTAGAGATATTAAAACAAACAACATTTGACATTCTTTGCATCAGAAGGAAACCTAAAACGGGTAAAAAAATCAGCATTCATAAAACATAACAGAACACAGACTATCAACCATCTAAAATTTGATGCTGCAGAAACCCAACAAATTGTGCAGTTACTAAAGAACATAGCCCTACTACTCAGCAGACCAGCTCATATTTTTAGGATAGGCAGGTCCTGTAGCATCCAGATATCATTAAAAAGGATTGTAATCTTTTACTCCCGATAATGCTATCATCCAGAAACCTCCAGCATATTCTTCAGATGAAGTGATGATTGCATCAAAAGAGTAAAAATAATAATTCGTTGTCTTCTAAGTGCTGTGATTTACATGTACATTTGTCTCCTTCCCACATTTGTATTAGCTTTTAGATGATACAAAATCTCAATAAAAAGGCAAATCCTTTAGAACACTTTTGTATACGATTACTTTATGGATGTAATGTTATGGTTCACAGGTCTATGGATGTTGTGTTCCGAAGAATTGGATTTGCCATCCAAAAGGCATTGGCAGCGCAGCTTGTTGCCCGTCTCTCAACAGTTTGTAATCAGATTATAAATTTAGCTATTGGGAACACATCTGGAATCGGAGCGTATATAACAAATTTAACTCAAAGGATATCCGAGGATATAATATAGCCTTACTGTTAAATACACATCATATGAAATAATTTTTGCAATGATGCAAAGCCTTACCGAATTGTGAGAATCTCACGTAACCCTAAAAGTTGAAAAGCCAAGCACCACCAAATCCAATTAATTGCTCCCAACCCCCAATCTGAAGGAGAAAAAACATCAATCCCGGAGGATAAATGTCGTGATTCCCTTGTCCTCGTACCTGATAATGACGAAACTCAATCCTGCTATGGGAGCCCTATCCGTGGAATCGGGGGTGCCAGAGAAGGAGGGGCCGCGGCAAAAGCTTGAGAATGACAACGAAGAAGGTGGTAGGAATCATGGAAGCCCTAGTCGTGAAATCAGAAGAGTGAGGGATGGTGGGAGGTGGCTCGCGGGGGTGGATTTTTCCCAACCAGGTACCCATGATTACCTGTGGGTTTTCCCACCAGGTCACCAATATTGAGCGAGTCAGTTGTTCCTGGGTACCTAACCATAACATTTTTCTCGGGAGGGAGATCTTTCATATCTTTCAGGATCCACCCTACAATATGGGATCAAAAAGGCAAAATAAGTGATTCGTTTTTAACCCTTATAAAAAGAAAATTGATTCTTGAACCTCTTTCACACTCATGTCACGTCGAGGTATTGCAGAAGAAAAAACTGCAAAATCCGATCCAATTTATCGTGAACTTAGGGTCGAAATAGCCAGGTTGGGATCGGGTACCCATTTGGCTTGGATATTTGAACTCTATTAAGATATTTGTGTTATCATGTGCAATCTATCGTGTTTATGTTCTATGGTCCCTTCTTTGTAATTTACCCATTGAGCTTTTCTTCTATATAAGAGAGCTCTAGGGTTTGATAATAAACATCTTTTCGGTTCCCTTCAACATGGCATCAGAGCAATGGTCCTAGACCGGAGCTTGTGCCCTAGTTCCTCGTCCCCACCGAAAGCCTCACGGGCCGCCGTTGCCGCACGATCAGATCCTCGTGCTCCCCGTGCCCCTGCTATCTCGCGCGCCTGCGCTGTCGCGTGGTTGTGCCGTGCGCAGCCTGTACGCCCTAGCGCCTCACGCACACGTGCTCTTGCGCGCATGCGCTGTAGCGCGGCTACGCCTTGTGCGTCCTGCGCTCTAGCTCCTCACGCACTCCCCTGCGTGCCCTAGCGCTCCTCTACGCCCGAGCGCCTCCTGCGTCCTAGCTTCTCACGCGGGGTCATGCGCCTGCGTACTTGTGCTCCGCGTACCTGTGAGTATCACAACCTAGTTCTTCCAAGAAAACTTCGAGGCATGGAAGGGGTTGTGGTATGAGTCTACGCCCACAACCGCCTTCATATATGTTCGAGTAAACATTTTCATCTAAGCTTGGTGTAATCCCAGTCTATAGAGATTGTTGTCATCATATCCGACAACAAGGTGGATGTTCCATCCCTGGGTGCCTTCAAAGGTCTGGCATCCATTGTCAAAATGGATGGAATCAACTATGAACTGTGGGCCATGCAGTTCATGAGTTTGATGCAATGTAATGGCAAGAAGCACATCCTCACTACAAAGGAGCCACCTGACAATACTGGGATAAATGCCTCATGGGAGGCGGATGATGCGTATGCTCGTGTATGGCTATCTGGAACCGTTTCCACGGAGATAGCTAATGATATACTGAGTCAGCCTACTGCAAAGGCTATGTGGGACATTCTTGCCGCGACTTACTCTCCAGTAAAGAATGAGTCTAAGATACTCCAACTCCAGCATGATATCTTCACATCGAAGTAGAATGGTCGTCCTCTTCACACCCTCTATACTTCTCTGAGGGGTATGTTCGAGAAGGTACATGGTTACGTACCTTTGACTGCTACACCAGAGCAGCTCAAGGCATATAGAGACTCTGTGATGACTGGGGTATTTCTAGCAGCCCTGGATCCAGAATATGATGCAGCTCGTGCCCAGATCCTCACTGATGCTACCATACCTCTGATGGAGGAGGCGTATAGAAGATTGAGTAGACTATCCATATCCTCTGGTAGTACCTTACAACACCAGACATCTTCAGCTATGGCGGCTTCACGTGATAGAGGCAGCCATACAGTATATCGTGGTCGAGGAAGTTCCAACCGTGGTAGAGGAGGCGGCGGTCGAGGTTGACCATGCACCTTCTGCCACAGGACGGGTCACTATGAAGAAACCTTCTATTCTAAGCATGGGTTTCCTGCGTCAGCCAGGGTTGCAGAGCAGACACAATAGACTGGGAGTTTACCTGATCAGAGGTTTGATGAGCTCGTAGCACGACTGAGAGAGATTATGCCTGGCACATCTGGATCCATTAGCTCTCCTTCAGGATCCTCAGAAGTGGTTGCATCAGCCCCAGCATCAACATCTACATCAGGTATAGTGCTTGCCTTTACTACGTGTTGCAGTGCAGACTTGTCAGAGTGGATCATGGATTCAGGTGCACCACATCATCTCTGTGGTGACAGAGGTCAGTTCAGTATTTTTCATCCTGTCCAGTCTGGACGATTAGTTATGATAGCAGATGGTATATATTCCCCCATCACTGGTCATGGGGAGGTGCAGTTGACTCCTACCTTACGACTTCTTGATGTTCTCTATGCACCTAAATTTTCCATGAATTTATTATCAATTAGTCATTCACCAAAGATTTACATTGTCGTACCATATTTGATCCATCTGCTCTTGTGTTTCAGGATATACTTACAGGCAGAGTGATTGGAACTGACCGTGAGCAAGGGGGCCTTTACAGACTTGTGCAGTCTCGTCTCCGTATGCTAGTGTTTTATCCTCTTTCCACATTGGGTCTGTTTCTCCGTATATGTGGCATCTGTGATTTGGTCATCTTCCTCTGCAAAAGCTGGTTCAAGTTCTTCCACAGATTTCTCCTCGCTCCACTTTCCAGTGTGAGGCCTGCCAGCTTGGGAAGCATCATCGATCCTCTTTCCAGAGTCGTCAGGGTCCGAGTAGTCATAGTCTGTTTGAGTTGTTTCATTTCAATATCTGGGGTCCTAGTCGTGTCCCAAATCATCAAGGGTACATATTTTATCTTGTTGTTGTGGATGAGTCTTCTAGGTTATGTTGGGTTTTCCTTCTGAAGAACAAGTCTGATGCTGGTCTTGTTATTCAGTCTTTTATTAATGAAGTAAAGAACATTTTTCTGCCAGAATCAAGTATATACGTTCAGACAATGCTCTAAAATTTTGCAGTACTCAACTCTCTCAAATTTTTAAATCTCATGGCATTGTGCATCAGACATCGAGTCCATATACCTCCAAACAGAATGGGGTGGCTAAAAGGAAACATTACCGTATGTTGGATGTTACCAGGACCCTCTTGATTCAGAGTTGTGCTCCTCATTCCTATTGGGGAGATGCAGTTCTAATTGCTTGTTACCTGGTGAATCGTATGCCTTCTTCAGCGTTAGGGGGAAAAGGTCTCGTTCTTGATTGTGTTTCCCAAGAAGGATCTTTTCTCGCTTACGCCTCGTGTCTTTGGATCGGTTGCGTTTGTTCATCAACTCTCTACTGGTTTTGACAAGCTTTCTCCCAAATCTGTCAAATGTGTATTTGTTGGGTATTCCAAAACCCAAAAGGGCTATCGTTGTTTTGACCCTGTTCAACGAAGGTACTATGTCAGTGCTGATGTCACCTTCTTTAAGTCTATTATGTATTTTTCTCCCACAGGTGATAGGTTTGCTCCTTCAGAGGATGACGACTATATTTATAAGCCTCCTCCTCCGTCATTGCCATGTTCCCCTCTATCTCCACCACCACCGCCGCCGCCACCACCACCACCGTCTCCTACTTTCTTTCCACACCAACGAAGGCCTCAGGCTCATGCGCCTCCTCCATAATCCAGCACGCCCGAGGTATGTCTTGATCATTTGAGTTCTTCTGATGGCACGAGTGACTTGCTTGCACAGAATGAGGTTCAGGGTGCAGATGATACTTCTCCTACTCATGTTGATGATCTGGATATTCCTATTGCACACCGAAGGCAGAAGCGTGCACGTACGATGAACCCCAAATATGGGGTGGACTTTGATTCTCATGTTTCCTTGGAGCGTTTGTCCAAGGAATTTCAGCACTTTGTTGTGGGCTTGTCAGTTGTACAGATACCACGGTCGTATCAGGAGGCCTTGCAGAGCAGTCCATGGCGTTTAGCCATGGAGGAAGAGATGGCAGCATTACAATCGCGAGGTACGTGGAGTGTTGTCCACCCTCCACCAGGTGCGTATGTTGGCGGTAGCAAATGGGTTTTTACTGTGAAGCAGCGCGCTGATGGTACAGTGGACAGATACAATGCCAAGTTGGTTGCTCGTTGGTTCACCCAAACATATGGGGTGGACTATCATGACATGTTCCCTTTTGTGGCACGTCATTCTACCTTACGGATTCTCATTTTCGTTGTTGTGGTGAGAGATTGGCCCATTTTCCATTTGGATGTTAAAAATGCTTTCTTGTATGGTGATTTGCAGGAGGAGGTCTACATGCAGCAGCCACTTGAGTTAGCTGCTGAGGGGAGTCCAGTATGGTATGTCGTCTTCATAAAGCTATATATGGCCTTAAGCAGAGTCCGAGGGCTTGGTTTAAGAAGCTCTCAGAATTGATTGAACAGAAGGGGTTTGTCAGATCTACTGCAGATCATACTCTCTTTGTAAAGAGAGACCAACGAGGTATTGTGGTCATCTTGGTTTATGTTGATGACATTGTTATCATGGGCAGTGATGCACAAGGAATTCAGGCAGCAAAGGACTTCCTTGGACATCAGTTTGTTACCAAGGACTTGGGTATGCTTCGTTACCTCCTTGGACTGGAATTTGCACGAAATCAACATGGTATGGTTATGACACAAAGGAAGTATATTATTGATCTTCTATCTGAGACAAGAATGACCGGATGTAGACCAACTACTACCCCAATGGATCCAAATGTGAAGCTTCATGATGATGGATCTGAGGAGGTGGACAAGAGATGCTACATAGAACTGGTAGGGAAATTATTGTATGTCACTATCACCAGGCCTGATATATCTTTTATTGTGAGTAAAGTAAGTCAGTTCATGGAGCAACCCAGGCAGGCGCACATGGATATTATATTCATGATTCTGAGATACTTGAAGTCGTCTCCAGGTGCATGTCTTATGTTTAGGAGAGACACGTCTCTCTCTGTTACAGGGTATGCAGATGCAGATTATGTTGGATGGCCTAATGACAGGAAGTCTACTTCAGGCTTTATTGTTTTTGTTGGTAGCTCATTAGTCTCATGGAAGAGTAAGAAACAAACAGTTGTTGCTCGATCCAGTGCAAAATCAGAATATAGAGCTATGGCCCAAGGTAAATCTGAGATGATGTGGGTCAAATCTGTCCTAATCAATTTAACGATTGAAGTACCTCTTCCTATGCAGCTCAAATGTGATAATCAGACAATGCTATTTATAGCTAACAATCCAACATTTCATGAAAGGACAAAGCACATCGAGGTAGACTGTCATTACACTCGTGATTTGATCCAAAAGGGGCTTATCTCAACATCTTATGTTGCGTCAGGAGATCAGATTGCAGATATGTTTACTAAAGCTCTGGCTAGAGGTCATTTTCATCACTGTTATTCCAAGCTGAGCATGATAGATATATATGCTCCAACTTGAGGGGGAGTGTTAAGATATTTGTGTTATCGTGTGCTTTCTATCATGTTTATGTTCTATGGTCCCTTCTTTGTAATTTACCCATAGAGCTTTTCTCCTGTATAAGAGAGCTCTAAGGTTTGATGATAAACATCTTTTCGGTTCCCTTCAACAAACTCCCCTAGCTAGAACTTAGATATGGTATTTTCTTCCAGGAGGAACTGTGTCCTAAGGTTTTGGTGTGTCTTTGTTGTACTCTTTGTCCAGTTACAGAGGAAACTCTATTTGCCCATGGTTTTCTTCTTCTCAAATGAAATTTTCCAAGAAATCTCTGCACCTGGGTGCTGTTACTGCTTGATACATTACATGGGGAACCAACCTAAGATATATGGTTATTCAAATCTGTTGGTCATCTATCAATTTCAACTAAGTTGACCAAACGTTGGATACAAACTGGCAAACAAGACTAGTAACAAGTCAAATACACCAACAATAATACGAAACCAGCCTAGAAAATAAATTATTCCCTACAAATAATTTCAGTTACGAGATTTCTTCAGTAAGATAGTAGCTGCAAAAAATATATGCTCTACCTTGCTGACAGTCCCCGAATCCAGCATCCAGTCTGTAGGAATTTTAGCCTCTTTGTAAGTGTGCATGGCAACATCCCTTAACATAGTTAGCCTCTGAGTGTTTTTCTCCAACCTTCAGAAATTCAACAGTCCAGCTGACTATTTCAGTTTAGTGTACATGTAGAGTGTGCATATAAAAACAGGGGCTTACTTCTCAAGTATGGTCGCAATCTTCTTTAGTACCAGCTCAAAGGGCATACAAGGATCATCCTCAAACATATGAACTTCATTTTCCAGTCGTTTGAGAGCGCGGTATTCTATAGCTGCCTCTCGCATTGCATCCGCCTTCTTCTCAGGCCAGTTAAAATGTTTAAGCACAGCTCTTTCATCAGCCTGCTTGATTTAAAATGTATGAAATTTCTCAAAAAAAAATTTTTTTTGGAAAATCCATCCTATACATCTTTACCAAACAACTGTACACATTTACAATATCAACTAAAATATTATATACCACTCAAAAAACTATAATCATAAATAAAACGCAGAGGGCGATCCCTAGTAGGTCAAACTAAGATTCGATCCCGATGCAGGTTGAATTTACACAACCATACTTCAGAATTTCAAAGTAACGCATATAGCCCCTATTTTTCATATTTAAACAAGTACCCTCATAATTTAAGTGATGCCAAAATCCATTATAGTGTAGCTACATATAACCCAAATGGGAGGCCAAAATACCTCCATTAAATGGTGAGTAGTTCCCACCCTCCCTAGACCACTATCTCTTCACATCACCATGCCTTGCCACCTTTACCATTCACTCAACAACCCCTAGAATCACATATTAACTTCGCCATGCTCTGACTACAGCAAACATTCATTGCCTTTTCTAAACCACAAGCACAGCCCGCTTGTTGCCCTACCCATGACCAACTCATCACCTCCCTCTCACCTTCACCAATATTGACTTTATTAATATGCCTTGAATCCTAACTAATCCTATTTGTTCGGGGTCCATCCTTTATTTTTCATGATGACTAAGAGTGGGCAAATAAAAAATTTCACTTTGAATTCCGGAACCTCAACATCCTGTTACTCATGGTGTTTCACGATTATTACACGAAATAGGAGGATGGAGTTTGTCAAAAGAAGTCTTCCTCACTCTACTCAATTCGGATTCTATTTGTATGGAAATTCGAATCTTATTTGTATTGAGATCGGGGAGATCCATTTATATGGGAGGAGGAGAGGAGCCCCTATAAAGTTAGTGCTTTGAAATATCCTATGTACCATAGTTCTTACTATATTTTGGTGTTGAGAGTCATTGTCTTATCTTGTTATGTGCATTTTTTTATTTCTGTCGTCTATATTACGTAATTTGTCCAACAAGGTTTCTCCTCTCTATATAAGAGAACTCCAGGGCCTCTGAATAATGCAATTCCATTATTCTCTTTCCACATAGTATCAAAGCAATGGTCCTAGATTAGAGCATGAGCCCTTGCGCCCTAACCCACCGCCAGCCCCCCATTCGCCATTGGGAGTCGCCACCGACCACCGCTCTCCACCTAGCGGCACTGCCGCCTCATTGCTATAGGCCTCTCGTCATACTAGCAACAACACCATCCCCTCTAAGGTCTGCGACACTGCCCAACCCATCGACGACACTGTCAAACCCCTCGATGGCTCCTGCAATACTGCCTAGTCCATAGATTACACTGCCAGACCCATCTAGGGTGCTAATGGCACCACCCAACTGAAGGATATTGAGAATCCTTAAGCGCATCACGGAAGCGTGTCGATCGCATCTTATGCAATCGGAGCAACTAGTCGCACTAGTCGCTAGATGCAGCGGAAATTAAAATTTTAAAAAACTAAAGATGAAACCACATGATCACGAGAACACTTCTCGGATCGTTTCATCAAACCACAAAGTATAAGGAATACCTCTTGAAGCGTGGTTGCGATCATGAGATCTCAAAGTAGAGATCCTCCTGTCTCGAGTCCGATCCATGAAGAACGCACTCGCGGGCACGATGATGAGTCGCGTCCGTCCCGCAATCCTCGATGAAGATCTAAGCAATGGATCCCCTGATTTCGTCAGACGAAATCTGTCGTCTTCCTTTAGAGTAAGAAACTCCAAAGAAGAAGGAGATCCTCGAGTCGTCGAAGAAGAAGCCGAGAGTTTCTCCTTTCTCAACACAAGATGGACGGCCATCTTTTGGAAGAGAGAAAGAGAGAGGGCGAGAATATGAGAAAGAGAGAGAGTTGTAACCTTGTACAACTCTTAATAATGTACTTAGAAAGGCTACCCTAGCCCTCCTTTTATATTAGTTTAGAATCCAATGGATCTCAATCCATGGGACACATAGATCCAACGGCCAGGCTTGGTCTATGTAAAATCAATGGCTATGATTGTTGTTGGTTAAAACCAACAACATTTATTTATAATTAAATTAAATATATGTTGCAACATTATCAACACATTTTAATTTAACATAAATAAATTAGTTAAGAGATTAATTAAGATAATAAAATGGAGATAATGTAGCCTCCTAAAAATAGGGCGTCACCCATGACTTTTTCATGGGTGACGCCACCTCATCAATGGTGGCTTATTATCTCCTTTTTATTATATCATATTATCTCTTAATAATTTGTGATAACTATTATCACAAGTATCCACAAATTAATTCCAAATTAATTTATGAATACTTCAATCACGCCATTGAAAAAATGTGAATCATATTCTCAATCCAAACTAATTTGTAAATTGCATTTCCAATTAATTAATCAATGTGAATCCAATCCACATTATTAATTGTTGGAAAAGAAAAGAGCCCACCCATGTATTTAGTACCACATGGGGGAGCGGTCACTATTGGGTCTGTCCGTGAGGCTATATAAGGAGCCCCACACCCCCTGTACTCATGGAGAACTTCAATAGAAAAAATGCCCAGTTAAGGGGCTTCTCCCGTGGTTTCATCCCTCTCCTCTCGGAGTAGGGTTCCACGTTAAATCCCGCGTTCTTATTCTTTGTGTTCTTATCTTTTTTCCATGTTTTCTTCCGCATGTTTATTTCTTAACATGGTATCAGAGCGGGTCGTTCTGGGTTGATTTTTAAGTTTGAAGTTTTTATTTTCCAAGTTTGAGTTTTTTTTTGGATTTTCTAGAACCCTAGCTTTCAGATCCAGATCTTGCAGCTTGAATGTTATAGCCGCAGTTTCCGGCATGAGATATCGCTCAACGAAATCGCTGCCCGCGCAATCCCATGCGCGTGTGTCTACAACCCTCCAAACGGCGATGCCGGCGCTGAGTCCCTTCCCATCGCGTGGAGGGGCCCTCCTTCATCTTCGGCGATCCCAGGTTGAGCCCCCTTCAGACGCGCATAGGCTCTCAGAGCCACAGCTTCGATCGCTCATCCAAACGGCGGCGCACACCAGTGCCACGGTAACTCGCCATCGCAGCACCCATGCAGTCTCCCTCGAGCAGTGCTATCGCAACATCCAGGCCGACGACGTGAACCCTCCCATCTCCAGATCTTTAGTCGGCTTCCGCAGGTGCATCCCCGCGCGACCTCCTCCAAACCCCTCCAAGTCCTAGTCTCGCAGAAGCCATCCCGAAGCCCTCCCGTGCTGATCTCCCTCGCGCGACCACCAAGCAGCGCCCATGCCTCGTCGAGCGGCGTCAATGTTTCAAAGGAAAGGACCCCAACGGGGAACCCTAATGCGGGGCCCGTTCCCCTTCAGCCGTTTAAAAAAAATATATAGTTGTAAATGCCCAAGTGGGCTGCCGGTCAGACGTTAAGAAAAAATGGAAGCCCAAAGGGGGCTGCGACAGATGATAAAAAAGGGGGTTGTTCATTCCGAAAGAAAGGGGATCATTATTTGGAAAAAAAAGAAAGGATGAGGATAAAAAAAAGGAGGGGAGAGAAATTTAAAAAAAAAGAAGTTTGTTTTAAAAAAAAGGAGGTGCGTACGTGAGAAAAGCCGTAAGAAAAATTGTAAAAGGAAGAGATGAAGAAAAGGCGCGTACAAGAAAAAGTCGTACGCATGTTTGCAAAAAAAAGAGGCACGTACAAGAAAAAGCTGTATGCATATGCTAACAAAAAAATCAAAAAAAGGAAAAAAAGTCGCGTACAAGAAAAAAAAAGTCGTATGCATAAAAAAATGTGATTCATGTTTGCTTCTTCCAACTTGTCTATTATTTTCATTATTCTCACAAGTTTGGGAGAAAGGGGGAGTAAAAGCCATATGCATCCTACATCATTGACTGACAGACCAAATACTCCGGATTTCACAGAATATCAAGCCATCTTCACTGTGCATCGATCTTCGTCGTGGTGTCTCTATCCTCACATCGACTCCGCACTGGATTTGTTTTCTTCAAGGCACGACGGAGACAAAGTCCGGTGACCCGCAGGCACGACTGAGACAGAGATCCGGTGACCATGCAGGCACGACAGAGACAGTCCGGTGACCTTCCAGGCACGACAGAAATACGTTCCGGTGACCTGATATACCCGTCAGCAAGCGGGTTTGTCTACCAGTTGCGGATACATACGTTTATTGTGGTGATTTCAAGTGAAGATATAATGATGTATATTTTTCTTTATTATTGCAAGTTGCAGCTATCCCAGCTACCAACTTGAGGGGGAGTGTTGGAAAAGAAAAGAGCCCACCCATGTGTTTAGTACCACATGGGGGAGCGGTCACTATTGGGTCTGTCCGTGAGGCTATATAAGGAGCCCCACACCCCCTGTACTCATGGAGAACTTCAATAGAAAAAATGCCCAGTTAAGGGGCTTCTCCCGTGGTTTCATCCCTCTCCTCTCGGAGTAGGGTTCCACGTTAAATCCCGCGTTCTTATTCTTTGTGTTCTTATCTTTTTTCCATGTTTGCTTCCGCATGTTTATTTCTTAACATTAATTAACAAATGCTATTTACATAAATTCTCTCTCTTTAATATATGTATATTATAAATCATATTTATAATACACAAATAGTATGGATAGTATTATCCACATTCTCTAATCCTTGGTAATTAAATCCCATTTAATTATCTTGGATAATAATTCTCACAATATGAATCACATTCATATTATGCTTGATAATTAAATCTCATTTAATCATCAAGTTCTTCTTACTTGGATATGAATTTCATCAAATGAATTATTCTCGAACCCTTTCAAGAATAATGTGCTTTCTCCGCAGATACTTGGAGATAAGGACAGGGCGATTGTATTGTTCCACGTATAATGACTTGGATGTTGAGATCTCATCTCAAATCCAGATCTTACGGACCTCCCATAGATGCTTGATTAAATCAAGACCGCAAATCCAATCTTCTCATTGAATCTGAATCTCATTCAGACCAATGTCCAACATTTGGACTAAGATCAGATTGCTTCTCTACTGGAAGGAGTCACTAAAATCCAGACCTGTTTCATCACTACCTCGGAATGGAAGCGTCATGGATATACAATCGTTTATGATCACATCACCATCAGGTATTCCTAATACTTGTACATCCTGCATACTGGAAGACCCATGATCAACCTGAAGATTAAGATCAATTTTATACTGTCTTCTTCAGGGTTTTATCAGTAAGTTTCTCATTTGATCATTGGGATTTGGTATCGATCATATACTTTCCAAAAGCATATATCATACCTAGGTCTTGATCATATACATTCCAAAAGTATATATCAACCCTACAAATTCAGTCAAGCTTCCAAAGCGAGACGACCGTGCATGGAATTTGATTCTTCCCAATATCTCATGAGTGAGCTCATGTCTTTCGGTTCAGTAGTGAACCTGTATGATCCCTTTGAGAGATCGTATTACTCATATGCCCTTACATGCACACCAGCGCGTCGGTGTATAGACCTTGGTTAGGTCATCAACCTATTGGTCTGCCAAATGTACACACTCAGACATATAGTAACACATCTGTCTCCGGTCAGAGGATGCGTGCCTATGCTGTGACATCATTCAACATAGGACTTAGGTATCTCGATCTCGTTAAGTCAACTCTTTGACCTAACTAATCTGACACCTCCAAATCTCTATTCCTATGGAGAGGACCTGCATCAAGAGGTCGGTCAGATATTAGCCTATGTGAGAAAGGATTGCCATCTCCTACTCAGACCGAAGATCACATCTTAACAATCATTTGACGGTGCTTGATGAGTCCTCAATCTAACTCTTTAGATATTTATCCAAGCACCAGCCTCTATGATTCAATAATTGAATCAACAGCTGTATGATCGTTAAGATAGCCATGGTACATAACCCTAATTGTACAGAGGGACCTATTATGCAAATTATTTATTCTTCTTTTCAGATCAGGGAATGATATTTGCAATAACATTTATTGCATAATGGCTCGCCGTGGGCTCACATGTCCAACACCAACCACCACATCGACACCATCAACCCCATCTAAGGTTTCGATAGTGCCCCTCGGACTAATTTTTGGGTCGATTTTGCTGCCCTTATTGGTTTTTAGGTCTAATTTTAATAGTTTTAGGGTGATTTCAGACTTGTAAATCACCTTAACCACTTTAGGGCACTCTTACAATTGATGGGAATGGTTGTTATACGAGTCTGCACTCACAACTGATTCCCTATATGTTTGTATCAACACATTTGATTCTGTCTACGGCCCTCGTCTTCTTCTATCTCCGACATAATGTCAGGTAACAAGATCGAGATCCCATTCTATGGTGCCTTCAAAGGTCTGATACCCATCATCGAGATGGATGGGACCAACTACAAGTTATGAGTCATGCAATTCATAAGCTTTATGCAGTGCAATGAGAAGAAGCACATTCTACCACAGGAAGAGCTGACTGATAGGGCAGATTCTAATGCCTCTTGAGGGCTATATGGCACGTATGCACACATGTGTTTATCTGATACCCTAGTGATGAATCGTCAGTCGGCTAAAATAACATGCTCTCGTTGTAGCATGGGCCAATCGACAATCACTCAGAACCAAGAGAAGATCTCTGTGAAGAGTTCTCAACTTTAATTTATACATGGGTAAGTCCAAAGTTGAACACAGGGACACGAGCAATTATCTAATTAAATATAGACACTAATTATTTAATTCAATAATTTAAAGGTTATAAGTCAAGCCAATGCAAATAAACTCACAATATGCATATATTTAAACATTTTTATGCAACTATTTTACATGATAAACAATAATGTAATAAATTCACAAACATACAACAAACCATATGCTCCTGATTTAATAAAATAAATATTTGTGAAAACATATATTTAACTAATGAGAGGCCAATGTCAAGAAGAGAATTATTTCAACCTAACTGCAATTCAAAATTGAATGAAGTATAAGGCTAAATAGACAAGAATGTCTCTCTAAAAATAATGTGTGAATTTATATACTAAATCAGAGATTTAATTGCATTAAATTAAAGTGCACAAAATCAGCTTTCCAACGATACCAATTTTATTAAAAATTGATGCATGATTCACAAGTTATTGATAAAATAAGTCTTGGGAATAAATGCAAGAAAACATGATTTATTTGTTACAAAAAAAGGTCTAAAATGGACTAAAATACAAATACAGAAACCCGCTTAGGTTTTATTGCAATTTTTCTAAAAGGATGGGACTTATCTGCAAATCTGGCTCTTTTCTGGGCTCGTCTGCAAAATACCCAGCATTACGTGCCCTCTGCACGTGATCGGCCAGGCTTGGTTGGCGTAGCTTGGCTGCACATGATGCTAATTGATGGTTCGATGCATGCTCGAATGCTCTAGACTGCAGGGTTGAACCGATGCCTCGAAGTGAGGCTTGGAAATAATGTCAACCATTAAATCTAATCTAGATGATCAGATCTAACAGCATCTGCTACGCAGGTTCTTCCCTCTCCTCCTTGGGAGGCGATGCACGGGTGGAGCACCGACAGAGGTAGTTTCGCTCCGCCGCTGGCTGACGGATTACCAGACAATCCAAAAATCTTGGCGAAGGTCTCGTAAAGACCTTGGAGATGCAGTAAATGTCTCACGTGGCTAGAAGAGCGAAGCGGTGACATAAGCTCGGAGATTCTGGCCGAGATCGGATATAGGTTGAAGATTCCGACCATTCAAGAGAAACTTAAGAACATGCAGGTGTTAGTTGCAAACACAATACATAATCGAATCTTCTAAGATTGAGGAGAAAATGGAATAGAGGGCAAGATGAGACAAACGAGGTCTTCACCTTCTTGCGCCTGGATGGGTCTTCACCTTCTTGCAGAGGATGAAGACAAACAAAGTGATAACGACTATGTAGAAGCGAGATGATATAACGAGGATGTACGGAGAATTAGGATAGAAACATGGTGGTGTAGATGATCTTAGGATGTAAGAGTAGTACGGGAATATGCTAAGAGAAAATAGAGAAACACCAAAGAAAATAAGGTCAAGAAGTTACCTGGAATTGAAGGTGGAAAGTAAATGAGGAAAGGAAGATGAAAGAGAGGCCTGGATGAAGCTTCGAGCTTTAAGTCATCACGTCAGATCTCCGGTGAAGAGATCAAGCTCAAGCAGACTTGTGAATGAAGGTCTGCGACAAGGTGACTGCACCTTGAATCTCGTCGGTGAACGCCTCTGTCAACGCTTACTAAGGGTCTTCTCTCTATCACAGGGAAGGCTAGGAGATAGGGGTTTCGCACGAGAGTGGTGGATTAGCAGTTGTGATGGCCAGAGGGTAGGTTTTGATGGAGGAGATTTTGCAGTTACAAGTGGTTGAGGGCGGTGGTTTCAACCGACTATCAATGGAGCACGTGAGGGATAGACAAGGAACAACCACATAGGCGAGGATGGTTGATGATCAGACAAGAGGATGGTGAAAGTAGTTGGACGAGAAGTTGAGGGAGGTTGATGAGGAAATAACGGGAAGTTGCAGGGCACGAAGGGTTACGTCACTTAGGAGCTGAACTGGAGGTGGACAGAGGTGTTCCAATCATTGGATCTTGAGATTTCATGTTGCGGGGCACAGAGGTTTCATATTGGACTCAAAGAGAAATAAAGTCGTCTATATACATAAAATATTTTTGCAAGTGATTTAATATATTAAATCACTTAATTTTACTTTCTTTTCTTATTTTTGTGGATTTTTTATTTTATAAATTAGGTTAAAATAATTATGTACAATATTAATTAAAATTTTATTACATTTTTAATAAATAATAAACACATAAAATAATAGCACAATAATAGGTATATTAATATACAATAATAATAGTTAATTATTTACAACAGGTTTTTTGTTAATTAATGATAAATGTTAGTTATTTTTATTGGTTTTCTTAAACTAGAGAGATAATATGAATAAATAAAGTAGATGAATCTGGGATTCATCACATGGTCATAGAGATAGCCAAAGACATCTTACATCAACTTATAGCCAAAACGACGTGCGACATCCTCGCGACCACATAATCTCATGTAAGGAATGAGATGAAGATAAAACAATTCTAGCATAATTCAGGCCTTTTGCAGCAACACCGGAGTAGCAAAAATCATACATGAACGCTAATATGGTTGGTGTCTTTTTGGCGGCACTTGATCCTGAGTATGATATAATACGATCACAATTACTTGCAGATGCAGCCATGCCTCCTATGGAGGAAGCATATCGCAGACTCAACAGGATCACAGTTCCTTCATCAACATCCTCTCAAACCTCCTCAGCAATGGTTGCATCTCGCGGTAAATGAGGATCTTCACAGTTAAGAGGATGAGGTGGCCATGACAGAGGATCAGTTTGTTTATGGCAGTCCTGCATTTACTATCACCGCTCTGGTCACTCCGAGGATATATGCTATTCTAAGCATGGCTTTCCAGCATCTGCCTGTGATGTTGAGCAGATTAAAACTGTTACGCCTCCTGTCATTGCTTCTGATAAGAGATTCGATGAGTTTATCTCTTGTCTGAGGGAGATCATGCCTCACACTTTTGGATCTTCTAGTGCTCCATCGGGCTCGTCCGACTTTCATCCCTTCGTATCTGCCAATACTTCAGGTATATCCTATACCCTTACTACTTGTCATAGGATGGATCTCTCGGAACAGATCATGGATTCAAGTGCGACTGATAACCTATGTGGACATAGAGCTCAATTCACTTCCTATGTAATTGTTTAACCTAGCAGAATAGTGGTTATTGCTGAGAGAACGAAATCTCCAAAACGTTGCGCATGTTTTGGTATGTCGTTGTAGAATTAGGGTTCATGTAAAGGAATGCACGCCTAGAGTATGCTCGCCAGTAGAAGATATGCGCCTAGGAATTGTACTTGCTGCAACAAATCACCCTGATGCTTCAGAACAAAATTTTCTAGGGCTGAAATCCTAGATTTACTAGAACTCGATCTTGATCTTCAGATTTTGATGAAGATACGTGCAAAACTAGGATTTCGGAAAATCCTAGACATTTTCACGAAATTGAGCCAGAACTTAAGCAAACCTCAAATAAGTATATAAAATAATAAAAAAAACACAAGATTAATCTTCGAGAACAAATCACCAAAATCGAACCCGCATTGATACGATGTATAAAATGATAGTGTGAAAGTGTATCATAGCTAAATAATAAAGAACAATGGAAGAACATCAGGATTTCATGTGGAACCCTACTCCATAGGAGCGGGCTGAAATCAAGGGAGAAGGCCTCTCAAGGGTCAGGTATTATGTATTTGATATCTCTCTCTTTTTTTAATCTATTACAGCCTACAAGTGAAATGGGGCTTCTTATATAGTCCCACCAGTAAGAACAAGTCCCACACACGATAGATATGGGACTAAACTAGTGGATGGGGTAATTGGATCATGGAGGGATCCAATTACCCATCTATACGTGTGATGCATACTCTAACAGTACTCTGACAATATGGTTTCCATTACGAACATTAGATATTATGATATGATAGTTATATGTGATCTTGATAAGAAATTCCTAACCCTAGAGGGAAGACAAGGCTACTTGGATAAGAAGACATAATTGGACACACATTGATTAGGAGTGGTATCTTTCATGTTATTATGGAGAAGATCATTTAGATATGTCTTCAATCCTAACCTAATGGATGCTTTAATATTCAAGCTCCTCCATCAAAAGTGAGGGCGAACCATCCTTCCATAAATGGGCAAAAATCCAATCACTTAGTCAAAGTGGGTTTTTTGTAGTTTGTATGCATATTTGTTTATATTTATAGTGGCTATAAAAATTTCTTCGAATAGGTCTTTGTTAGCATTTTTTTTCATGTTGGTGGTTGATTACTCATTTATTTTTTCCCAATTAATGATCTCAAAGTGAGATTAGATGTTGGCAAGAGGATGCTGCACGGCAACTATATATTTCATAAAAGCGGTAAAAAAACTAACAATGTTGATTTCTTAGAGAAATCAACGAGATTCTTCGAAGGATGTAGTGAGAAACAGTTGGCAAGAGATCAAAATCATATGTAGTGTTCGAGGAATGAGAATGTTGAATAAGGTGTGCATGCTCAAGGAAGAGGTTGTGACATGTAATGGAGCTCCAGAATTTCCTAGGATGAGCAATACGAGAAGCGAGCATTAGGTTGTCAGCATCTCTACAGTAGAAGCATGCAATAAATATGAGGAGAGAAAGTGGTTTGCTTTGTCAAAGGACAATGGCACATACTCAATTCACAAGAGATGTGTGGTGCCACATCCTTACGCAAAATATTGAACTGTGCAAGCATGTCCAAGGAGGCATGTCAAGAGTTCCCAGAGATGAGTGAGATACCTAATGATGGTGACAACTTGCAAGAAGAGCTTTCATATAACAAGATGGACCAGTGTATAATCAAGGCAATACAAAGATCGTAATGAGATTCACCTCAATGGGAAGATTGTTAGGAGTAGGAGTGATATTGGTATTAGGAACCCTAAAGGAAGTGAACTCACGATCCTAATAAGAATTGAGTTGTAGTCTATGTATAGTCCTTTTAGGAGTAGGACTATGAGTTTTGTACTTAAGCTAAATATAAAAGAGGGTGAGGGCATTACCCAACAACATCATTGCATAACAGAAGGCAACAACATGAGAGAGGCGGATAAGAGAAAGAAGAGAGGGAGGGAACAGAGATGGTCGTAGTTGTCCTTGGTGAATTTTCTTAAAAGACGGTCGTAAGAAGTGATTGGTTACCATCATATCATGTTGTCTTCTTAATTTGTATTGACTCATTATACATCTATTTTTTTCTAACTGTACTTCATGCCATTTATATCCCTCTTCTTTTTTGTACATAGTAAAGAACGATCCCCACTTAATTTGCTTTGACGCATTACACATCTATTTTTTTCTATATTCGACGCCATGCCATTTATACCCCTCTTCTTTTCCATACATAGTAAAGAACAATCCCCGTCACCCAAGGTTATAGTTCATTTCCATGTAAACCTTTTAAATAACCATTGCAGTGTGGTTTCTTCTTTGTGCTTGATTTCCATAACAAATTCGAAGTAATTTAAGTCTTTCAAGATCACGGACGTAAAACCCAAAAGTATAAAAGATTGTGTTAGGAAAATTTCCATGAACAAGGAGGGAACAGATGATAGGTTTAAACACATTAGAGTGTAAGTTGGCACTTTTTTATCACATAAAAGATAATTCATTTCTTTTTGACGTTGAAGTGTGACATGTTAAAAGGAAGAAGTTTGAAAAGACCACAACTACAATAGATTTTAAAAATTACTCATGGGAGGGCAAAAGATACGGGAGATACAGAGAGCATGATGGTTGCACCATGAATTGTCCTCAATACAAGGAGTCAAGAAAGAGGGGCAGTGCACGGTGCTCTCATGAGAGAGCAAAATTTGGAAGAAAAGACATGACTAAGACACTATTGATAGGGGAAAGCTCGACATAAAGAAATATATGGTGACCACATTAAAAGGTAACATGTTGAGAAGGAAGGTTTCAAGGCTAAGAGGGGTAGCAGTTCCAGTTTTATTACCCCAACAAGGTCTTAAAATGAAACTCGAGTTGATTGATGGTAGCTTTTCATCTTCTCTCTGCTCTACTTGCGCTCTTTTGCAAAATATTTATAATTCATACTTTTTCTTCATGTAACGTCTTATGCCCTCACACTTGCATTTCAAGAAAGTTGTTTGAGACGAATAGAAAGAGAAATCAGCAACAAATATAACTTTCAGGTTACCAATGTGGAAAGCTTATTATCCAACCAATCAACAAAGTTCGACAAGTCTTCAATATCTGCAAAAGCTGCGCTCTGTACATTCTCGATGAGGGATATGATAAAATCACCCTTAGTTTCAACATCTGCTTTGATCTGGACAAAGGTGTGCAGCAATTAGTAAAATAAAGCCGAATGAAAGAAAATGGAATATGTTGTGTAAAAAAGATAAAAGAATATCACCGCTATCAAATGCGCTGAACGATTTTGAATCTCTCCAACTATACTGGTATGAGCCTTACTATCGATAGCAGCACCACAAGTCGGACTGCCTGAAGGCACCTTCTCTCTACCTCGTTTTGTCAAGGAATGATAGAATTCCACCAAAGACGGTGCTTTTTGCATGGTGACTGCTCTAGACCTGCAATGACGGAGTGGAGGTGGAGGGGGAGGTGGTGGAGGCCTACCATTGGCACATTCCTTCATTGAAGAAGACATGAGAGGAGGAGGAGGTGCGGAATTTGCTACTACTTCGTGTGGTGTTTCAGAATTTGTTGTTTGTGATTTTCCTGAATTTGCTGTTGCAGATTGAAGCCCTGAACAGGATGCGCATATTGTGCTTACATGATAAATTCCTATACCTCTGGATTCAGTTTTCGCAGATTCTTCTTCTTTCAACTTCTCCTGTCAATCATATAAATGGAAAAAAGAAATTGCATCTCAATTACCAAAATAAATAAGCCCGCGGTACACTGGTCCCTTCTTTCTCATCCAGCATAAGTAGTGTTTGCATGTGGAAATGACAAGGATGATATAAAGAAAATATATTAGGGTATAAATTGTCACACTGCTGATGGTGAAATAAAATCAACCACTGTTACATTGTTCTTCATATGTTTTAAGAGAAAGCTACAGGGTTTCCTTCAACTCTATCATGATTGTGTCTAACATAATTGAAGGATAGTTAGACGAAACCCAATTCTAGTTAAAGAAAACAGATTGACTATCCACCAAAGATGATTGAGAATGTTTTACTTCGAAATTTCGACATGTAAATCATGAGAAAAATTGCTGCTTCAAAATAAAAAATGGCAATGCCTTCTCCCACTCTAAGTAGAGTCGGCTACACGGATTCTTTCTCAAATCCATGTTGAAAGATTTGACTATTTTTTACTCCGATTGTCAACCACCTGACACAACGCCCATAAGGAGAGATTTGAACTCTGATCTTTTGAGTGTTGCTTTGAAATGCCAAAAATAAACCAATAAGCATCCCACATGGGCAAATGGGAAGTTCTCAAATTTACAGAATCCGAATTGCTCGTTAATCTCACAACATCCAAAAGAGTGGACACTAAACTGTCATCCCTAACAACTCCGCTAGTCTCTGATCCTTGCACACCAAAGCATTTCTATCTCCACCAAAACACGTGATTTACTTGGAAAACAACTCACCTCCCATCAAAAGAGCTATTAAAAAAATCCAGTACTAAATAATAATCGTGCAGAACACAAGGAATGCATAACACCAGACGAGCAAAAGAACCCAAAACCCACATTGGCCAAAATTACGATACTATCACTACCTGAGCGATCCTCTCCAGAGTCTTGATCTTGGTCTCGCAGGCATTGAGCTCTATCTCGTACTGCCTGTTCTGCAACTCCAGCTCCTGATTGAGAGATCCCATCCTCTCCATGAGCTCCCCCATCGCCGTCACCTCCGCCCGCAGAGCCCCAACCAACCTCTCGCTCGCCTCCAGCCTTTCTCTCAACCCTCCCCCCGCCGCCGCCGCCTTCTTCGACTCTTCCTTCGTCCCGTTCCTCCCCCCAAGACCACACGCCGCCTTCCTCTGCACGGCGGACCCCTCGGGGACCACTCGTCGCGGCAGGCCATGCAGCACTGCGGCGGCCGGCGCAGGGGCCTTGGACGGCCGGCTCGGCCGCGCAGGGAAGTCCTGCTTCATGGTAGCAGTGGCTGCTTGCTTCACTTGTGTGTACGAGATGTGCGCGTCTCCTCTGGTGTGTGTGTGCGCGCGTGAGGTAGGCGAGACAGAGAACAAGCATAGATTATGTGCCATGTTGGGGAGGGTGGGTGTTAAGTAACCGCTGCTGCTGGTGGCGGATGTGAACAGATGGAACGCATTGCCTGCGTTGAAACTGAAACTTTCGTGATTCACGAGCTTTCATTCTTGGATTTTTTTACATGAATATTCCTGAAAACTTAAACAATTACATGGCTGTCTCTGTAAACCTACTAATAACGTATACACCCCTGATTATCATAATTACGTTCTTTTGGCGAATAAGGAAGATGGAAAAGGAATAAGGAGATTTATTCTTATTTTTTTATTTTTCTCCGTTGGTGAGATAGAAGTAGTATAAAATGGTTCATCCATGTTCACTTTTTCGTTATTCTTGAGAACGTTAAAAAAAGAAAAAGGAAATAGGCATCCCATTAATAAGAAAAAATCACGATTAAGAGAAGAAAGGGTGTAGATCATCTAGGCATGTAATCCTGGTTCTTTTTGCGAAATCTTATCAGTTTTTGTATTTATTGTTAAGATAAAATAGCTACAATAATCAAATTAAGATGAAATTTGGTTCATACGTTGAAGAATGTGGACCGATTTATGTTATATTTTTTTATTTATCATAAGATTGCACAAAAAAGTTGGGACAACATGCCCTGATCTGGGTGAACCCACGATAAAGGATCTGCTCATGAGAAGAAAACCTGAGTTAGCTCTTGCTACCGAAAAGAAAGATATAAATAATTATGCAAGTTTCTAGAGGTATATTTACAAAACCCACTTTATTGTGATACGTACTGTGTTTATTTTGCAAAAGCTCCATGTGGTCTTTTTCTAGTGTGATGATTGTGGTCAGATCTTACGCTTTGGTCCCCCACAGTCTACTCTTTCGCCTCTTGATCTTTTTTAAGAGATGTCCCCTCCGCGTCTTCCAATCATACATAGAATGGGACTATATGGAATGGGACTCGATTCCGCTGTACGGAGGACTCTAATCGTCCTCCACCCAAACCAAACAATGACAAAAGGGCTAAATTTTCTCAATTGTGCCCTTACTCCAAGATTTTAAATCTCGATTTCATTTTCTTTCGAGATGGTGAAAAAATGAAATAATTTTATCAAAATTTCGACGAAATTTCATCAAAATCGACCTAGATTTGTGAAGGAATGATATATGTTGAGATTTCAATTTCGGTAGAGTACTGAAATTTCGATGAAATTTCGTGAAATTTGGAATACATGCCCTGACTATGCCAAAGACCGGTCCCTTTCGTGGAGTGTGCGAACTCGTGGTAATCAAGCTACCATCATAAGAGTTTCAAATATGTGAGATATAATGTATACAATCAAAGCTGCACCTTAAAAACTACTTATATATCACGTGTAGGGATGAGTATTGGATTGGGTCGGTGTGGCCTAATATGAAGTCCAAATCAAAAGAGCCGGCCCGGCCTGGTTCAAATCCAAATGAACAATGGACCGGGCTTGGTTCATAGTTTTAGGCCTAAAAATTTTTTGCGTCAGGCTCGGGTTTGGCTCAGCCCAACCTGACCCGACCCATTGTTAGGCTCGTTATTAGGACCCATCTTAGGACTATAATTGTTGATTTCTTGTGGTGTTTGAATACATGTTTGAGCACTCATAAGCTTCGAGTTGTAAAGCTCGACACTGCCTTGAATCAGATAATTTGAGAATGTGGCCGTCAAATTTCTGTTCTCCGTTGATGAGATGGGCTTCTCGGTGATTAATGACAATGGGAGATTGGTATGTAATTGGTTTCAGTTTTTACATTGTAGAGCATTCTATTACAGTTGTTGTCCAATGTTTTAGGGATATCAATTTGTATGTCATTTGTTAAAGAAACTAGAAGTAGATTGCCTTTTTTTGTCAGTTCATACTTAGTAAAAAATTAACATGAAAATATACATAGATTATTAGTATATAAGCTTCATTAGTTAGTCTTCCCTAAAGTTTGCCAAAATAATTCCCAGAGTTCTAAAAAAATGATAAATATTTTAATTCTGTACTAATCATGTATACATGCTATAAAAAGAGACATCACAAGAGTACCAAAATAGGATTCATTTGAGATAGGTCGGACCTGGATTTGGACCGAACCACAAAAAATTTTACAGGTCAGGGCCCATCCCAACCCGACCCATGCTCATCTCTGATCACGTGGTTGTTGCAACGGTCGTGTGGATACAAACATGTTCGTTTATCATCTCACCACTTGCTTTAAATGTCAAAAAGATGCTACTATGAAGAATAAACCATCTTCCTCTCTCATTATAGCATGAATAAAGGAAAATGTGGGGGAAATTTTGCATAGTATTTTTCAAAGAATTGCACCAAAAAAACAACACTATAAAGCCGAAAGCATTATCACCAAAAATCAACACCGTGCTAAAAAAATCATCATATAACACAAAAACGACACCATATACTCCAAAAAATATCATATAACTTTAAAAAACAGGCTGCCAAAAGATAACATCAATGGACGGCATGATTCTTACACATTATAGAACCATGTTTTAATAACAATAAAAAATAGAAGGGATATAATGATATGTATATGTGGCAGGTTCCTCGAAAAAAAATAGCATCTTATTCATCTTACCATTTGCGATCAAAAGATAGGAGTGGATATATAATGACACATATACGTAGCAAGATCCCTACATACCATCCCTATTGTAAATAAAAGATAACATGTTTCAAAATGTTGTGTATATGTGCACGTTCTCTGCAAGAAAAATAGCACAATACTGCTGATACTGCGAGTATATAATAATTGGAAAATTCCCCTCTCAAAATATATCAGTCAAAAATAACACCATATATTTCAAATAATTAGCAGGAAAATTAATATCATGCTAAAAAATACACCATATGACGTAAAAAAATACTAACATATACCCCCAAAATATATAATCTATAGTGTGAAAATAGCACCGTGTCCAAAAATAGCATCAATTATACGCATGTGTAACATGACTCCTTAAAAAAATTAGGGATATTTACACTCATGACTCTGAGTAATTTTGTAATTACCCGAATAACCTTGTGTAATCATGAATTAAATGAGAAATCTCAAATACTTACTCCATCTCACACCTATAACTCTCTATTCAACCGTTAACTCAACCACGTCATCGAGTTAATCTAACCTAACATCGATCAAATGGCTAACACTAAGGGCATGTTTGGTTGCAGGGTTGGACGGGGTTGGGTTGGGCAGAGGTACCTCTGTGAATAGTAAACTGTGAGGAGGATTGGGGTGTTTGAAAGGAGGGGTAGCCCGAGTTGGGCTAACCCAAGCTTGCCCAACCCTGCAACCAAATTGGACCTAAATCAAAAGAAAAGAAAGAAAAGAAATCCCGACGATATCAGTGATACACAAATCCCTTGACCTTGGGATCGTCAATCTAGAACGTCTTTGACAATGGCCTTTCATATCCCTTCGACTACGTCACCAATGAGCTCTTCGTTGACATCGAGATGAGCGAGATCTCCAAGAAGTCCCACGACCTCAACAACTGGCTAGCGGCGTGATCTCGTACCAACAGACATGCGTGGACGGTTTCTCGGAGGGCGAATCTAAGAATAAGATGGAGGATGCGGTTAAGTTGTCGAAGCAGCTCACGAATAATGCTCTGGCGATCATCTCATAGGCCTCGTCGCTGCTCGGCGCTCTCCATATCAAGGACCTCAGCCTGCGAAGGCGACTCCTACAAGAGAAGCCTGCGTGTGAGGAGGAACATTACAATGTACGGAGATGGATCCAGGAAGACTATTGTCACCAGCAACAAGAACTTCGTCGACGGGACAAGGACCATTCAGACCGCCACCTTTGGTGGATTTACTAACTTCAGAGCCACCTTAATAACTTATTGTTGTATTAAAATTTGTACTTAGGTTTTAATTGGGAAACCTATTACTTACAAATGACATTAATTTGGTTTCAATTGGGAAACCAAATGTTTTGGAGGGAAAGTTGGGAATTCCCAAATTCGAAACATGGTTGAGTTTGGGTTGAAGTTTAATACCATACCTTAGAGATCTAAACATTTGGTGGACTTATATATGAGTCCACACCCCAAGATCTTGTAGCAATAGTAGAGAGGAGGAATGGAAGACCACACGCGCGCGCGCGCTCCGCTCCGCTCCGCTCCGGCTCCGTCTCCGGCACCGGCACCGGCTCGGGCTCGGGCTCGGGCTCGGGAGAGTCAATTCGGATCTCGATACTTTTGCTGCATGTTTCATTTGGCTGATCGACTAAATTAATCATACAAATTAATTTAATCACGATCACATTGGGAATCAGACTTGATCCAAACGGCTCGACTTAGCCGCAGTTTTGGAATCTGAAAGGACACGACCGTTGAGGGGCATTTTCGGAAACCGAAGGGACTGCGCGCTAGGGCACGCGAGCCCTTCTTTTTATATCCCCACCCTACGCCGTTTTTCTTCACTCGCAAGAAATCTCCACCCGCCGTCACTCTCGCTCTCTCTCTCTCGCGTCTGCGACCTGTTTCTTCTCGGTTGCAAGTTCTCAGAGGTGCTTTCGAGGACGGTCTCGTCGGTGTGCGCGGACGACGACCGTGACCGTCGTATCCTGGGAGTGGATCACCAGTACCCAACGCACCGGTATTGTGGGGGCGAAATCCTCTCTAAGGACAGTCCATTTCATGGACGCTTCGGTGATATCTAACCTTATCTTTCTTGTATTTTGTTTGCCGCAATTTATTTATTGCTTGCCCCTTTCTGGATCTCGCCCGTTTATTTGTTTCCGTATGATTATTCGATTCCTATTTGCATATCATAATCGGATATTGAACTGGAAATGGATGACGTTAATGATATTGATCTTTAATACTTTTATTTCCGTTCAATTGGATCCGTATAATTATTGTTTATTATATGAATGGTTGATCGTGTTTACAACAATCTTAGAGAGGATTTCGGGAACCGATTATAAAACTATGTCGGAAAGAATGTTTAAATCGAGGGTAGATATGACGGGTATGCCTGAAAAATTCGGTGGACAGAACTTTAAGCGTTGGCAACAACACATGAAGATCTGGTTAACCACCATAGGGTTAATCTCGATGCTTGAAACCGACTGTCCTACGGTGGAGATGGAAAACCCCTCACCCGATAGCCAGAAGACACAATCTGGGTGGAAGGAACACGACCGTATATGTCATGGTTGCATCTTATTGGCTCTATCCAACACGTTGTTTGACGTATATTGTTCGTCCACGCAGACGGCGAAGGGGCTATGGGAAGACTTGGATCGGAAGTATAATATCGAAGACCTCGGTATTGAGAAATACTCCGTAGCTAAGTTTTGAAGTTTTCCATGGCCAAGGGAAAGTCAGTTTCTGAACAGGCACACGAGTTTTTACTCCTTCTCCATAATTTAGAAGATGCCGAAATGAAACTTGCAGAGAAGTTTCGGGTCATGTGCATCATAGAAAAATTCCCCAAGTCGTGGGAAGACTTCGGTATGACCCTGAAACACAGAAAGGGGAAGATTTCTATGGATGACTTGATGGTGGCAATTGCCATAGAGGAGGAACACAAGAAACAAAAACCTGTGCTTCCTGTTGATATTCAGGCTAAGATCAATTTCATGACCTCGAAGGGCAAGGATAAGAAGGGAAAGGGTCCTAATAACAATAAAATGAAACCAAAGGGCAAGATATAGAAAAAGGCAAAGAATAAACCCTGCTGACACTACAATCAGGTTGGCCATTGGAAGAAAGATTGTCCGTCCTTGAAGGCTTAACCTAAGGCTGCAGACGGGAGTCCACAAGTGAACATGATCACTATGGGACTCGGGGCTAG
Organism: Ottelia alismoides; assembly: GCA_037367405.1. Taxonomy (NCBI): domain Eukaryota; kingdom Viridiplantae; phylum Streptophyta; class Magnoliopsida; order Alismatales; family Hydrocharitaceae; genus Ottelia; species Ottelia alismoides. Next base: position 6,515 of record JAZKJV010000522.1, on the reverse strand, counting down.
CGAGGGGTATGTCTCTGTAAAACCTGAACTATACCATATCCATGATCCAAATGAATGGCTCGTGGATACGGGAGCCAATGTAAATATATGTTCTGACAGAACGTTGTTTTCTTCTTATCAGACCTGCAACGGTGGGAATGTGAAGATGGAGAACGATTCTGCGGCCAGGGTGCTAGGGTCAGGACAAGTCAACTTGAGGTTCTCCTCTGGACGTGTCTGGACGTTGCACAGGGTGCTGCATGTTCCTGACATCAAGAAGAATGTGTTATCTGGCTCAATCTTAGTTAGAAATGATTTTGAGTTAAACTTTAAATGTAATAAAGTTGTCATTCTGAGATATGGTATTTTTTATGGAAAAGGGTATTTGGCTGATTTTGATTTGTTATTTAGAATTAGATGTGATTCAGTAAACATTAATGAAATGAATGTTTTGAGTACTGAATGTTCTATTTCTGTGTCTCATGTTGTGAATAATCTAGAATCTTGTGATCTGTGACATGGTAGATTGGGACATGTAAACTTAAATTCAATTAAAAGAATGATGAATTTAGAGTTGATCCCTAAACACGCTATTGATAAAACTCAAAAATGTGAAATCTGTGTGCAAGCTAAGACACCTAGGAAGTCTTTTTAGTCTGTCTCGAGAGATAGTGAGATCTTGGATCTAGTGCATACGGATATCTGTGAGTTTAATGGTGTGTTGACCCGAGACAATAAGAAATACTTTATCACCTTTAAAGATGATGGTAGTAAATACTGCTATGTATATCTAATGAAAACCAACGATGAAGCCTTAGAGAAATTTCTTATATTTAAGAATGAGGCTGAGACACAAACAGGAAAAGTGCTTAAACGCCTTAGGTCAGATAGAGGAGGTGAATATACCTCTAACTTATTTGATTAACAATGTAAATCTTTTGGCATAGTTATGAAGTTACAGCCCCATATTCACCGCAATCAAATGGGATAGTAGAACGGAAAAATAGAACCTTAACTGACATGATCAATGCTCTCCTACAGAGTTCTGGACTTCCAACCTATATGTGGGGAGAAGCCTTGAATACGGCTTGTCATATTCTGAATAGGGTTCCTCCGAGACATATGGAAAAATGTCCCTTTGAACTTTGGAGAAATAGGAAACCAAATTTTAGTCCCAGAACACAAGAGAAAGAAACTTGGTCCTAAAACTGTTGATACGGTCTTCTTAGGTTACCTGGAAAATAGCTATGTATATAGGTTATTGGTAATTCGGTCCGAGATACCGAGCATAGATGTCAACACTATTGTTGAACTCCGTGATGCTACTTTCTTTGAGGATGTCTTCCCATTGAAGATTGGGATTCCTCAGAATCTGACCATTGAGGGCGCCTCTACATCAGAATCTATTCCAGATCAAGTGGAAAGGATGACGAATGTGGGGGTTGAGACTCAAACTGAACCCAATGATCTTTCTGAAGAGATTGAGCCAAGGAGGAGTAAAAGACCTCGAATAGCCAAGGATCTGGGTAGCGAATTCGTTGTCTACCAGATCGAGGGTGATCCACCAAGTTACAAGGAAGCCATGGCTTCATCTGAAGCAAAACAATGGAAGGAAGGCATCAAATCTGAGATGGATTCCATTATGGCTAATGGAACTTGGGAGTTGGTTGATTTACCCAAAGGGTGCTCTACTATTTGGTGCAAGTGGGTGTTTAAGAGAAAGCTTGGACCTAACGGATCAATTGAAAAATACAAAGCCAGATTAGTTGCCAAGGGCTTTAGGCAAAAGGAAGGTATCGATTATTTTGATACCTATTCCCCTGTGACTAGGATGACCACAATCCGGATGCTCATAGCATTGGCATTTGTATATGATCTCTCTATCCACCAAATGGATGTGAAGACCGCCTTCTTGCATGACGATCTTGAGGAAGAGATCTAAATGGATCAACCGGATGGGCTTGTGACTCCTGGTAATGAGGGAAAGGTTTGCAAGCTTGTCAAATCCCTTTACGGATTGAAACAAGCACCAAAGCAATGGCATGAAAAATTTGACAAGATTATTTTGTCATGTGGCTTTAAGGTTCATGAATCTGACAAGTGTGTCTATTCCAAAGTGAAAGGTGATGAGTGTATTGTCTTGTGCCTATATGTTGATGACATATTGTTGTTCGGATCACATATGAGGATTATTAATGAGACTAAGGCTTTCTTGAGTAGCAAGTTTGAGATGAAGGACATGGTTGTTGCTGATGTGATCTTGGATCTCAAACTGACAAGGTCAGTTGATGGGATTGTAATTTCTCAATCTCACTATGTTGAGAAGGTACTTGAGAAATTTGGATATCAAGATTGTAAAGCTGTAAGCACTCCTTTTGATTCATCCAAAACGTTGTTTAAGAATAAAAGTGGAGTACCTGTAGCTCAGCTAAGGTATTCACAAGTGATAGGAAGTTTAATGTATCTTGTAAATTGCACGAGACCTGATATTTCATTCTCGGTTGCAAAGCTGAGTAGATACACTAGTTGTCCTGACCGTACTCACTGGGAGGCTCTGGATCGAGTACTGAAGTACTTGAAGGGAACTATTTCCCTTAGTTTGCATTATGGTAGACATCCTTCTGTACTAGAAGGATACAGTGATGCAAGCTGGATAGGGAAAATAGAGGAGTCTGGGAGTAATGGTGTTACAGGGTATGTATTTACCTTTGGAGGCGGTACAGTCTCCTGGAGGTCTGTGAAGCAGGCCATTCTAGCTCGATCCACTTTTGAGGCCGAGCTGTGTGCTTTGGACACCACTGGAATTGAGGTTGAATGGCTGAGGAACTTCTGTCTGAAATTCCCATGGTAGGTCAGCATGTTCCTGCGATCTCGGTACATTGTGATAATATGACCACAATTGCCAAGATCAAGAGTTCAAAGTTCAATCAGAAAACAAGGAGACACATACAAATCAGACTTAAGACGTTAAGGGATTTGGTGTCTCGAGGAGTGTTGGTTGTGGATTTTGTTGGATCCAAAGACAACACGGCAGATCCGTTGACTAAGGGACTTGATAGATCTTTAGTCCTAAAGTCTAGGCTTGGGATGGGATTAAGACCCATTGGGAGTTCCTTTACAGTAGCAACCCAACCTATCTGAGTGGAGATCCCACAAAGTAGGTTCAATGTGGTAATAAGAAGCTGTTTGGAAGACTGGTTGGCACTCTAATCTTAATGCATAAGCATGAGTGTCTTATTCCTGGAAGCCTGAGTGCCACTTAAGCTACAAGTTTAGGAAGAGCGTAGGCTCTGAATGGGTTCAAGCCTTTGGACAAGATGTTAACAGTGCATCCTTGGAGAACGCCACCTATGTGAGTGTTATTGTGGGCCGCAGTTAAAGAAAGAGGATCTTTCCTGAATACACTCATGAAACAGGATAAGGGTGCATGGCCTTTAAGAGCACCAACCCTGAAGATTGCACCAAGAACAACGCTTTGTTGTTTCTACCGTATACTTTAACACTAAGGTCTGAAGTTCAAGACGTAGTTCACTTCGTTCCTGTTAAAGTGAAAGTAGTAAACTTAGGTAGAGGTCCAAACCGGAAGGTACCTTTACTGAAAGCAAATTGTGGGCAGCCGAAAGAAGTATCTTAAATCCTTTTGAATCTCTTTTTCAAATTGGAGAATTCGTGGGGGATTGTTGTATTAAAATTTGTACTTAGGTTTTAATTGGGAAACCTATTAATTACAAATGGCATTAATTTGGTTTCAATTGGGAAACCAAATGTTTTGGAGGGAAAGTTGGGAATTCCCAAATTTGAAACATGGTTGAGTTTGGGTTGAAGTTTAGTACCATACCTTAAAGATCTAAACTTTTTGTGGACTTATATATGAGTCCACACCCCAAGCTCTTGGAGCAATAGTAAAGAGGAGGAATAGAAGACCATACACGCGCGCGCGCTCCGCTCCGCTCCGTCTCCGGCACCGGCACGGGCTCGGGCTCGGGCTCGGAAGAGTCAATTCGGATCTCGGATCTCGATACTTTTGCTGCGAGTTTCTTTTAGCTGATCGATTAAATTAATCATATAAATTAATTTAATCGCGATCACATTGGGAATCGGACTTGATCCGAACGGCTCGACTTAGCCGCAGTTTTGGAATCCGAAAGGACACAACCGTTGAGGGGCGTTTTCGGAAACCGAAGGGACTGCGCGCTAGGGGCACGCGAGCCCTTCTTTTTATATCCACCACCCGACGTCGTTTTTCTTCACTCGCAAGAAATCTCCACCCGCCGTCACCCTCGCTCTCTCGCTCTCTCGCGTCTGCGACCTGTTTCTTCTCGACTGCAAGTTCTCAGAGGTTCTTTTGAGGACGGTCTCTTCGGTGTGCACGGACGACGACCGTGACCGTCGTATCCTGGGAGCGGATCGCCAGTACCCAACGCACAGGTATTGTGGGGGTGAAATCCTCTCTAAGGACAGTCCATTTCATGGACGCTTCGATGATATCTAACCTTATCTTTCTTGTATTTTGTTTGCCGCAATTTATTTATTGCTTGCCCCTTTCTGGATCTCGCCCGTTTATTTGTTTCCATATGATTATTCGATTCCTGTTTGCATATCATAATCGGATATTGAACTGGAAATGGATGACGTTAATGATATTGATCTTTAATACTTGTATTTCCGTTTAATTGGATCCGTATAATTATTGTTTATTATATGCATGGTTGATCATGTTTACAACACTTATCTGCCACAACTACACATTTTGAATGCATAATTCCATTTGACATCATATCTCATAGTAAATTTCTCCTCCATTCCTGCATAGTTGCCATCGGAGACAGATTCATGGCGATATCCATCGGCTTCAGCAACACTGCCGGTGCAATCAAACACTAGGACGTCGCGATCCGCATCCAGTCCGACTGAGCCATCTTCCTCAACTGTCGCATGGAAAGCTACTAGGACACGCTCTACGCGCAGACCTACTGTTAGTACTACCGATCATGCGTCATCGCCGGCACCATCAACTTCATATTCGATGACGCAACAACCATTTTCTAGAACTGTGTCCTCCTCGTACGGCGCAACCTCGAAAACCAGCAGAACATCGTCACAGCTCAGGGCTGCATCGACAAACGCGAGTCGACCAGGTTTGTCATCCATGCCTCCCGATTCGAGGCCAAGCCGGATGCGTGCGATAGTGGATTGCAGGGATTCGTTGGGGGATTACAGGGGAACGATGGGGGTGGGAGATTGCAGGTGAACGGAGGGGGTGTGTGGCAGGGATTCGTCGGGGGATTGCAGGAGGACGACGTGGGTGGGGGGCTTTGCTGGAGGGCGGCGCGGTGGGGGGTGGGAGGTGGCTTTCAATCGATGGTGAAAGGGGCTTGCAGGCAAGGCTGGAGGCGGTGGGTGGAGCTTCCACGCCGACGAGGGGACGGGTTCTTGACGGGAGGAGGAGGAGGATGTAGGCGGAAGTTAGCTGGTTGGAGGAGGAAAGAAGATGGGTATTTTTTGAGAATGTGATTTTGTTTGAGTAAATTTATGTAAAGCGGATGGAATCTAGCAAAGTTAACGGGACAGACGGGTCAAATTTGACATGGGTTATGATATGGAAGGGTTAATCATTATTCAAGATTCTAGTTGTAATTTGTAATTATACAGGGTTTTTGGGATAATTACAAAATTACTCAATATCATGGATGTAAATATCTCTAAAAATAACATTGTCTTATTATATCGATAAGAAGAGGACACAATGATATGCACATGTGGCATGTTCCGTAGAAAAAGTAGTATATCTCACTATCTATTACCTTTAATGTTACTATTAGTGAGTTTCTCTCAAATCTATTGCCATTGGTCCCTTCCCCATGTTTCTCTCTTCCATTCTTGCAACTCCAAGTCCCAATGTTCTTTTCTTCTATATTGCACACCCACACTCTCCCCATTTATCTCGAAGCACTCCCCCACTTCTCTACCCACTAGGGATGCAAACGGTCGGATACGGATACAGATATATGTATTACCATATCCTTATCCGTTTTTTAATACGAATATGGATGCGGATACCGATATTGATGGATATTAAAACTACCTTACCATATCCTTAAAAAACGGATACGGATGTAAAACGGATATTGATCACACATGAGTAATGTTAGAAATACTTTATAAAATCGATTTAAATGTATATGAATTGGATGGAAAACACATGATATTAATTTACTAAATGTGTTTGTGTCATAAAAATTGTATAAATATGGTAAAAGGAGGTAGACAATTATGTTATATATGGTTAAAAATAAATCTATGACTATATTTATGTACAAAAACGGATATACGGATACGGATACGGATGTTTGCGGATATCAAAACGATATCCATATATGTATCCCTTTTAAAACAGATACAGATATGAATGTCAAAATCTGTATAAAACAGATATGGTGACGGATCGGATACGGATATATCCATATCCGTTTGCATCCCTACTACCCACTATCTTCTTTCTATATATCTCTCCATCCGTCTAATTTATATAAAGA